>CM022676.1:17393608-17456108 GCA_012295275.1 Chrysomallon squamiferum
ACATAAATTGTGTAAATTAAAACTATTTCTTCAGGTGATGAGTAGAAGTGTTAATATTTGAACAATGATTATTATTTTGTTTCTTTTTTTTTAGGTTTATATTTAGGCCCTATATATTATATTATATTACATTATATTATATTTCTTGTCTGACTGACCACTCACCTCTGTTTATAATAATAATGATAATTATAATAATAATTATTTGTGTCTTCGTCATCATCATAGTAATCATTATCATAAGCACAAGGTATTTCTTTTTATCCTTTATCTATCCGATATATTTCTTTCTTTCCTTATCTTTTTTTTTTAATTAATTAATTAATTTTTTACTTAGGTAGTTATTGATTTATTTTTAGACCTCTGATCTCAGTGTTAAGTAGTAGAGGCGTTAAACAGAAAGTATCAGCTTTTAGAAATTATCTTCGTTTGATTACTTTTTTTTTTTTTTTCGATTTTGGAATATGTCCGTGCACAGGTCATATGTACAGGGAAATAGTTTTAAATTATTTTTAGTATGACGTTACTATTATTATTATTATTATTATTATTATTATTATTATTATGAGTGAGTTATTGATGTCAAATTTTTATTTTATTGATATATATTCTTTTTGTTTTTATTACTTTACTTTTTTATTTATTTTTTATTATTACTATATAATTAATTAATTAAAACATTTTAATTTAAGTTGACTTATTATTTTTTTTTTTCTGTAGAAATATTACAGTTCCATATCTGACCATTTTCTTTTTCCATTTCTGTCACTACTGCATATTCTCCTTCTTCTTCTTCTTCTTCTTCTTCTTCTTCTTCTTCTTATTATTATTATTATAATTGTTATTATTATTGTTATTGTTATAGCTATTATTATATTCATTACTATTACTATTATTATTGTTATTATTATTATTGTTGTTGTTATTATAATTATTATTACTGTTACTGTTATTACTGTTGTTGTTATTGTTGTTGTTATTATAATTATAATAATTATTATTATTATTATTATCCTCTGTTTGTAGTTAAAACATAGCCACCGCTGCTGGAATCTCAAGTTGGCAGACAGGAAAGAATCTGATGCAATGTATTGAACACGTTTTTCGTACAAGAACTGACACGGACGTCAGATTTCCTGTTGGTGAACATAAAACGGCTGTGGATGCTCACCGATTTATTTTGATCATTCGAAGCGAAGTTTTTCATCAGATGTTCACCGGAGAACTTCGCGAACAAAACAATATCAAAATACCGGATGTGCAGGCAGAAATCTTCTCACAGTTTTTAAAGTATGTTAAAACACACACACACACACACACAAATACACACACACACACACACATACATACGCACACGTATGAACACAGTGAGACAAAAAGACATATATATAGACAGAAACGTTGATAACAATACAGTTTTTGTTAGTAATCTAATTATTTTGTAATTAATTAATCTCACCTAACTATCTCACGTTTTAAAGTCTTACTCTACTTCTTTTACACAGATATCTTTATACGGATGACGTCGTCCTAACAGGCGACAACGTCATCGGTCTGCTGTATATATCGAGGAAGTACATCATCACAACACTTGAACATCAGTGCGTAAACTATTTGGAGTCGTCGTTGTCGTCACGGAATGCGTGCGTCGTTCTGGAACAAGCTCACCTGTTTGATGAACATGATCTTAGGAAACAAACTCTGGACTACATTTTGAAAAATGGTGACGAAGTTTTGAAGTCAGATGAAGTCACCGATCTTTGTCACGAATGTCTGGTTGAGATCGTACGATCAGACGAACTGGCAGCAGACGAGAAAAATGTTTTTGAAAGCGCGTGCAGGAAGCAAGGGAAACAGACGAATGGAGAAAACATGCGCGAAGCACTGGGAGACGTCGTGAAGCACGTGCGTTATCCTTTACTCGATGAGAGGTATTTTGTAAAACACGTGACACCCACTCACCTACTCACTGAGACAGATGAACTTAAAATTACAAAACATTTCCTTTGTCCAGATGAAGATGTTTCACCTTTTAACTCAAACATAAGAACTAAATCACAGATTAAAATAAACAGGTTTGGTATTACATTTTTTGGTTACTTGTCATGTCCTGGTAAAGAAGATGACGCCATTACTTTCTCTGTGAACAAAGACGCTTTACTTGGCGGATTTCAGTTGTACGGTGACCGTGAACCACGAAACTACGACAACAGTTTCAAATGTAGTATGTCTGTTAAATTGCAACAAAACATATTTTATCCCGCCGCAACCTTAAAATTTCAGGTTTTTCTGTCTTTCTGTTTTAGCTGCAGCTACAAAAAGCTCTAGTCACATACTTGTCACACACAACTCAAAAATAAAAAAAGCGACAGTCTGATTTGAAATAATTTATTGACCAGGTTCCTTCATAAACAATGGTTAATTAAAGTACTGATAACACCTGCTGTAGTAGTCAGAAACTGTTTGTATATAAACGTTTCCATTCTGACTGAGATTTAACTGTCTATGCCAGTGGTGTGCCAGAAGACAGGAGTATCAGGGATACTATGCACTGTGCTATTCCACGGGGTGGGGGGCATTTCCTAGCAAATTACAAAACCTTGGATGTGCGATTTCCAGGGGTTTGTAATTAACTGCTGCACTGGGACATTTCAGTTTTCCTTCCACCTACTGTTAAACTGTTGTGAACAAAACAGTGACTAATCCGGATGCTGTCTACTTCGGATACTGAATGTAAATTCCAGAAGAAAAGACAAATAATTTACATAGCAATTAGCATTGTCAATAACTACATAATACATATATATATATATAACTACACCCGTCACGTCCGTTTTGCACAATCAGAGTAGTATTCACTCTTTCTTAAACATATCTTCACACACACAAACACAGACACACATACACACACACACACACATACACACAATTATAGATGCACATATACACATATACATTGGTATACACACATACATTAAAAAAAAACGTACACAGAGAGAGAGAGAGAGAGAGAGAGAGAGAGAGAGAGAGAGAGAGAGAGAGAGAGAGAGAGAGAGAGAGAGAGAGAGATACAAAGCTGTAAAGATAAACAAACCTATTTTTTGTAAAAACAAATAAACCAATTCACGAAAACATAACATTTATATATAAAAAGAAGGAACATGTATAATTCTATGTGTGTGTGTGTGTGCGTGTGTGTGTGTGTGTGAGCGTGTGTGTGTATATATATATATATATATATATATATATATATATATATATATAAAGCAAGGCTACATTTTGAAATTCTCTAAGGTGATCTTCTGTATATGAAACGGAACCGCTGCGGCGGATTATGTCTTCGTCACAGTGTGTGTGTGTGTGTGTGTGTGTGTGTGTGTGTGTTTGTGTGTACTCTAAAATGAGAATACATATCGTGTTTCACAGATGTACACAATATTTGTAAATCTAAACAGAGCCCTTGGAAACAATATAGAACTTTTTCTTTTATTATCTTAATATTATTTTGTTTTCTGTAGATTTACACCGTTTCTCGAAATCTTAAATGAATGTTTTGTCGAACCAGTCTATCTGAAAATCATGACTATAAGAACATCCTACAGGCCAGAATGAGTAATACAAGTTATCTCTTCGCTTGTTTTCATAATCTTCCAGTTTACTCGTTCATATCGTGATGGTTTAAACTATACAGTACAAACATCCTTTTTTGAATATCAAATAGTTTTAATAATAATAAATATTATTAATATTATTATTATTATTATTATTGTGTGTTTTTTATCCACACAGTGTAAAATTAAAGACATTCTTGTTGTTTCTGATATGTGTGTAACGCGTAGTGCACGTGTAAGCTACATTCTAATCATTACAGAATTTTTGTCACGTATAAAACAAAGAAAGTGCTGTAATTCAGTCACTCATTAGTTCATGCAGGAAATTTGTGTTTTTCTGCACATAGTTTTGCCCAAAATTAAGTATGTTTGTGTTTAAGAACTGTCTGATAAACTGCAACACAAAATATACACACACATACACACACATAAAGGAAAGCGAGAGAGAGAGAGAGAGAGAGAGAGAGAGAGAGAGAGAGAGAGAGAGAGAGAGAGAGAGAGAGAGATACAAAGTCATAGAGATAAACAAATCTAGGTTTTGTAAATACAGATAAACTAATTCACGAAAATATAACATTTATATATAAAAACAAGGAACTTGTATAATTGTATGTGTGTGTGTGTGTGTGTGTCTATATATTATTATTAGACATTATAGTGTACAAAAAAGAGAAAACAAAAAGCTTAGACAAGTCTCTTACCAGATGTCGCTGTGAAACGCTTATTAATGAAAGCCCAAAGTTTGAAATTCTCTAAGGTGATCTTCTGTATATCAAACAGAACCGCTGCAGCGAATTCATCAGTGTGTGTGTGTGTGTGTGTGTGTGTGTGTGTGTGTGTGTGTGTGTGTGTGTGTGTGAGTGTGTCTGTGAGTGTGTGTGTGCGTATGTGTGTGTATGTATGTGTGTATGTGTGTGTGTGTGACTGTGTGTGTGTATGTGTGTATGTGTGTGTATGTGGGTGTGTATGTGTGTGTATGTGCGTGTATGTGTGTGTATGTGTGTGTGTGTGTATGTGTGTGCGTATGTGTGTGTATGTGTGTGTGTGTGTGTGTGTGTGTGTGTGTGTGTGTGTGTGTGTGTGTGTGTGTGTGTGTGTGTGTGTGTGTGTGTGTGTGTGTGTGTGTGTGTGTGTGTGTATGTGTGTGTATGTGTGTGTATGTGTGTGTGTGTGTATGTGTGTGTGTGTGTGTGTGTGTGTGTGTGTGTATGTGTGTGTGTATGTGTGTGTGTCTATGTGTGTGTATGTGTGTGTATGTGTGTGTGTGTGTACACTACAATGAGAATACATACCGTGTTTCACGCATTAACACAACATATGTAAAACTAAACAGAGCACTTGGAAACAATAGACAACTTTTCTTTTATTATCTTAATATTATTTTGTTTTCTGTAGATTTACACCGCTTATAGATAACTTCAATGAGTGTTTTGTCGCACCAGACTATCTGAAAATCATGACTATAAAAACATCCTACAGGCCAGTATGACTAATACAAGTTATCATTTCGGTTGTTTTCATCATCTTTCAGTTCACTCGTTCATATCGTGATGTTATTAAACGATACAGTACAAAGTTAAACTCTTTGCCAATGTCCTTGTTTGAAATAATAAATAGTTTTAATAATAATAATAATAATAATAATAATAATAATAATAATAATAAAAATACTCATAATAACAATAATAATAATAATAATAACTAATAATAATAATATTATTATTATTATTGTTGTTGTTGTTTCTTTTTATCCACACAGTGTAAAAATAAAGACATTCTTTGTGTTTCTGATGTGTAAAGCGTAGTGCACGTGTAAGCTACATTCTAATCATTACAGAAATTTTCTCACGTATAAAACAAAACAAGTGGAGTTAGTGACTCATTAGTTCATGCAGGAAATCTCTCTCTCTCTCTCTCTCTCTCTCTCTCTCTCTCTCTCTCTCTCTCTCTCTCTCTCTCTCTCTCTCTCTCTCTCTCTCTCTCTCTCTCTCTCTGAAACTGCATTTTGGTTGAGGTGTTATTTATCTAGTGTGTATGTGTAAATATATATATAAATATATATCTGTGTGGGTGGTTTGTGTTACGGACTTTTGTTTCGGAGAAAGATCTGCAGATTTATTTTTTATTAGGTGACAACGGTGGAACGGTCGCTGTCCACTGAACTCACTGGTTAACTAACTAGTCACACACACACCACACACGCACACACACACACACACGCGCACACACACACACACGCACACAGAGACACATACAGTGGACTCAGTTGGGACCAGTGAGGTATGCCTTTTTAAACAGAACGCCGGTTTATAAATATTTTATGAAAACTTGTCATATTTCCAACTCCATAACTCTACAGCTTTTCAGGATGATAGTATTTATCAATAGTTTTACTCAGTGTTATGTCAACACTGTTAATAGCTTGCAAAATACACGTGACACAATTGTTTTCTAAGTTTTTATTACATTTTCCCATTACTTAATATATATAACAATGGCGATACTTTTATTATAAGTTTTAATTTCACACACACACACACACACAGACAAACACACACACATTGTTTCAGAAATATAACATAACGTGAAACTCTGTTCGAATGCGGGACAGAAAAGTAAAGATCAAAATGACATAATGAAATCTTAGACTTTCTTTAACGGTTCAGTTATAAATGAGAATAGCCTCTCTGATTAAACCCGTCACAATTTTTTCATCGTCATAAAGTGAAGCCCGCTTTACAGTTTTTTTTGTCGGATAAAAGACAAATATAATACTCTTCTACACGCAAAATAGAACTTTTTTTTACGTATATGGATCTATACAGACTCTTATCTATCCTCTTCATAACATATATAATTATTTAATAGCAGTGAAAAACAGGATGCAAAGATAACATAATAATCGTACTACTACTACTACTACTACTACTAATAATAATAATAATAATTGTAATAACAATAATAAGAACATTCTTTCTCTATATATTAGACACCTTTATTTCGTATTTTTAACACATACACACACACAGAGACATACATATATATTGTTTTTAAACTAATTAATTCAGTATACTATAGCATATATTTCATTAGTTGAATAATCTAAATACATACAGTTTGTTTCTATGCGTGAATGAGAGACTGCACAAAAGACAGGTATGACGCAAACGTTTTAAGTCTCACGTTTATTAAAACTAATACAATATCACAAATATACGCAAACTAGAAGTATAATTGTAAATTTAATACATTTGATTATTTTAATAACTGTGATTAATCTAATCTCTCTCTCTCTGTCTCTCTATCTCTCTGTTTCTCTCTCTCTGTTTCTCTCACTCTCTGTCTCTCTCACTCTCTGTCTCTCTGTCTCTTTCTTTCTCTCTCTCTCACTCTCTCTTTGTCTCTCTGTCTGTCTCTCTCTCTCTCTCTCTCTCTCAGATACACCTACATATACATGTCTGTCTGAAACACGTCTGATTGAGTACAATTATTATCTTCTCTCAATATAACTAAATTAATTTCCTGATAGTAATTATTGTATGAAATGTGTTGATAATATTCACCTGATCGCCCTCTTTGTCAGTAAATTCACAGAGAAGTGGATTGAATTTTATGTTAGCTTATTTAATAGCTTATAAAAATACACTTAACTTATTTCAATAGATGTTGCCGCTATTTTCTTCTTTATTTTTATTTGACAAAAACATTAAGTTTTCTTTTATATATATATATATATGTACTTCTCATTTCGAACTTTTCTTTCCTGGTGAAGGTACATGCACACATATTTTCTTCCCACGAAAGAAAAGTTTGAAGAGACAAAGTGGAATCTCCCATGTTAGTTCAGTTAACCTCTAAAAAAATACAGAAATCTTGAATATGGCGACTGTAAGGAGATAAAGATAAGATTTTGTTTTCACTGACGAACAAAGGAATGTTTTCTTCTTCTGCATCTATCTTTCTTTTTTTTATTTCTTTTCATTTATATAGCTTTTCACGTCTCCATTCACGGCATAAACCAATTTGAAATATGTTCAAACCATATTTTATTTGTTTACTGAAGCGAAACTTACTATGTTGTTTGTTTGCACGGGTGAATAATAAAAAAGTTACAAGTGTTTTATAATGACAGATTTATTGATTTATTCCGGAGTATTATAAAGAACACACTTCAAACCCAAAGATGATGAAGAGATGCTCGTCTTATTAAATAAAGCAATAAAGTACATTGCAATTAAACTAATACAGCACAAAACCTACACCTACACTTTCACTGTCACGAGAGATTTTAATGCGTAAAAACTATTATTTTATGTCAGAGATACTAATACTATTATTCTGTTTATTTATTTATTTATTTATTTATTTATTTATATTTTATTTATAAAAAACTATCTGGAATCGGGTCTTTAATACGAATCACATACACATTTGAAAATGAACATGTTTTAACACACGCACACACACACAGGAACACTCACAAACACAAAAACAATGGAACAATAAATCCTATCTGAAACTGAACGACGAACTGGACGATACTGGATCTGGTTAAGTTAAAAATCATAAGAACATAACACAACTATGAGATATAAAAAAACGTTGGAATTGCCCACTGACACGCCAGTGCTGATCCCCTATGTATAGTTTAACAGTTTACATTATGTCTGTTTACCGAGGCGAAACGCTTCATCCTGTTCAGTCGGGTTTTGAATACGCGCAGTCATACGAGTTTCATAAAATTAATTCAGGTACAGGCCAAAAGAGGGTAGTCAGCAAAGGAAATAACTAAATATATAAATATAATAAAAATGAAATAACAAAAGTAATGAATATATCTGTTATTAGAAGTAGTATTATTATACGTTTGGTGATAATGATGGTTATTAGTAGTAGTCGAGAAGTGAGTAGTATTTATATTAGTAATAATAGTAGTAGTAATATTAGTCGTAATAGTAGTAGTAGTTGTCTTTCCTGTACGTTTTTTTGTTTTATCTTTTTAAAAATGTTTTAATTTCGCAAGATAAAATAGAAACATACGTTAGAAAACGATGTTTGTTGAGTTCGGGTCAAGCCACTGTGTGATTTTTATCTATTATATATCATATCATTACTTTAGAAAAAATAATAAACACAGGAATATACATATTTACAAAACACTAGCGAACCGCATCTATTATTTAACTCAGGTCCGCTCCTGAGACTGATAAACAAATATTTACATCTTCTGGCAGAAAGACAACAGTCAGCTGATCGCGTGATTCAGCAGGACCGCGTGACTGACACAGATAAAATACTTCGTCATGAGAAATAAATCTTGTTTAATTTAATACTGGATATCGAATGTTACAGTGGGTAGAGAGGAAAAACTCGGTTTAACCGCCTCGTTTAGTACAAATTTCAAAATGATAAAAAAGAAGAAAAAAATACACCTTACAATTTAGTCGTCCTGTGAAAACAGGTGTTTTGTTTTATATTAATTCAAGTGCTAACAAAATGTAGGTTGCACAAACAAAACAATCCAAACAAAAGAAGATCTTTTTTTGCAAACTTTATAACAATAATAGCTTGTGTATTCGTTGTGATTATTATTGTAATTATTATTATTATTATAATTATTATTATTATTATTGTTGTTGTTGTTGTTGTTGTTGTTGCTGTTGTTGTTGTTGCTGGTTCTGTTGCTGTTTGTGTTACTGTTGTTGCCACTGTTTATGACTTGTTTAAGACACTATGACAGGAATTAGTAAAGTAAAAATAATTATCGTGATGGTATAATACTACACTTATGCACTAGGAAAATAATGGAATAACAGCTAATTTAGAAACATATTTTTTTTATAATACCAAAAATATGTTTTATATATATATATATATATATATATATATATATATATATATATATAAGATATACGCTGGTAATGACACACATTACACAACGTGAAGACGATATCAAAAGTGAAACAAATATTTTACCAAATCCCGCTGGCAAACGCGTATCGCAGTTTTCAAAGCGAGGTCAAAGTTCAAAGGTTCTCTCCCAGTGACCTCCCTCTGCATCAGTAGTAACCGCTGGACCGTGCAAAAACCCGCTTGTCGCTTGTTCATCCTCAGACCCGAGTTTTTCTTGCTGACGTCATAGATTAGATTCCCGCAGACGTCAGTGAAAAGAGCGAGAGAAGCCAGCCCAGGCTAACACATTTTAAAACTTTGTTACACACAAAACTCGATTTAGCTAAATATCTTAATTCTCAAATTTACAAACTAACTTTAAGAATTCGTCATCGCGTATTTTCAGGTAAAAAGAGTATTATGGATGGTTAAAGAGAAATTCATTTCTTTATATATATTTCTAGTTTATTGACTCTCTATAATTACCAGTGTGTGTGTATGTGTGTGTTTTAGTATATAAATTTGCTTTATATTTTCTGTTTCATATATAGTTGTATTCTGTTTTTGATCTAAATTAAAAGGTCTCTCTCCCACGACACGCTGTGTCTGCGTGTCCAATAAATTCTAATATTCGACATGAATCGCTTTGATATTGTAAAACGTTTCTTAACACTTGTATTATGACAAATATTAATATTAAAACCCACAGCTATTTTATTGACAGGAGAAAACTATTCTCACTGCTCTACAGTTTAGAAGTAAACAATATTTTATACATACCTTTTTAAAGACAGTTGAAAACAGATTTTTCATACATCAGTCCTGGAGCCATTGCTGAAATGGAAAACAAACAGGTCATTGGTTCAACTCTTCTTGGAGACTCTAAGGTCACTACGAAACAATAGTGTGTAACAATCGTGGTATGTAATTTAATGTACCTAACAAGAGATGTGAAAACTGTTTAGATGATAAAACAAAATGTAACAAAGTTTAATTTTATTTTACTACGACACAATAAAATTTACATTTTATTGTTATTGTCATAACTATTGTTATTGTTATTATTAATAACATTATTTATTTATTAATTTATTTATATTTTCTCTCGAAACTGTTTGGATACAGGGTTATGGTTGGATTATGTTAAGAAATGTATTAGAATAGTATTACGTCTAGGGTGATAGTGGGGGGTCTTAGGATTAGGGTTTAGGCTATGGACAGACAGTGAGACGAAATTAATCATAAACTTAATCACAGGCTTAGGTGCACAGATGTAGAGCTAACATTCAGATAAGTAATATCAGAAACGTTCTTGTATTTAGAGTTAATTCGGGGATAGTATTAGTATTGGTTTAAGGTTAAATATAAAGATAAAATTAGTAATTCCTATAAATATTTTCATGTATGAAAAATATCCTGTTTGAAAATTATCCTGAATTAACACTACCCTCTACAACTCACCAATCTCTGAAATATGTGGAATTTGATGCTGAAAGAGAAACCATTTTGAAACACTCATTAAACTAACTCAACACCCTCTGAACCCTCTTTTGGCTTCATCTTACAACCCTCTTTATGTCTGTCATGACCTGTTTTCTACACCATTTCTCCCACCTGTAGCGTTCTCTTTATTTGTATTGCCAATACACATTTTAACATCGAACCAGACTGCTTCAAATGCATTACAATAAGAGTGTTCTAAAAGCCTTTTTTATGAATAACTGAACTTATCGTGTTTCTGCTTTTCTTAGCCTTTTGTATCACTCGTTTATATCGTGATGGCCTTTTCATGAGACTTTACAAAGATACACTGTTATGAGTCGTACTTATTTTAAATAAGAAACAATTTAATAATAATGATAATAATAATAATAATAATAATAATAATAATAATAATAATAATAATAATAATAATAATGATACATTCAAATAATTTCTTCACTCTCTGCCTACTTCAGAATGAAGCTTAGGTGGCCATATTTTCACCACAAATATACATTAATATACAATAGAAGTATTAGTATTAGTAGTATTAGTAGTAGTAGTAATAATAATAATAGTAATAATAATAAAAATAATGATTTTTCCTCCTTCTATTCCGTTTTTCCTTTTTTTTTCCTTACTTTCTTTTTTCCCTCCTTTCATTCGTTCCTTCCTTCTTATTTAATTTTCGCTTTTATCTGTCACTCGTTCGAATCAGTATAAGAAAAGTAATTATTTCGAATTGGTTTAAGTGTTCCATTTCCTTCGTATAGAAATAGTACAAAGTACGTAGTACTCTGATTACTGTATTTATCTTCACACGAACTCTTATAATAGTCTGCTGTAGTAATGAGTGCACAGAAGATTAGTCAAAGTGTTGTAAATGTCATTGAGAACGTCTAGTGAGTTGCCACACTGCTCGAATGTGGTGCTCTCTCTAATATGGTGGAAATTAATGCTGAATCACGACCTCGAAAACCCATGATAAATTATCATTTTTTCATCTAAACGGTAAAGACTTACATTTTTGTGAATAATTGAATCCATTATAGTCAAATGTGTTTTGTTTATAAGACCGCCAACTAGACCTTGATCAGTGTGTATTAGTTGCTTCCTGATAAAGCGTGTTTTATATAATGCAGATCTGTTTTCCTGTAACTCATGAAGCAGGGATTAAAAAGAAATAAAAAATGTACACGGGTTTGGGTGTTCAGCTATTATTTTTCATTTATTGACTATATTTTCTATTTGAATTTTAAAATTAATTATTTTGTAAACAGAATCGGAATTGAAAATGTCTTACAATTATCAGAATTTGTCATCAGTATTTCTTAATATGAATAAGTAATAATTTAAATGATATGGGTATTATTTTTAAATAAGAAATGATATCAATTTCACTAATGTTAGATGATATAAATTTGTTGAACTCATAAAATACAAATAAACGTTTAAATGTTTAATTAGGCTTAATAAACTTTTAGATCTCTAAAAATATGAGACGTATTTCGTCAATTATCAAATTATCTTACAGAATCACGTTCCCATTCTCAAGAAACGTATTTCTACATAAATGAAGAGAATTTCTTTCGTTACAAATTTGTTCTTCTCGAGGAATTACGACCACCGCCAAGTACAGCAATAACCGTTATTGAGACGTGTTATGATTTACGATGAATAGATCTCTTTCTGTGTTTCGTCAACAGAAACACCTGTTAGTTGGATTCCTAAATACATTTGAATACAAAACATAATACAGCGGTCTTACACTTTCTGAGCAGACGGTTCCTAACAACAAAAAATAAGTTTTCAGTTCCAGCTAAACAACTCAGAGACAAGGAGATGTTTGACACAAGAAGACAGCCATTTTGAAAGTTGAAGGCATTTGAAGGTGTTTGATATGTTCTTAACATGTAATGCATTTCTGTTAGTTTGTTTAAAGTAATCAGCCACAATTAATCCTGTGAACTATTTAGCATTGCTATAGGTTACTGTGTGAAAGTTGTTAAATGAGTCGGTACAACGTAAACGATTATTTCAGTGTCGGTTTGTTCATCAATGTATAATTGTTTATTTGTCAGGAGCGGACGCAGTAGTTGTTGCAACAGTATTAGTAGTAGTAGTAGTGTTAAACTAATTCAATTATCGTCATCATCATCATCATCATCGTCATACTCTTCATCATCATTCTGACATAGTTCTATGGGCTAGCTGCATCTTATGCACATTTTTTCTATCTGTTTACTTTATTTAATTTGATTAGGTTTTATGTATTTATTTCATTTTATTTTATTTTACTTATTTATTTATATCTAATATCACTGATTTATAATAGAATCGTTAAATAGAATGTAATCGTTTCTAAGAAATTGTCAGTTTGACACCGATATATTTTTAAATTAATAGTTAAACTTGTTTTTCCTGTTTTTTCTTTTTTATTATTATTATTATTATTATTATTATTATTATTATTATTATTATTATTATTATTTTATTATTAACTTTTTATAACACAGATATATACAATGCAATATAATAGGACTACATCAAAATGATTTAATCTAATTTAAGGAAAAATGCTTGTAAGATGAGTGTATATGTCTCGTAGCACGATTTCTTATTTTAATCTGAGATTCAAACCCAAAACAGTGACACTTGATGACGTAAATATGTATGACATAAGTCACGTGTTTCTCAGTGGAGGATTTTGAGAATTAAAAGTAAAAAAAGCAAAAGTAAAAAACGTCGGTCATATCGAAAATGGATGATATATTAGACTTTATTATGTTTTAACGATTCGACTGTTTTTAGTTTCATTACGTTTACTTATATCAGAGTTAGTTCTCTAACAAATTGATCATTATATCGTGAGGTGTTGTTTTCCAAATTGAGTTGAAAAACATTACGTACAGCCTGACTTGAAAATACATTATCCGATAACGAAATTATAGTTATCTTTCTGGTTTTTGGAACTTGTCTCATATACTTGTCTAATTTCCGATTTCTTTTTATTTGGTTTATTGGAATTAATTTGGTTGTCGTACATAAATGTAGATAATTTCGTATTTAATTAATGTTAGGAATATTTGTAGAAATGAAGGGGCAATATATTTACTTACTTTAGTGTACATACAGGTTGATTTCGAGATGTTAGACTGTACTACAGATACTTTCAAAAACTGCATGTTAATAATATAAAAAAGAAATAGCTAGAAGCGGATTCTGCGAGTAGGTATAACTTAAATTGCAATCCGTGGCTTAGTAAATAAGTTAGGACCAATTTTCTAAATTAAAGAACCACAGAAAACAGTAAATTTAAACCTCGATGAGAAATCCAGTCCTTATTAGGGTGTAGCCGAGGGCCCTACTGCGGTTTACCGTCATAATTGTATTATTTTATACTGTATTTTATGTGGTGAAATAAAAACAATAAAAAATAAAAAGGAAGAAACAAAGGAAGAAACAAACAAACAAATACTATTAAATAAATAAAAGTTATAAGTGAAATATAAATAAATAATTTAAAGAAAATAAACATCAAAATAACTAAATCAAAAGCTTAAATAACAAGTGATGAGTATAAATATTAATATTTGAACAATGCTTTTTAGTTTTCTTTCTTTGTTGTTTTTTCATGCTGTCTGTGTATATATATATGTACAACAAATAATCAACTTGGTGTTTCTCATTTCTGTGCTTAGGTCGCTTTGACTCATAACATGTACGAATAAAAGAGGGTCCTCTATCTTACGATTCACAATTACATTGCACTTTTCACGATCCTAGGTATAACGTTTCTTCTCTCCAGTACTATTAACACGCTATTTTTATCTGACCTAAACAACAGACAATTGTTAGCGATCACTTTTTCATGAAAATAACATGGGAAATAAACCTAGATAATTTACAGGCAAAATAAATAATATATATAGTTAACAGGTTTCAAATGCAAGTTACATTATACGAGACACATTGTATGTAATAAAATATGTGCATTTATTTACCTCTAAATGTGGCGTGAAATCTGATTTCAGTCACGTGTTCACGAGCAGACGACATTGTAAACAGCGATACACAGAAGATATTTCAGTGACCTGTCAAACAGGACGTTGTCAGTTCCAGGAAAACACTCACCAAGCAAGGACGTACTTTTGTTCGCAGGCGGACATTTTGAAATTTGAAGGTATTTTGCATTTTAAAGCAATTTAATATATGCTGTACTATTAGTACTTTTACTTAAATCAGACCAGACATATTGAATTAGGAATCTATTTTGTCAAAGCTATAATATATATATATTTTTTAAAGATAACACACTAGTTTATGAGAAATATCGAAGAATATTTAATAATAACAACACCAACATCAACAATAATAAGATAAAAAAAAATACTAGGAAGAAATACAAATAATAATGGTGTCGTCATTATACTAATAATTATTATTCTATTAGTAGTAGTAGTAGCAGTTGCAGTAGGAGTAGTTGTAATACTATCACCTAAATACAGGTACCGGACCAATTATCGGGACTCCTTGGGTCCTGAGGCATTCCGAATTTCTGGATCTTCCGGTTTTCTCGTGCCAAGGCATTTAAATTCGTAAATATTTAGGCATAAACATTTTACAATTTAAAAATATAATAATAAATAAAGAAAATTGACGACACACAACTGTGGCGACTCGACACGTAAACAATGCGGCGAGTGAATGAACAGCACGCGGCTTCAACGAGCAGTTACGGTCTGGTGAGGACAAAACCGATGCGCGCAAAGTATGAAAATTGCGTCGGGAAAAGTTCTGGTTTTCTGGTCTTTCGGTATTTCAGGACGCCGGATAATTGGTTCCTCTATCTGAAGAGATCAGTTAATCGTTTATAGTTTATGCTGTATCTGGTTACTTCGTTTCACTTTATATCATTTTATTTATTTATTTATTTATTTATTTATTTATTTATTTATTTATTTATTTATTTATTTATAGATCCCTGATCTCTGTAATCAATAGTAGAGTTAAAAAGAAATTACTCGTTTCTAAGAAATTATCGATCAGAAATTTTTTCAGGTAAATATGTGTTTTGAAACTACAATGTATTTTATATTATGTTAATTTAATTTATTATTATTATTACTATTATTATTATTGATATACTGCTATTGATATACATATAATAAACAGTATTACAGCGTGAGGCTTTTCAAAGATATGGAACGTGCCAATAGAAGATGTGATAATATTATCTTATATAATAGTATTGTTTTCTCTTTACGAGTTTGTTAGTTTGTTCTGTTTATTGGAAATAATTGGGTGGTCTATATCTTCTTCCTTGAAATAATGACAAATGGAAATAATTTCATATTTTCACGGTTTATTTCTACACTTATGGGCAGAGAGTTTGTTAACAATGAATTTGTCAGATCGTTGTAAATAACAGCCGAGTATACCTTTGTGTTTCTCATATAGCTGTTGACACCCTATTTTTATTTTAGCTACATTACAAACAAACGTCACGTGTTAGCTTAACTTGATATACTGGTCATGCAAGCATCGTCAGAGAAATAAAATAGGTACACGTATATTTAGTGCACTGTAAAATTTATTTCTTCTTATTGTTGATGTTGCTCTTGTTTATATTATTATTATTATTATTAATATTATGATTATTATACAGATTTTATAACTTACCTATAAACAATGCAATCTAATAGTACTTAATCTATTCAATTGTTGTAATCAATTTAAAAAAAAAGATTTATGTAAGATGAGTATACATATATCTCGTATCACGATTTCTTTATTTTATTCTGACATTGAAACCTAACAACGTGACACTTGATCAGTGTCGTGTGGAGGTCTGGTGAAGCCCGGGGCCAACTCCTTGATTGTAATTCCCAAAGATTCAAGTACAAGGCCTAGTACTGAGGAATAGTATGAGAAAGGAAGATATTTTGAATATGTAAACACAGATGAAACATAAAATAAACACTTTATTCGATTTAAATATAAATCTGGACGCCCGGTGCCAGAGCCCCTTCGGCCCTCACCTCTGCACGCCACTGCACTTGATAACGTGTACATTATCTGACGTCACTCGTGTGTTTATCAGTGAAGGATTTTGAGAACCAAAAGTACACAAAGCAGAAATAAAACAAGTCGGCCATATTGAAAGTCTATGATATTTTTATTTTATTATGTTTTAACTATTCCGGTGTTCTTAATTTATTACTAAATATATCAGACTTTGTTCTCTAACAAATAGATTATTTAAGTGTGCGATTTTTTAAATTGAAATGAAACAAGGTTACGTACATACTGACTTTAGTACTATTAATATTAATAGTAGTAGCAGTAATACCTTTAATACTTGTACTACTACTACTGTTACTACCTTATTAGAGTCCTCATTTTTTATTGACTTCTTTTGCTATTTATTGCTTACTTTATTTCATTTTGTTTTATTTTATTTTAATTTTAATTCATTTATTCTTAAATCGGTGATAGCGGTGATCTACAGTTGAGTCGACAGACCGAAAATAGTCGCTGAAATAAATTGTCCATCCGAAACTTCAAATTAGTAGGTATTTTAAATTGTTTTCTATTTTGAAAATATCGGATCTTGTTTGTTGTTTTTGTTTTTTTTGGTTCACTTTATTATTATTTTTCTTCTTTAGTATTTCTTTTTAGATATGTCACTGACGGATAATTTTGCTAACTTTTCGAGAAGTAAATTTTTATAAATGACCACAAGTAGATTGCGATATGAAAACCGTTTCTCCCACAGTGAAATATTTCTTACCTGACTGACCACACACCTCTGTTTATAATAATAATGATAATAAAAATAATTCTTTCTGTCTCCATCATCATCATAGTAATCATTACCATCAGCACAAGATATTTCTTTTTTATCCTTTTTCTATCCGATGTTTCTCTTTCTTCCCTTGTCTTTTATTAATTAATTAATTAATTTATTTAGTCAGTTACTTAGTTATTGATTGCATATATATATATATAACTAAGTTTTAATGAAACAAAATAATGTTTATAAAAGAAATTGTTCAAGTTAATATTAAATAATTAATATATGGCAACCAGAATATTTTAAATGAATAAACTGAAAATGTATAGTTTAGTTTGCTTATTGAAAAATTAGCCTTGATCATTAAAGTTATTAATAACTAGTCAGTAAGAAAAATAAAAACAAACATTATCTACATTTAGTACCTAAAATAAACATTTGAAATACCTGACATTAAAGTTAAATTATGCAAATAATCATTTTAACTGTGAAATAATAATAAAATAATGAATAATTACTCCAACCCCCACAAAAAATATATATATCGCATTAAATAAGAAGTTATCTCCCCTTAGACCAGCTTCATAAATTAGTACATGTAACATGTGAATACATTTATTCAATAAAAATTAACGCAGTAAATACATTAGAAATATAATGACTGGATTATAATGTTGAGTATTGATAACTATTGTTAATCAGTTAAGAAATTTTAAAAACAAAGTGGAAAATACCCATTAATAATAAAATGATGATTTACAGTTTTCAATCTGTTCTGGTATCTTACCTACGTTATAATAATAATAATAATAATAATAATAATAATAATAATAATAATAATAATAATAATAATAATAATAATTATAATAATAATAACAATAATAATCTATTTTGATAAAATATTAATTTTGATAAATAATGATAACATTTCTACATATTCATGATATTGTAAAATAAATAATAATAAAATATAGCATAATACATTTAATGTTGTTAATTGCTAAGCAGTTAAATCATAATGCAAACACCAACAACTAACCTTAAATGGATTCCAAGATATTCTGAACATGTGTTATCACATGGATAAGAATATTCTTGCAATATAAACAATGAAATAACTAGACGTGAAGGAAACTGAAATGTTTGGGGGAAAATATGTATATGAAATGTAACTATGTGACATCTATTTAGGGACTGAAAAAAGATTTATTCTATTTTTCTATTTTATTTTTGCCATTATGTAATCATCCATGTTTCTTACTCTAATATTTATATGACAAGTATTAAATATTAGAAATGTGCAGGACATATTTGTAACATTTTTAATATTATCAGTGTTTTTTGTGCTTGTTTATTTTATTTTATTATTATTTTTTTTTTTTTTATTGTTATTATTTTTTTTTTTCTTGTTGATGCGTTGTTGCTGTTGTTGTTTTTTTGTTGTTTTTTCGGATAATGTAGACACTGCTGTATTTTAAAACATTCATTTTCTTTTACATTTTTATTTATTTTGCATTAGCATGTATTAGTTGTGTTATTTATTACACTGTATGTTTTCTGGTGTGTATAATAAAGAAAGAAAGAAAGAACGAAAAATAGAAATAGATAAATAAAAAGAAATAACTGAAGCAGATAAATAATTAATCATTTAAAACAAAACTACTACAATGATCAGGATAAGTATTAGGATTTGAACGTTTTTGTTGTGTGTGTGTGTGTGTGTATGTGTGTGTGTGTGTATTAACAATAATAAAGGTGATATTTGTCACATCGGTAGTTGGTTCGCTTTGACTCAGAATATGTGCAAATAAAAGAGTGCCCCACATTCACAATTACACCTCATTTTACACGATCCGAGGTATACATTTTTTTTATCGCCAATAGTATTAACACACTAATTTTGTCTGACCTAAATACAGACACTTCTTATCGATACGTTTTTCATCAGTATACTCTGTGAGAAATGTATATAAATATTTCACAGACAAAATAAGTAAAGACAAATAATATAACTCTTTGTTTCTGTACATTACTCTGTGAGATTATACGTAAGAAAAGTTGTGCATGCATCTACCGTAATTCGCATTTCGTGTTGCAGAACATCAGATTTCAGTCACGTATTTATCCTCAGACACGTTTATTAAGAGCGACACACAGAAATTATTTCAGTGACGTGTTGTCAGCTGTAGTAAAACCACTCACAAACAAGGACGTATTTTGTGTAAACAGACAGCCGTTTTGAGATTTGAAGGTAGTTTGCATTGCATTGTGACTTAATGTATACCGTGCTATTATTTTCTTAAAATAAATCAGCAGTATTGAAGATGTAATATGTTTCATTTAATATTTATTTATTTTTAGAGTCTCACTTCAGTGATCTACAGAAAAACCGTCAAACAGAAATTCTCACCAGGAAGGTAGGAAGCATTATTGGTCTCTCTCTCTCATTCTCTCTCTCTTTCTCTCTCTCTCTCTCTCTCTCTCTCTCTCTCTCTCTCTCTCTCTCTCTCTCTCTCTCTCTCTCTCTCTCTCTCTCTCTCTCTCTCTCTCTCTCTCTCTCTCTCTCTCTCTCTCTCTCTCTCTCTACAGATGTAGAGTTCGGATTCAAGTAAGTAATATCAGAAAGGTTGTTGTATTTAGAGATAATTGAGGTTTGGTATTAGTGTCGGTTTAAGATTAAATTTAACGTTAAGATTGCTAATTCCTGTAAACATTTTCATGTAAAAATAGTGTCCTGTATAAATAATATCCTGTTTAAAGAATATCCTGAATAAACACTATCCTTTACGAGTCATCAGTCTGTTAACGTGAAAAAACCTGTTTTTAAACAACATTACAACTAACCAAACACCCTTTTCTGCCAACCTCCTACAACCCTCTTTGTGTCCGCCTTGACATATTTTCTACACCATTTATGTCCACGCTGTAGCGCTCTCTTTATCTGTATTGTCAATAAGTATCTTAATACTGAACCACACTCTGTGAAAAACAGTATTATGAATGAAAGTGTCCTAAAGGCTTGTATGAATCATACAAGTTAGAAATTCGCAGATATTTTTTTTATAAATTTTATCGTTTATATCGTGATTGCTTTTCATTAGTCTTTACCAGTGCACGGTTTCTAGTCGTAATTTGTTTATATATGAAACTTGTTAATAATAATAAAATCTAAACAAATTATAAAGAAACAAAAATAGTTTAATGCTTAAAGAGAGCCAATGGTTGATACATATTATCCTGTTCATCCAGTTGTCTATATAAAATACCACTTCCTGAGTAGACTTGATGTGGCGACTGCAGATTTACTTTCATTTTATTTCAGCAGTCCTTAACAGCAAGTTTCACACACCCACAAATCAGTTAACAAAATGTGTTTACAGTGTCGTTAATTATTCTACCCTTCCTTCTTTCATTTATTTTTTATTTTTGTTATTTCTTCATTTTTCTCTTTCGTTAAACTTAGCTTTCGTATTGGTCTATCATCCGTTCCAACCAGTGTATAAAATGTTATTGCATTTGCGTTCATCTACAATGGCAGACATAAAAACATTATCGCTGTTATAGTTGTAGATGTGACAGGCAAACTGATCATTATAGTGCGATATGTTTACAAGACACTTAAAAGTATAACGTAGACCCGGACTTGAAAAGTATATTGTCCGACAACGTAGTGTTACTTACCACCAACTGTATGGAACGAGCCAATACAACTGTAATAATAATATTAGCTCGTAGAATTGTATTGTTTTTAATTTAAGAGTCTGTTTGTTGGTAGTATTTTTGTTGTTATTGTGTTTGTCTTTATCGTCGTTATTGAAACTATGTATCTTCTCACAGTTTAAATAATTTCACACGTTTTCTATTTATTTCTACACTTATGCGCAGACACTGTTTTAACAATGAATTTGTCAGATCGTTGTAAATGACACCCAGCTACAGCTTTGTTCTCGTGTGATAAACTGTTTTTATCTGACCTACATAAGAAACAAACAATCACGTGTTAGCTGTATCTTGATAGACTGGTCACGTGAGTATATATATATATATATAATGTGTAATGATATTAGCGCTACTAATAATGATAGCAGTAGGTTTAATAGTAGAAGTTTCAGTAGTAGAAGTGACTGCGGCAGTAGTTGTAGTAGTAGCATAGGAATATCAGCCGTTGTTGTTAGAATATTATTAGTAGTAGTCAAACTAAATCCATTATTGTTGTTGTTGTTGTTGTCGTCATGATCAGTATTATTATAATCGTCATGATTTTAATATAAGTTATATGAAATATGTATAGCTAATGCCATAATTTTATCCATCTTATTACTTTATTTAATTTAATTTATTTCTTTATATATTCATTTTATTTTATTTTATTTTATTTTATCAAGTTATTTATTTATTTATTTATTTATTTATATCTGATCTTATTGATAAATAGTAGAATAGTTAAACAGAACGTACTCGCTTCTAACAAATTACCGATCATAGCTGGCACCGATATAGTTCTAAACTAATAGTTACACCTATTTCTCCTTTTTATTTTGAATCATTATTATTATTACTATTATTATTATTAATAATGTTGTTTGTGCTGCTTCTGCTGCTGCTGCTGCTGTTATTATTATTATATACATTTTATAACATAAATAAAAACAATGCAAAGTAATAGAACTACATTAAATCAATATAATGTACTTTAAGGAAAAATATGTGTAAGATGAGTGTACATGTCTAGTAGCAAGAATTGTTTATTTTAATCTGACATTCAAACCTGAGAAGTGACACTTGATGACGTAGAGATGTTTAACGTCAGTCAACGTGTTTGTCAGTGGCGGATTCTGATAGCTAAAAGTAAACAAAACAGAAGTGAAACAAGTCGGCCATATTGAAAGCGGATGATATATTATATTGTATTGACTTTTAACGATTCGAGTATTCTTAGTTTGATTATTTTTAGATATATCAGAGTTAGTTCTCTGACAAATAGGTCGTTATAGTGTGAGGTGTTCTTTTATTTTCACATGAAAAACGTTACGTAAAGCCTGACTTGAAAATACGTTGTCAGCGAAATTTTATTTACAATTCTCGTATATGGATGTTACGGATGAAAAATCTAATAATAATATTATCTCATATACTGTATTAGTTTCGATTTCTTTTTTATTTGTTTTATTGAAACTAATTCGGTTTTTCTTGTTGTTGTGTTTGTATGTAGCGTCGTTATTGAAATGATTTATCTTCACACAATGTAGACAAGTGCTTATTTATTTTATTTTCTGCATTTATGTGCACAATGTATTAACGGTGAATTCATCACATCGTCCTAAATACCACAAGCACATACAAATTTTAACCGGGCTTTTAGTATGTTTTTATATGTATTATTATTAGTAGTACCCTATTACAGCTTTTATTTAATAAGTTATTAATTATTCACTTTTTTTATCTATATATTAGCTATTTTATTTTTACATCGGTTATACCTGCGCTCTATTCTAGAGGTTATAAACAAAGTAGTCGTTTGTCAGAAATTATCGATGAGAAAGTTTTAACGTAGGTAGCCATATTGAAATTACAAAGTATTTTATATTGTTTCCACTTTGAAAACATCGCATCTTGTACCTTTATTTTTCTTATTTTCTTTCCCTTTTCTTACATGTTTCTTTTTAGATCTGTCACTGACGGATAATTTTGCTGACTTTTCGAGAAGTAAATTGGTATAAATGACCACAAGTACATTGAGAAAATCTATTCTCCCACAGTGAATATTTCTTACCTGACTGACCACACACTTCTGTTTATAATAATAATGATAACAAAAATTATTCTTTCTGTCTTCGTGATCATCATAGTGATCATTACCATCAGCACAAGGTATTTCTTTTTTATCCTTTTTCTATCGGATGTTTTTCTTTCTTTCCTTATCTTTTATTAATTAATTAATTAATTTATTTGTTTAGTTAGTTAGTTATTGATTTATTTTTAGATCTCTGATCTAAGTGTTCAGCAGCAGATGCGTTAAACAGAAAGTACTCGGGTTTTAGAAATTATCTTGGTTTGATTATTTATATATATATATATATATATATATATATATATTTGTTTCGGTTTTGGAATATGTCCGTCTACACGTCATATGTACATGGAAATATTTGTAAATTACATTTAGTATGACGTCATTATTATTATTATTATTATTATTATTATTATTATTATTATTATTATTATTATTATTATTATGAGTGAGTTATCGATTTTATAGTTTTATTTGATATTTTATTTTCTGACTACTTTTTGTTTATTTTCATTATTTTAATTTAATTTGACTTTTTTATATTTTTTTATTTCTTATTTATTTATTTATTTTCATAGGAATTCTTGTTGTTGTTGTTATTATTATTATTAGTATTATTATTATTATGATTATTATTATTATTATTTTTACTGTTATTATCCTTTGTTTGTAGTGAAAACATGTCCACCTCATGCACAATCTCAAGTTGGCAGAAAGGGAAGAATCTCATACAATGCCTTGAACACGTTTTCCTTACAAGAACTGACACGGACGTCAGATTTCTTGTTGGGGAACATAGAACGCCTATCGATGCTCACCGTTTCATTTTGGTTATTCGAAGCCAAGTTTTTCATCAGATGATGACTGGAAAACTTCGCAAAAAAACCAGTATCAAAATACCGGATGTGCAGGCAGAAATTTTCTCAGAGTTTTTAAAGTATGTTAAAACACACACAGACACACACACACACACACACACAAACATACACAGACATGGAAACACATGTATGAAGACAGTGAGGAATAGAGACATACATACAGACAGAAACGTTGCTAACAATACAGTTTTTGTTAGTAATCTAATTATTTTCTAATTAATTAATCTCACATAATTATCTCACATTTTGAAGTCTTAATCTACTTCTTTTACACAGATATCTTTATACGGATGACGTCGTCCTAAGAGGCGACAACGTCATCGGTCTGCTGTATCTATCGAGGAAGTACATCGTCACGACACTGGAAGAACAGTGCGTAAACTATTTGGAGTCGTCGTTGTCGTCACGGAATGCGTGCGACGTCCTGGAACAAGCTTACCTGTTTCATGAACATGATCTAAGGAAAAAAACTATGGAGTTCATTTTGAAAAATGGCGACGAAGTTCTGAAGTCAGAGGAAGTCACCAATCTTCGTCACGAATATCTGCTTGAGATCGTACGATCAGAGGAACTGATAGCAGAAGAGAAAAATGTTTTTGAAGCTGCTGTGAAGTGGGCTGACAGCGTGTGCAGGAAGCAAGGAAGACAGACGAATGGACAGAACATGCGCAATGCACTTGGAGAGGTCGTGAAGCACGTGCGTTTTCCATTACTCGATCAGACGTATTTTGTAAAACACGTGACACCCACTCACATACTCACTGAGACAGAAGAAAACAAGATTTTGAAACACTTGGTGAGCAGTGATGATGATGTTTCACCTTTTAACTCAAACAAGAGAACTGCAATGATTCCTAAAACACAGATTACAATAAACAGATTTGGTTTCACATGTCTTCTTCAGTGGTCATGTTCTGGTGAAGTAGATGACGCCATTACTTTCTCTGTCAACAAAAACGCTTTTCTTCGCGGATTTCAGTTGTATGGTCACCGTCAACCACACAACTACGACGTCAGCGCCTTCATCACTGACACAAGAACAGACGAAATACTGGACGGGTCTACACTGACACAGAGATATAAACACGTCGTGTCTGACGTGTATGACGTCGTGTTCAGTCGTCCAGTGAAGATTACTAAAGACACTGAGTACAGCTTGTTTGTTAATGTTAAGGGAGAAGACTCATGGTGTGGAGGTTTTGGTGAATCAGAAATTGTTGTAGACTCTTTTGTTTGTAGATTTTCTGAGTCACACAAATCTAAACACAGTCACAGACGACTTCGTACACGTGTGACAGACGGACAAATAGCTGCTTTGTTATTTTTAGTGTAAAAAACAACATCGTTCAAACACTGTCACTTTTAGTCATCACTGGGATCACATTTTTATTTTTATTTATCTATTTGTTTACGTTTTTTATGACGTCAGACAGCAGTGATGACGTCATAGACACTAGATTCGATTTGAAATTTTATAAATGACTGATTTTTGTCAAGCAGATACTTGTAAAATGTATAATGACATTTTATTGCTTTATTATTTATTAACTTATTTGTGTATTTATTTATTGATTTAAATATTTCTACTGTTGTTTTGTTTGTATATGAAATAATATTATTAACCATTTCTTGCTTCTTTTGTACTTTTTTTATTTCAGTTTAAATTGTATATAAAATAAAATGTAGAAAATTATATATTTACTTACTGACTGTTGGACATAAAATACAAGAACTGTTATTTCATTTATTTATCCATTTTCTTTCATTAATATTTATATTAAATATGTAAGTAAATTAGATTATCTTTCAGATTTAATGTTTGTTTGTTTATGTATAAAATGTATATAAAGAAAATTCAAATAAATTTATTTTGTATCATAAAATTTTACTTCGTTTATTTTTGTATTTAATTTGTGTTTACAATGTAAACATAAAATACAAGTTTTATTATTTAGTTTCTGTAATATTTTTCTTTTCTACATACAGCGTGTAATACAAAAAGATGTTGTGAGAGAGGATTCCAGATCAGATCCTATAAATATACTTGATGTGTGTAGTCTCTCTCTCTCTCTCTCTCTCTCTCTCTCTCTCTCTCTCTCTCTCTCTCTCTCTCTCTCTCTCTCTCTCTCTCTCTCTCTCTCTCTCTCTCTCTCTCTCTCTCTCTCTGTAAAATAAAGAAAAAATATACTTTATAAAAGAGTTATGAAAATAGGGAGACATTCCCAGGCTAACATTAAAATATTATGAACAAAACTTTGGAAAATCCGTATCTCTGTACTTCGGATATCTGGTGTAAATTCCAGAATAAGGTACGATCATTTCTTTAAAAATGCTGACAATTAGCACTTAAGTAGACTACCTCGTGGACAAAATGAAATGATAGCATTTTGTTAAATCTTAATAAACAATGAAGCTATTCTTCTTGTAATCACTATACGCGGTATCCCCCCAACAGTCTTATAGTCAGCTGGGCACCCCTGTGTGGAGAATGATCAGCTAGTCTTGGCTGTGTCTCACTGCTAACTGTTGTAATCACAACTCTAGTGGGAAGCATGTGTTCAAGGTTATTCCAATTACATGTAAAGGACCGTGAAGGAGACGTTTTGATATAACAATGAAATATATATACCATATTTTCATCAACGAAAGACAGGACAGAAGGAATCTATATTCACTATGATGGGTCTCAAACCTATCTACAGGTTTTTATTTGTTTCTCCTTCCAATTCAAGATGAAAAACGCAGAAACATACCCTCGCTCAAGAACGATCTCGCGATCCTCAGAGAAAAGTCTGGCGACCCCTTTGCAGGTCGCGACCCTCAGGTTGAAAACCTATGCACTTAACGGAGCTAAATACACTAGAAAATGATTCGTGTGTTAACACGTAAGTGAATTCACTCATTTAGATTAAGTGTCAAAAGCAGAGGTCTACATAAATATGTATCACGCTCATATGCTTTCTTTTATTGAATTCATCGCAAAACGACCTAAGAAATGGCAAAGTATCGAAAATTTAAATGCCGTGCTATTGTCACGAACATAAATTTGAACATCAAAATATATACAAAAGGGCCGTTAACAAATTACTGTATACAAAATATGTTCAGACAATTATGTCATTTATCGTGTGAATCTCAATTAAATTAATTTGTATACATCTTTAGAAGAACTGTGTTTATTGTCAAACTGTAATCACAACAGTAAACAATGCATTTGACAGAAATAATGGAGGCAAAATGTATGGATAGATTCATCTTTCAAGTGATCTGTTTCAAATAATAAATAAATAAATAAGTGAATAAATAAATCAAGAAATAAATAAAGAAAGAAAGAAAGAAAGAAAGAAAGAAAGAAAGAAAGAAAGAAAGAAAGAAAGAAAGAAAGAAAAAGAATGAAAAAAAGAAGGCGACTACAGTTTGCCGTGAGTTAATATTAAAACGAAGACGATCCCTCCCTTTAACTCTGGCAGTGCAATTTAAAAAACGAAGTCACGAAATATCTGACTGTATAAAACATAATGACGAGTAAAAACAATTGTACGAAATTAAAACTTTGGCAAAGAGTAACGAATGACAAATTGAAAAATCTGAATGAATTGACGATACACACAATGACCCAGTGACCGAACTTTCTTACACTGATATTTTTAAAATGAGAAAACAAATTAAATCTTTCGTTGCTGCTACCGAAATCAGACTTTTGCAATCGATCTCAAACACGGAGGCCACGAGAGAGAAGTTTGTTTTAAAGAAAAACGCGAGAAAAAAAAAGTAGAAAAAAAACCTCGCAGTCGTCGATGACAGATTGTTTCTCAGATGACACTTGATAGACGCTTAACAATAACATTAGAAATAAAACATATTTCCTGTCATTTAAATTTTTATAACTTCATATATTTCATTTTTGCATGCCGGCACTGTGTCTACATCGGCACTTACGGTTGGTCCAAAGTAAATCCGTTTTTCACTGAGTACTGTATCCGTTCACACGAAACACACACACACATACACAGACACAAACACACAAAAAGACACACACACAGACACAAACACACACACAAACACACACACAGACATACACACACATACACACACACAAAAACACACTCATACACACACATCACAAACACACACACAAACATACACACACACTTCAATACCCGGTTTTCTCTATCAAGCACACAAATACATTCCAAGGTTCTTAAACATAAATACGCTCAAACACAAACATATCTAATGTCTTTCTTAAACACCCAGACAGGCACACGCACATAAACAACCACACACACATATATCAATATCTGTTTATCTATCTCTGTATCTACGTATCTATATTCCCCAAAATTATATATCCGCCACTGATCTACGCAGTAGACTGTAGACCTTCGTTCCTTAACGTTATAAACTCCAGTGCAGAAATAGTCATTTTTCTCAAACCAAAGAAAATGGATTTATAGTCTGTAAGATTGCCATTAGGTAAGCTGCTTGCAGATGATGCACACACACATACACACACACACAGACACACACATACACACACACAGACACACACACACACACACACGTTTGTGTATATGTGTGTAGATATATATATGTGTGTGTGTGTATGTATCTGTACCTATATACAAAGAGAGAGAAGACAGATATAGATACTCACACATCTAATCACGCATAACTTTTTCTTAAGTATACATACATACACATAAACATACATACACAGAAACATACATACATAGAAACATACATACATAGAAACATACATACAAACAAACATACATACATACACAGAAACATACATACGTAGAAACATACATACATAGAAACATACATACACAGAAACATACATACACAGAAACATATATACAGAGAAACATACATACACAGAAACATACATACACAGAAACATACGTACATAGAAACATACATACACAGAAACAAACATACACAGAAACATACATACACAGAAACATACATACATAGAAACATACATACACAGAAACATACATACACAGAAACATACATACATAGAAACATATATACAAACATACACATAAGTAATTTGATAAACTTGTAGTTGTCAATGTTTCTAGTAGTTCGCGCTAATTATATTGATAAGCTAATAGTGACAATGTTTTTAGTAGTAGCACTCTAAGAAAGTGTATAAATTTGTAGTGACAATGCTTCTAATACATACTAAGCCAGCTGGTAGTTGTGCAATGTTAAAATTAGTTGTTACAAAAGAAAGGTGAAAGGAAGAAATAACACCACGTTTGTTTTAAATTACAGTCAGATTTATTTACTAATCTACAATGTTACATACAAGTCTGAGAACTTTAAGATCATAATGTTATGAAAATATTATTATTATTATTATTATTATTATTATTATTATTATTATTATTATTATTATTATATTGATGGGTTTTTTAATTGAAATGAATTTACTTTTAATCTGCTTTACAGAAATATAACGCAGTGACTGAGGATAATATGTAAGTAAACGTATCACATTTGTTAATATATTATCAGATTTAAATTAAAATAACCTTCTTCGACAAACATGTTTTTTACAGAAACGCTTCTGATCAAGAAATAAATTATAAGAAGAGGAAAGGCGCACGCATTTGCATATGTCACTCTGTTTTTGTGAGTGTTGCTACGTATTTGTATGTATCAGTTTGTGTTTGTGTGTAGGTGTGTGTTTTTCAGTGTAGGTGTGTGTTTTTCAGTGTAGATGTGTGATTGTGTGCGAGCGTTTTCGAGCGTGTTACTGCTAAAACAAAACAAACACGTTACAAAATATAATTACTCGTATTTTATTTTATTAGTTGATGCCTTACTTATCTCTCTTTCTTAACGTTACACAACGTTTATACTATTCACCTTTATTTGAAATGTTAAAGCATGAGTGGGTGTGTAATTGAGCTTGTTTGTGGCAAACAGCTGTTAGTGTGGGTGTTTATAGATATGTGTTTTTGTGTATTTACAGTATTTATGTGTATGAATATACAATCAGTGGATATGTGCGTATGTATGTACGAACATGTGTGTGTTTGAGACAGTGTATAGTGTGCTTGCGTTTTTGCTATGTATGTGTATGAAAGACAGTGTCCATATGTTTATGTGTGTATATGTGTGAAATATAATGTACAGGTTTATATGTATTTATATGTTTGAAAGATAATGTATATGTATATATGAATGTATGTGTGTGAAGGATAGAATACATGTTTGTATGTAAGTATATGTGTGTGAAAGACTGTGTACAAGGTTACATGTATGTATGTGAGACATTATGGTCATGCGTTCTAAAGTGAAACAGGAGGGGTATTTGTGTGTGTGTGTGTGAATGTGTGCGTGTGTGTGTGTGTGTATGTGTGTGTGCTTGAGAGAAAGAAGACGGATATAAAACATCTGTGTGTGAAATATTGTGTTCTGGGAGATTTTGTCCACTTGTGTATTTATTATTATTATTATTATTATTATTATTATTATTATTATTATTATTATTATTATTATTATTATCATCATCATCATTATTTCATAAACTTTGATGCTCTGAAAGAAAATAATAATTTTTAAATTTGTTTTATTACTAAGAACAGCAAAAATTTCAGGTTGAAATTTGACGAAAAATTTAATTTTCTGTGGCCATGTTCCCGCAGCCATCTTTTTGTCCAACGATATCGTTAATATGTTCACAGGATGTTCGTGAACTAGATGTGTCTTGATGAACGTTTTTAACAAACAGTTGTTAACGTCGTCGTTTATTAAAAGTAAGTCGTAACCAAGCGTGATACGCACCGCGCATTCTGCGTACTACATAAAAATCACGTGCTAATTATCACTAACATCATCCGCTAATGATTATAGTTCCTGTCTACCACATTTTGATGCGTGTTTTGAACCATCTTGTTGGTTTCTCAGCCATGTTTAATTTTTAAGTGACTATTAGTCCACCAGGTAGGTCGAAATTTATGAACTGATTCCGTATTGATATCGGTAAAATAGTACAACTTTTGACCAAAGGATAAATTTAGTGATCAAAATCAAGCTCTGCACGAAACGAACATCGCGTGAGTAGTAAACAAAATAACGACACTGTGATTCTATTTATTACGACATCGTAACGACAAGTAAACGACTTTTGTTTAACTAAGTCGTCATGGTGACGTCTTCGGGAAGGTGGCCATGAATTAGAGTATATAACCGTATATAATAACAATAGTAGTAGTAGTAGTAATAATAATAATACTAATAATAATCATAATAATAATAATTAAAATAATAATAATGAAAATAATAATAATCATATTAACACACACACACATATACAACCTTTTTAGGTTAAGGAATGCATGGTTGTGTCTAAAATACGAATTAAAAAAAAATGAAGAGGTTAAAAAATAATCCAAAACAACACCATGAGAGAGACAGAGACAGAGAGAGAGAGAGACAGAGAGAGAGAGAGAGAGAGAGAGAGAGAGAGAGAGAGAGAGAGAGAGAGAGAGAGAGAGAGAGAGAGAGAGAGAGAGAGAGAGAGAGAGAGAAAATATAGGTAAACACACAACATACGTTATTTGTGTTTAACGAAAATGTAAAACTTAAAAAGATTATGTTCCTGTTTTCAATCTCTCACTGTGATTCTTTTTCTTGGTTTGTTGAGGTCTTAAAAATATATAAAACTTTGTTTTAACTGTGGTAAAATGGTTATTGAAATGAAGCGTAAGTTTGTCGGTGTTTTTCTATGTGTGTGTGTGTGTGTGTGTGTGTGTGTGTGTGTGTGTGTGTGTGTGTGTTTATTTATTAATTTTACATATAATTATAATGAAAATATTAAACAAACGTTGCTAACACCCTAATTTTATTTATTGATGTATTATTAGTATTGTTGTTCTTCTTCTTCTGCTTCTTCTTCGTCTTCTTCTTCTTATTATTATTATTATTAGTAGTAGTAGTAGTTATGGTTTTCTTTATAATGTTCACTTTATTGTTTAAATATTAAGACCACTTATTAAAATTTTGCTTTAAAGGATGTTATAATTATTATTTTTTTTTTTTTTGAAATAATTTACATGTTTAGTAATAGGACATCTACATCAGCATTTATACCTAAAAATTGTGCTGACATACTAAAATCAAACTGCAGTTTTAAAATGTCTGATACTAAGACAATGTTTGTTTTTTAAAAGGTCTGCTTGGAAGATGGGTAGAAACTTGTATAAATTGATTCCTCACAGCAAAGTCCAGTCTACATTTGAGGAACTACTCAAAGCTCTGTTGATCTGTACCAAAGCAAACCACAGTGTCTTGAGACTTTGAAATAGCCACATATGCCATGAGATTAAGTCTGAAACACACATCACAATTCAGGTTTGCTTCTGTCACATAACTGAGTACTCTGATGCAAATACAGAAGGAAAGTCTGTCTGTTCTCTGATAGAATTATACGACAGTGAATCACGTGCTTGTCACGTGTCCTTGAGCTGACGTCAGCCTGTCCTGTCAACAAGTTCACTAACATTCTGTGCTGTCCATTATGTTGTTTACAGATTCCACGTTATTATTTTTCCATCAGAAAGGCTTTGCGACGCTTCCCTTTTGTGGCCTGCATCAACTTGATACTGAAGTATTTTGTCAGTTCTAGCAGTGAGCATCATAATCATGTACCTGTTTGTTAAAGATGAAGGAGTCATTTGCATTTAGCAGCATTTTACAAACATGTTGTCTCATTCTTTAGGTGTCACCTGATGTTTTCTTCTAAGAGTCTTGTGCATAAGAGTTGTCTTCAGTTGGAAAGCTTGAGATGAATGATTTAATTACTGCCTTTTCTTCATCTGATCTCTTACGTTTTGTTTTTATTTTGAAATATTTTTACATTAATTACAAAATATGTCATGAAAATAAAAACTGTGTGAAGCTGTGTTCATCATAATTAGTAAGTACTGTATAATAGTTATTACTGAAATATATGATAGATTTATTTTGATACTGTCTCAGTTTTATTGACATGAATTTCTGTTGTGGACTCATTTTTTTACAGACTGATCATAGGTTCTTTAATGTTTAAGTCATTCTTCTAATTATTGGCTTTTTAATGTTTAAATATTTATTTTTCATTCTTTCAATATTTTGTTAAAATATTTAAAATCATTTTTGATAATTTATAATTTTATTTTTTCAATTTCTTGTTCTTATTATTTTAAAAGTTTAACTACACTTTTTTGTTATTATTTTATTCTTATTTATACTGTAAACAGAAAGTACTACTATTATATCATGATTAATATTAGAATTATGCAAGTGCCTGTTTATTATTATTATTATTATTATTATTATAGTAGTAATAGTAGTAGTAGCAATAGTAGTAGCAGTCTATGAAGAAATTTTATATACCTGTATGTTTTTACAGTAATACTCTAATCTGTTATTGCTCAAATTTTAAAAAATTCAGAGTTAATCACTGAAAATTAAAATTCAGTTATTATTATTATTGTTGTTGTTGTTATTATTATTATTTGGTATTTATTATTCTTGAATATATCATTATTTCTTTCTTTTCTTATTTTTTAACAACTTATCTGTAACTAAATGTTTTTCTTGATTCTTGTGTATCTTTTCACCACATATATTTCTCTGTTTCAGGCTAAATCAAAGTTACAAAAATACCTTCTGTAGATCATTTTATCAAGTTTATGTGGAAGACCACAAGAGATAGGAACAGCTGAATCCACTGAAAATTAACTCAAATAGATATGTTTGTACAAAGGTAAGAATTTTGAAATTCTCCAACCACAGAACTGAACATATTAGAGCTTCATTGGACCAGTTATTGGACAACATAATTGTCGTTTTAAATTTCTTTAATTTGTAATAAAAAAACCAAAACAAAAAACAGATAATAGAAATATGAAGAAATAGTATTTGATTAGCATCCAGTATTAGTTCAAAACAAACGTGTTACAGCCTTAAATACAAAATTGCAAGGTATATAGTATTGAATCTTCTATTTACAAAACATATATTTATAAATGATTGAAATAGTTATTATTGCCAGAGTAAATTCAGTTTGAATCGCATGCCTCTAAACTAGGTATAGTAAGTATAGATAGATATATACAGACATACATGTTGAAGGGAAAATATTTATTTAAAAATAACATCCAACTACATTTTTTTACATTTCAGCATTTTGTTGATAAGGCTGGACAGAGTTATTTCCTGACCAATGACTAGCAGATCATTTTACTTCCCACCCACAATCAGCCAGGAAGCCACCTTCAGAAAGAAGAAGTTAAATATGGCTACTCAAGGGTTTAATTAGTTTAGCTTTGATTTGAAACATGTGCCAACCTTTCTTTTTCTTACATCTGTTCCAGTCTTCTTCATGCATAAGTAATCAAATCAAAACTTTCTTTATCTACCACAATCTACAAAGGGATAAAAGTCAGTGCTCTTGATTATTTAAATATGAGTTCTGAATATTTCTGTGGTCCAGGAAGTGACACTGGAACTTTATTAACAGTTCTAATCTTTATCACTATCTGATGATCTGTTACTTGAAAAAATATATTTAACACCATTTTTATTTATAAACTTTACGGGTTATGAATCATTTTTCATAGTGTGTCTTTTCAGGAGAAGTGTAAAAAACATATTTGTTTTTAAAATGTTTGTAATAATTACAATAACCTAGGATTTATTTATAATTTTTGTCATGAAGCATTTTTTTTTTTGTTGTAAAGTAAACACAAATAGAGGAAAGAAGTATGTGTGAGAACAGAATGTGAAAATCAGTTGATCTAGATTTCCATGGTTACCCTTTTCACCTGGAAAAAACTACCGAGTTAATTAATACCTGAATAATAAAATTGTGTTTTTCTCTGATACAGGTTGTGACTTTATATCAGGTAGAAAAGGTGAAGCTGGTTACACTGGAGAACTTGGTATCCATGGAGATCCTGTTGCACCCAGTGTTCAAGGACTTCATGGTAATGATTGTGTTCCTGGTCTACAGGTTTCCTGGTGTTTCTGGTAATCCATATCTTGGTTTCTTTTTTCTTTCACTAGGTGTGTAGATTAGAACACTGCAGGAACATACAAGATGAAGGTTGACTACTCACTTGTTTGTGTCACGGACAACTCCAGAGCACATGGGCAGGATTTGTGTAGTTGACTGAATGAAATATTTTTTTCTTTCTATTGCGCTGTCTTAAGTTCTTGAACTTATGACTTAGTTTCAAGTTCTAATGTTATAAAAACTGAAGATTGAAGTAAAGGCATTGACTTTTTAGGATATACTAAATAAATAAACTAAAATATATTTTTCTTTAAATTCATTTCAAGCTCAAACTGTTTCTATAATTTTAGCTTTTCTCAGGATAAACATTTATTGAATGGGAAGATGGTTTAGGTTTTATAAGAACACAGAAAAAGAATTCTAATTAACAGTAAAAAAAATAAACATTACACTGCAGGTAGTGCTGTCAGCTGTTTGAGATTTACAACCATGTTTTTATATTCTACAACATCAACAATGTGTGCAGCACAACATTACAGAATGATTACAGTTACTGGCTGTCAACACTGGAGCCGATGTTGATGATGATGATGAATCGAGTGAGAGGTGAACAGACCAGGCAAACATCAACAGTTTGTGAATCTCCAGACCCTGTAAGTCCTGTACTTATTTTCATAACATTAGTATTCATTACTTAATCATGAATATTCATATTTGTATTTGATTTCCATTGTTTGAGGTAAGCGATTATTTGTGAATACAGTGTAAGCCTTTTTTATTACTGCCATGAATTTCATTTTTTATGTTTATTAATTTAATAATTATTGATAGGAATTAATATTTATTTTTGAGTTAACAATTAATATTTTTTGATATGAATTAAATTGTTATTTTTGCATATTATCCAATATGTTTTTAAATATAGTATGTTTTTTTTTTATATATATATATCAGTTTTATAATGTTTTTACTTCCCTTACTTTGAGATTTTTTTTTTCTCAGAGGTTTTTACTGTGCACAGTCAGACAAAGCTCATTGCAGAATGTTCACTGGGCTGGTGTGCATCATGGATTGGCTAAAGTTTTGTTGTGGTAAATTTGAAGTAAGTTGTTTTGAACTGTTTTTGATTTTGTAACTTCAAAAATTTTTAATTTTATTGAAATACCCATAGTTGTTTTTACCAAAAATTTCTGTTTTTTTATTTTGTTATTGAACTCTATTTTATATACAACTAACAATTTTTATCATTTTATATTTATTTAAAACATGTTTTAGATTTTATTTTAAATACAACTAGACAATTCTTTATATTTTGTATTTATTTAAAACATGGATGTCTTCTTTTTAAATACAAAAAGACAATTCAGTTTTTTTTTAAAAAACATGATGTTATTGACTTCTATTTTATATACAACTAGACAATTCTTTATCATTTTGTATTTATTTAAAACATGGATGTTATTGACTTCTATTTTACATACAACTAGACAATGTTAATTACAATGTTTGACAAGTTTACCACAAAACTGAAAAACACGCAGCTTGGCATTTTTGTTGATTATTATGAACACTAAAAATTGTAAACTTCTGTATTTTTTACAAAATAACAGACTAGCAGATCATTTTCAAGAGGTAACTTAATAATGATGTAAAATGTAATATTTAAATTATGTAAAATGTATTTATTCTGACTAAATAATTTGTAATTTTAATATTTTAGGTAACTTTTAAATAATAATTTGCTATCATTTCCAGTGATAAATGTTATATTTTGTTAGTAAATTATTTTTATTTATTAGGGTTATCAGTGATAAGTTTTGTTTATTACTTTTACAGGACAAACAAGCCCTTGCTGACCACAACAAAGTTATATTAGGCCAAGGATGACCACTTGACCAGCCTTGTAGTACAACTCAGTGAAGAACAATCACTTCTCCAGTTGTTGGTGTTAAAATAAATTTGTACAAACTGAGACACTCAGATGAGTTCAAGTGTTTTGAAATCAGATGCTGAGTATAATGGACAGGTAATTCGGTTTACAACTAGATTTTATAAACTGTAAAATGTAAATCATTTAATGTCATATGAGAATATTTTTAATATTATTATCATTATATATAATTTTCTTTTTTTTAAATAATGATTCTATAGATGACATTGATATAGCAATTGGAAGAAAAGAAATCTACTTTAGAAAAATCTATCTTTAACAAGTAGCCGATAAAATTATTGATCTTACTTGTTATCAATTTTTATAAAAGATAGTAAGTTACTTATTTATTAAAGAAAAATGGATGTTTCTCTTTAAAAAAGAATATATATATGTTTAAATTACTCATAGTTCTGAGTTGATTTATTCAGACTAGTATTAAACACACATTTCCCCAGACAGTCGAAATTAGAGGTGCAACAAGAAATGTTTAAATAAATAAACTTAAACTTTATTTTATTTCAGTTAAATTAACTGTACTTGTTATTGGTTGAATATATTACTTCAGATTGAAATGAAAAAATATAAAATTGTAGCAGTTGTTGTTAAAAAAATGTAATATTTTACTTTTCAGACACCATAGAAAGCTATTTACAAGAACTGATGTCCACTGAGTCTAAATGACTTGTCAAGTTTTCTGTACTGAACTAAGTAAACAGAAGATAAAACATCTCCACAATAAACATGAAAAACTGAATAACTGGAGAAAACTGAGTTTAGAAAGTTCCACACCAAACTAACATTTTAAAAACATTACTAGTGTGAATCATGGACTGTTCTTACTGAAGAATGTGTAATGTGACATGGTTTTAGACTCAGTCACAGTGTCGTTGATGAAATCAGATGTACACAGAATGTTTGTACCAGACACAGCACCAAGTACAGTCAAGTCTGTGAAAAAAAGAAATATTTTGTAAAAATCATTTAATGTTAGAAATCCTTGATTACTGCTTTAAAAAAAACTACAAACTTCGGATTAAAAATGTTTGGTTCAAGGGAGATAATTTTTTATTTTTTATTTTTTTTATTTTTTTTTTTTTCATTTTTGAAAAAAAATAATGTACTTAATCATGTAACTGAAGCATAGAATAACAGAATACCAAGAGTTCTGGTAAAGATTTACCCTATAAAAGTTTGTTAAATCATAAAATGGAATCACTTGTGTAAACCTATATATGCTATATATTTGTTTGGAAGATTAAAATCAGAAATTAAAAATGTTCTTAATTACTAATTTCAGGTTACATTATCTGTCAAGTTATTTATTAAGTTTTATAGTTTTTGTAAACAAATGTCTTGTTTTTCATTTTATGTTGTATATTTTATCATAAACGTTTATTGATAATTCAGTAATCTTGGCATTTTTTTTTGTTTATAGCACAAATCTTTAGAACCTTAAGATATATTTTAAATACTTTTTAATTCGAAACATTTTCTATCATGCTTTTCTAAATTTATAATTAAGGATTTTGGCAAAGTTTTTCTAAAATTATGAAATAAACTTTGTTGTTTTCTTGCTGAAATAAATATTTCAAATATTTATGTTTTTTGTTTTTATCACCTATTTGTTTAGCAAGCTTTATTAAATTACAGGGTGAAGAATATTTATTTATATAGTTTTGGTACAATAGCCAAAATTTAGTATTTACTAGGCATTATAATATCATTTTATACTAGTTAATAATTTTGTATTCAGTACTTAAGAGAATGTTTAACATTGAAAATCAGTGAGTAACAAACTAAAATTGTTAAAAAAAACCAAAAAAGAAACAAAACAAGCCCTGTACCAGCAAATTTATTTTCATTATAATTAATTTTTAACACCATTAAATAAAAATAAAAATAAATAAATAAATAGGAATCAAGTTTGACAATTATACAGATATTTATTAATTCACTCATAAATTCACTCTACCCGCCTCATTCATTCACTGCTTCATGTAAAAGATAAAATGTAGACACAACTGTGAAGAGAAATGTAGAAAACACAGAGTAATTTCAAGTTTAGTATCAGACTTAGTATGTTAGTTTGTTGATCTTCCTAACCTTAAACTTCCTGTTTTAATCCATAAATTTCAGAAAATGATTATTTTAAGGTCATCATTTCTAGATATGTACAAGAATTTAAATGAAAAAAAATTTATTTTTAATTTAGCATATTTAAATAGGCATCTTTTAACTGGCATATTTAAATTAACATTTTCCTGTTGGCATATTTATATTGTAAAGTTTAAATTTTATTATAAACTATGATTTTCTTGTCAGCATATTAAAATTAGCATATTTCATTACATATTTAATTAACATTTCATTAGCATATTTAAATTTAAACTAGCTTTAAAAATGCAGATTAAACCTGAATTGAAAGAAAGTATTTTGAAAAATCTAAGAACAAATGACAAAACGAACTGATATGAATTTCTTAATGTACATCATAAAAGCCAACTTTACAGACATTCAGGAAAGGAAACAGAAACAATATGTCCACAATGAAAAACAGAGATTAAATACTGAGGTATTGTTTACTAAAAAATAATAATAATGAAAACATTTAAGCAAAATTTATTTTACTCAAAACGAAACAAATTGCATGAATGCTTTGGTATGAAAAAAAATTCTTGAAAGTAACAAATATATTTTATGTTTATTTTATTCTGGTTACATAATAAAAATAAATAAAAAAGCAAAAGATAACAAAAAAATCACAAAAACAAATTCTGTTTAACTAGAATATTTTTTCAGATATTTAGATATTTTGAAAGACGACTCAAACGATTGTAATGTCTGCCTCTGACAAACTACTGCAAAAACTGAAAGAAAAACTTTTTGAAAAACTTGGCATTTTCATGTAAAGATATTAAAATAAGAAAATAAAGTAAAATATTGTACATGGGAGAAAAATAAAAATGATAAATAATTTAAAATATATATATTTATAAAACATTTGTCATTAAGAATTGAAACCATGACAATGATGTAAAGAGTCAACTGCTGCTGTAGCTGCTGATGATGTCAGGACGATGTTGATGTGTGTTATGAGATCTACATCTTCCTAATGCACTTTCTTTGACGTTGTTGTGGTTTCCCAGTCTTCCAGAGAGAATTATTAATAACAACAGCATCAATGTTTGCTTGATGTCAGTAAAACTTTTAGCCACATAATTATACTGGTGAAAAGGAGAAAATAATTAATTTATTGCATGATAATTAATAATAATTATAATTAAATTATTACATGATAATTAATAAATAATACAGTAATTCATTAGCATTAACTGAATATTCACTAGTTTCATTTCTCTGAGTTATTTTTCATCACCGGTAAAACGTTTTTAAATAATAAAATAATAATAATAACATCAGCTATAAATCCATAACTTTTATGAAAGTGGATTAGAAATAATTATGAATTTAGTAAAATATGCTGGAGAGGTTTATGATTATTTTAAAAGATCCTGTTATATTATTTGGATTTATCAAAAATACCTTGAGACAAAATGATAGACCAGTGTAAAAAATAAATCTACAGAAGTTTCAAATTTAGTAAGGATCTAATTTTTGAAAATAATATTTTATATAAATAAAGAAATAAATTTATATTAAAAAATTAAAAAATAGAAAAGAAGAAAATACTAATTAAATAACAAAGAGAAAAATATGAAGATGGAAACTGACACTTTTCAAGTTTAATTTCAAATAATAATAATAATTATAATAACAATAACAATAATAATAATAATAATAACAATAACAATAATAATAATAATAATAATAATAACAATATCAATAATAATAATAATAACAATAATCATAACAATAATAATTTAATATAAATAAAAATATAAAAAACAAAAATAGAAATGCAAATAAACGCATTAGATATTCTACATTATAAATATACCAGTACTAATTAATAGTTTATCTCATCGTTAATTTATTGTAACAAATAACGACTTACTAAGGTTAGTAACACATTTTATTTGAGAATTAATCAAATGCTTTAGAGAGTGTTGTGACTGCACATGCATATAATAACATATGCCAATAAAGCTTAAACACATAAATCTAAGAAAAACAGATTTCATTATTTCTGGTCCATTTACTTTAGCAATGACTTAATTTGGTATAGACAGTAATAATTAGCAAGCATTTAAAAATAAGAAAATTGATAAACAAGTGATCAAGCTAATTTAACCAAAACACAACCTGCAAATAAAGATTTAAAATAAAATTTAACAGAAAAGATAATTTACCATGTTAAAACCCTGTTATAATAACTGATATTATAAATCTAGATGATAAGGATGATGAAGAGGATTAAAATGGATACATTTACATGAGAATGCATGAATATTTTGTAGATGATAAATAAAATTAATCCATAAATAAATGATATTGAAAAATATAAATAAAACAATTAATTATAATAAAAAAGAATGATGATGTTAGTGATAATAAATAAAATAAATAGAATAATAAATAAATAAATAATAACAAATGGTGATTACATTATTCAGGTCACTATATTGATGTAGATTTAAAATTTACATTATAAACAAATTCTGCTTACAAACATGTGTGACTTAGGTAAGTATTAAATATGTTTCTATAACGCTGTTAAACACTGAACTATTTTACCATTACATTGTAATTACAATTATTTAAATCAATAAATTACTAATCTGACATTTAAAAGAATAACTTTAATTTTGGCATTTCATGCAGGAACATGCTCTTAAAAGCATTTTTATTATTATTATTATTATTATTATTATTATTATTATTATTATTATTATTAATATTATTATTATTATTATTCTTTTAAGTTCATTAGTCACTATTTTGGATAAATGATGAAAATTCTGTAAATAAGCAATGTGAGAATTAAGCTCAAAGAAAAATATTTTTACTTATAAAAGTTGAACTTAATACAAAATATAGGTGATGCTCTATAATGGACCCAGTGTAATTTATACTTTCCATGTTTACTGCTACCAGCCTTTCCTAATAATAAAGTATAACAATATTTTGACCAGCTTGTATATAAAGGATGACTTACCCAATATTTTATTTTATTTTTTATTTAATTTATTTATATATCATAAAATATGAGAAATGACGGAAATAAAGCTCACAGTTTGAGTAAATTAGTGTAAAATGATGACATACTCAGTCTGTTAGAGATTTTTGTATGGATTAATTATGTCATCATTGAAAATATAGACTCCACAGAGATAAATGAATAACAAATAAATAAACAAAATAGTAATAAAAATAGAAGAAGAAAAAAATCATAAGATAAAGGAAATATAATGATTGTGGACACAGAAACAAGACTGAAACAATGCTAATGGAAGAATGGAAATAATGAAGTATTCTAAGTTATCGGTATATTTGTACACTACAATTACTTTACTTATTATTGTATTCTAAGTTATCAGTATATTTGTATACTACAATTACTTTACTTGTTATTGTAGACTTTCCTTGTACTAATCTGCTTTTGTTACTGTGTATTGAGAATACACGCAACACAAAAACTGAGAAGAATGTAAATTGATAGTTAAACAACTGAGTTAATGTGTGTTTTTCATACCATGTTTTTTAGAAACTTCTCTGTCTGTTCTGCTGTCTGTGTGTGTCCCATTCTGATGTTTAGATAACAACACTTGTCTGTTTTGTGCTATGTGTCTGAAAAAATAAAAACAAACAATTTATTTCTTTACTGTTTTTATTTAAACATTATTTACTGTTAAATATGCATATCAATACCATTTACTGATACAAATGAATGTTTGTAGACAAAAAATATTTCATCTATTAGATTTCAATTGTGCATACATGCATACACAGTCTGAGTTAATGAATGATTAAAAATAAATATTTAAAAAATAGACTAAAGTGGTTTACCAAAATATAAATGTAAATTCTGAATCAAAAAACAAATCAGTATCTTTGAAAAATATAATATTATAGCCCGATTATTGATAAATATAAATGTTGCTAAAATATAACAAATATGAAATAAAGAAGAAATATTTTATTTAAGAACACCAATATCTTGTTTTTACTAGTCCTTTCCATTTTAAAAGATAAACAACAATACAGATAATGAAAAAGAAAACCTGATTCTGCAATATGAACTGACACCCTTTTAAAACAAGAAACTAAAAATCTGTTTTTAATATACATTTTTCCAGAGAAAACAAAACATATACCTTGATCTTAGCAATGTCAGGCATGGATCTCAAGCTAGATTGGGAAATAACGTTATTAGTTCTCCATACAAGACTGACCCTAGAACCCAACAAACTTTAATCATGCACTCTAACCACTGCTATCCATTGCTACAAATTTAACAAAATGAATTAAGTGAATACTTACAGTGAAGAGTATGTTTTGTTGTGTTGCTAATGGTTACTTGGTGTTTTGTGACACTTGACCTCCTGTTCCATAGCGAAATGTTGAAATGAAATTAATAAAAATAATCTGATGAAATAAATCTTCATAAAATTTAACTGAGATGCAATCATTTAAAAACTACTTTAGTATTAACTTTCTTTATTGGTAGCCTTATAAAATCTGACCATTATATAAGGATCTTTCAAAGCCTGAAATCATCTATTTTAAATAATAAAAAAGTATTTACATAGGTAATATCATATGTCAGTATATACACTACAACTCAATATTATAAATACCAATTTTTCCAGTACAATATTAAATTTCATAAATTCATATAATAAAAGATTTAATATAATTTTGGACTTGTAACATCCATTTTGTTTAACACAAATTCTGAATCATAATTAAAAACTCTAACAAAACTTACTTTCTGCTTCCTGCACATTCAGAAGCTGTCCTGTTTCTGTCAGTTGGATCATTTGAATCCAGAAGATCTGGAGAAAGGCTGACAGGTTTTCTTGTACGATATCTCGTGTTTACAGAAGATCAGCTCTGTGAGAAAGGCTGACAGGTTTTCTTGTACGCTATCTCATGTTTACAGATCAGCTCTGTGAGAAAGGCTGACAGGTTTTCGTGTACGCTATCTCGTGTTTACAGATCAGCTCTGTGAGAAAGGCTGACAGGTTTTCGTGTACGCTATCTCATGTTTACAGAAGATCAGCTCTGTGAGAAAGGCTGACAGGTTTTCTTGTACGCTATCTCGTGTTTACAGAAGATCCTCGTAGGTGAAGTGGAAAAAGTTGAGGGGAAATGCTGTTCACAGAATGTTTGGATGAGACGTAGATTACATAAATAATTAGTTATTCGTAACCCATCCTTCAAACATATATCTGAAAAATAAATAAATAACAATGAGAAATCAATATTTAGTAACACCAGAGAGAGAGAGAGAGAGAGAGAGAGAGAGAGAGAGAGAGAGAGAGAGAGAGAGAGAGAGAGAGAGAGAGAGAGTTTTCTATACAGATCATATTAAGTACCCAAAAGAAAACCGCATGTAATATTAAAATAGGAATTTGTGAATTATGAAATATAAAATTTAAAAATAACAACAACACATATATCTTAACTAGATATTAACTTTCATAAATTTAGTATATCTAAATTTTAAAATTACGTTCTAATACATTATTTTATTTACAAAAATTGTGTTACTAAACAAACCATGAAAACTGAGAGACTGCAGACAATAGACACTTCGGATAACAGGAACTGTACATCCGTGTCTACATCTTTTAGTATGTCTGTCATCACAGGAACAGTGACACTGTGTGAAGGGCCGCAGTTCCAGTCTGGTAACAGGAAAGTTAAACATTTTAAAATACTGATGAAATATGAAGCTGCTTCTTTTCTTTTATAATATAGAAATAAAAAATTAGAACAAAATAATCACATTTATATGAATATAATTAATGTATGTGTGTGTGTGTGTCTGTGTGTGTATGTCTGTGTGTGTCTGTGTGTGTGAGTGTGTGTGCATGCATGCTCACACAAGCAAGCACAAGTCAAACATACACAATGTGAAGTGTAGGGTGTGTTACAGGATACTAATGTAATTTGTGTATATGTACACATGTACTTACTGATAAATTAGCTACAAACTGCATCTTCATATATTAAATTAAACTTCATTAGCTGATTAGATTTAGAAAAATGACAAACATGTAAGAAAACAAACTAAAATTCACCTGCTCAGCTTTTTTCTCTTCTACAATGGCAGCAGTACAATCTTCATTTAACCAGAAAATAACTGTGTCCTCATGGAAGTTCACTGGATGTGTTAAAAGTTGCAATTTCTCTGAACATTTTAAATTTACTTTTTCAAAATGCTGAATGTAAAGACTGAGGTTTCACAACATTACATGATAGATTATACAAAATATTTTGCTTCTTCTCCCTCTCTCTCTCTGTCTCTCCTTTCCTATTTTTCTCTCATACATTTATGATTTACACGTTTAACTACAATGATCGTAATTCTTCTGCTTCTTTTCACTGAACACTTAAAATACTTTCTTTATTAGTAGCCTTCTGAAATACCAACCATTATATAAGGATCTTTTTTTAAGCCTGAAATCATCGATTTTAAATAATAAATATGTATTTACTTAGGTAAACGTATCCATCAGTATATACACTAAAACTGAATATTACTTACTTTGAAATGTCTGGTTGCAGTTTTGAAAACTCCCCAATGTAAATAAAATAAATTATTATGCTTTTACTTACCCTGGCTGTCAAGAACAATCAACACAAGATATCACCGTCCGGCTCATATACACGTGGATCCCATGAGGTTTTTCGCTTTTTCTTTCAACGACCGGTCCGATTTAACTGACGTAAAAATGGTGCGATCATTATTCCAAAACATGTTACAAATGTAATCTTCACTGAAGTACCTGAAATCCAGCTGACAGCTTTTCAAAGATATAGTAGTATCTCTTAAATAATCCAGAAATTCAAAGACAAATTGTGTAAGTTATTCGGCCGCCATTGTTTTAAACTTGTCAAACCGAACACTGATAGAGTTATCTCCCTTTTGGGGGCGGAGTTATGATATCGTGCTGAGGTCATTAGGATCGTATACATCATGCTTCATATTGTTGTCATGAAATATAGGACACTTGTATTGTAATGTATGTCAGTATATGCAGCCATTATTTATGTGTATAGATACATATATTAAAGATGTCTCTGTTTAGTTATTTGTTTATTTAATCTGATTTATATTTCTTTCAGCGTGAAATGTCAGTGCAGACATTGCTCTGTTTTGTTTATAGCATACGTTGTTGATCATCAAACCTGCAGGGTTAATTAACTCACATACACATAATTATGTAAATATACATACATCCACCCATCCATTTTACTTTCTCAAATTATTTATTGATTTGGATTTCTGAAACCACAATCATGCACTAATATTTTAAAATGTTCATTATAACCTCTTAATTTACATAAATATTGAGATATTGTTAATATTGTATTATATTTTATATCTTTTGACACACTATATATTTAAATATTTAAATTTATTTTTCTCTACATAGGATATGACATTCTTTCCTGCAGTGAAGATTTAGGAATGTTCTGTTCTTACACAAACACCTCTAACCGAAGTGATTTCAGAACATTATTACTCTGTAGAATTGACAGAAGCAGTCACAATCTGAGATTGCTGTAAAACCAAGGGTAAGAAACTTTTCACAGTGTAATTTTTACTTCCACATTTCTGTACACTGATGATAATTACACAATTGTTAACACATGTTGGGAACAGGTAAGTAGTTTCTCTTTTTAGAGTAAACACATTTCATTGGTCTAGAACGTAAATCTAAAGTCTGACTCACAGAGTATATATTTTCTTTTATCAGATTTATCCATCAGCAACCTAAAATATAACCTTTTTTAAAATACATTCATATGTAGTCAGTGTTTTCCTAAGATTCATACATTTTTGTTATTTTTACTTAACCTGTTCACAGTTTGATTATTTTAGTCTTAAACTGACATGTGTGAGCTGACATATGAAAGGTTCTAAGTTGCAGAGTAAAAGTATTTCAGTGTCTGTGACTAGTGGAGTGACACAAGTTTTTAGATGTTGATTCTAGGATGAGTTTTAGAGCACTTTTATGAACTGTTATTTGCTGGATGGTTTATTTTCTGAAAAAAGAGAATCTTACATGATGTGTATCAACCGCAAGCTTCTTTATTTTTTTACACAGCAGAGAAATACAGGAATGAAAGAAATATCAAAATACATATCAATGAAAAAATTCAGCTTAAGACATGATTTTGTGTGATGGGTCAAATGTTATGTCTTTCCAGTAAATTCTCTAATTCATCTCTTCAGTGTCTTTAGTGATCTCAGTTTTGACTTTCCATATATGTTTAGACACTGCTTGGTGATATCAGTACACCATTACACTCATTTCCTTCTAGAATTGTTCAGTATTGTCAGTGATCTCTGTATACCAGTACACTCATTTACTTCTAGAATTGTTCAGTGTTGTCAGTGATCTTACTACACCATTACACTCATTTACTTCTAGAATTGTTCAGTAGTGTGTGTTATCTCAGTACACTATTACACTCATTTACTTCTAGAATTCTTCAGTAGTGTGTGTTATCTCAGTACCCCATTACACTCATTTACTTTTAGAATTGTTCAGTATTGTCAGTGATATCAGTATACCATTACACTCATTTACTTCTAGAATGTTTCAGTATTGTCAGTGATCTCAGTACACCATTACACTCATTTACTTCAAGAATTGTTCAGTTGTTTTTAACTTAGATGCCTGTTCTTACTTCAGAAAAGAAAAGTTAAATAAAAAGAAAACATAATTTTCTTAAACACTTTTACATTGGGACTGATCTTTAATTCTTTCAGACATATATTTTGGGGATAAGAACTAGGGAATATTCCACACAGAAGTTGTAACAGTATTTTGGTTCCATTCAGATTATTATGTTTTCAAGTATCAGTCGGTTAAAACATTTGTGATGTTTAATTTTAGAATATCTGAAAATCAAATTCAAAATATTAATGTCATATATTTTCCTAGCAGAGAGTAGAAATTGAGGCCACATGTTTTATTATTATAAAAATGTATTTAACAACACAGGTCTTAACTGTTAGAGATGATGCTATAAATGGACTATATAAACCACTTAGTTGTGGCCTACAGACAGAACTAAATGCTGTGACATAAACCACTATAACTAGTCTAATCAATAATAAGAGTAGATTTACAAAATGAAGAGACATTTACATCACAAAACTTGGTTCAAGGACAGGTGTTACTCAGTGTTGTCATTGGCAACATTAACCTTCTTTCTACAGACATAACTAAATGGTGCGACATAAATCAGCCATAATAGTGAATAGTCTTGGGAACTGCATAGTCATTTGTGTAAAAAAACTGAGTTTAAGGGAGAAGGGCTTTTACTAGGGTTTTACTGTAAGTTGTCACTGGAAACATTTATATTTATTTTACAGAGAGAAATAAATGATGTGACATAAATCAATAGATGTGGTCTCATTACTTACTACCTTAAGAGATTACAAAATAACTCATTCTTACATAACATTGGTTTGACACTGATATTGCAGTATCTTAATCTGTTCTGTGTTTAGGTAAGTTGAAAGTGATTGGTCACTACTGAAGATGGAAGCCGTTGTAGATGATGTGTCTGATAAGGCAAGTTTTTTCAAGGGGTGGGTGGTTGTGTGTGTGTTTCGTGTTGTTTTTCTAATATATTTTAGTTTAGAATCTTGAAATCGTTTGACACATTAATTTGTGTAGGTAACGTTCTTTCTATTTGTGTTCTTGCATGTGTCAGTAATTCAATTAAACTTAGTTTGTGGGCATCTGTTCTGACTAATTGTTATAATAAAACTGCCAATTTACAATAAAGTATTATTTTTTTCTATTTGTAACCTGTTTTCATCACCTGATCATATGCACATTATTAATATTCACATTTGTTTCTATGTTGTTGTTTTCATTTGGTGTTCTATTTAAATATAATAATAACTTGTAACATTTCTCATATTTCCTCATTATACTTTTGCAGTGTTAAAAAGTGGAAAAATCATTTATTGCAATTCCTTATCCAGAGTTGAATTGTGATGTGACATTTGGATGGGATGAAACACTAGAGGTATTTATATCAAACATTTTTTTTTCTCTCTTTCTTTTTGGCTTTAATATAAGATCAGTTTTCATGTATGTTGCTGTGATGGAAGATACTTTTTGTTAGATCCTGGGTTTAAAACAATAGTGTAACAAAACATTTCAGACTGAGTCAGATGAGGATCAGACTTGTAAGAAGCAGCAAGCGCACAAGGACAAAGTCTTGTTACACCACAACATGACAGCTCTGATGATTACAGTGATCATTTCTGATGTGAATGAGTGAAGAAGACATAATCTCGAGTAAGTTGCAGTATTTTTTTTACACACTCACACACATACACATAATTACATTCAGTTATAAGCTACTTGAAACTGTTTATTACATTAATAAGTCATATATAATTTGAAATGTATATGTCTGACACACATTTCTACTGTGAATTGTTTTATTGAGATAAACATTTGTAGTCAACAGAAACCAGTAATGAACCAGTTACATTTTTTGTTATAAATTTTCAGTTCTTTCACTTCCTTTATGTTTGTTTGTGTTTCTTACAGTTAAACTGATTTAGTTATTGTTACAAATTCTCAGTTGTTTCCCTTCCTTTGTGTTTATTTATGCTTCTTACATTTAAACCAGACATAATAATCAAAACATGGTGGTAAATGTTTTACGTATCAGCTGGTTAGGTTCTGTGATGGGACTCTACTTCTGCTGTAGTATCGCTTTTCATGTAATTATGATCACAATAAATAAATAAGTAATTTTGTGCGTTTTACAAAATGATATAATATAGTTCATGGTTACATTAAACATTGATAAAGTTCAGATAAAGAATTCATTCATAGTTAAAGTGTCCTTTGATGATATAAAAACAATTTTCATGTGTTTTATTTTATTTATTTTTTTATTTTTTTTGTTAGTACTAGTTGTTTTATTTGGGATACTCAGGCATGTTGGTATCAGGGGTAATGAAAAGTCAGTTTCTGCAGCCAAGTCTGCTTTATTTTTGCCGCGTGTCAAGGTTGGTGTGCCTAACAGTGATTTTAATCAGCAAATTCCCTGAATTCTGTATTTGCAACTTACAGGTTCAACTCTGCTGTTTGGTCTCAGTGGGAAGAAGCCCAGGTAGACCAAGGCAAGACTTGACTGATGACAGTGAGACACACGTCCACTTCTGAAAGTCTGGTGGAGGCACTAGCAGAACATCTGACTCCATTCTCAGTACCTGTGTTCAGAGACAAGTGGAAGTCAGAAAAATATAAAACTGTCACTAGCAGGTGTCCAGCATTTCAGACACTCAGCCTCATGTTTTGTGTGTGGAGGATGCAGAGGAAACAGCTCATGTCTACACACAGACCACACAGACCTTTCAGTGTCTGCAGCATGAAGATAATCACACCAAAGAGTGAAAGAAGACAACCCTCACCAGACTCTCCCTTCTCCAACAGCAGATGATCAGACACCCCCCACCGGTGCACAAACAGACTCCACCACCCAAGTCAATGCATGACCAGGAACACCCAGCACTGGAAAAGACTCCTCACCCCCAGCAGTGAATGACCAGACTCACCCATCCCCATCAGTAAACAACCAGACTCCTACAAATCTACCAGTGAATGACCAGACTCATCCATCCACATCAGTAAACAACCAGTCTCCTACACATCTACCAGTGAATGACCAGACTCACCCATCCAATCAGTAAACAACCAAACTCCTACAAATCTACAAATGAATGACCAGACTCGCCCATCCTATCAGTAAACAACCAGTCTCCTACAAATCTACCAGTGAATGACCAGACTCACCCATCCACATCAGTAAACAACCAGTCTCCTACAAATATACCAGTGAATGACCAGACTCACCCATCCCGATCAGTAAAGAACCAAACTCCTACAAATCTACCAGTGAATGACCAGACTCGCCCATCCCGATCAGTAAACAACCAGACTCCTACAAATCTACCAGTGAATGACCAGACTCGCCCATCTCCATCAGTAAACAACCAGTCTCCTACAAATCTACCAGTGAATGACCAGACTCATCCATCCACATCAGTAAACAACCAGACTCCTACAAATCTACAAGTGAATGACCAGACTCACCCATCCACATCAGTAAACAACCAGTCTCCTACAAATATACCAGTGAATGACCAGACTCACCCATCCACATCAGTAAACAACCAGACTCGTACAAATGTACCAGTGAATGACCAGACTCACCCATCCACATCAGTAAACAACCAGACTCGTACAAATGTACCAGTGAATGACCAGACTCACCCATCCACATCAGTAAACAACCAGACTCGTACAAATCTACCAGTGAATGACCAGACTCACTCATCCACATCAGTAAACAACCAGTCTCCTACAAATCTACCAGTGAATGACCAGACTCACCCATCCACATCAGTAAACAACCAGTCTCCTACAAATCTACCAGTGAATGACCAGACTCACCCATCCACATCAGTAAACAACCAGTCTCCTACAAATCTACCAGTGAATGACCAGACTCACCCATCCCCATTACTAAACAACCAGTCTCCTATAAATCTACCAGTGAATGACCAGACTCACCCATCCCCATTACTAAACAACCAGTCTCCTATAAATCTACCAGTGAATGACCAGACTCACCCATCCACATCAGTAAACAACCAGTCTCCTACAAATCGACCAGTGAATGACCAGACTCACCCATCCAATCAGTAAACAACCAAACTGCTACAAATCTACCAGTGAATGTCCAGACTCATCCATCCACATCAGTAAACAACCAGACTCGTACAAATCTACCAGTGAATGACCAGACTCGCCCATCCCGATCAGTAAACAACCAGTCTCCTATAAATCTACCAGTGAATGACCGGACTCATCCATCCACATCAGTAAACAACCAGTCTCCTACAAATCTACCAGTGAATGACCAGACTTACCCATCCACATCAGTAAACAACCAAACTCCTACAAATCTACCAGTGAATGACCAGACTCGCCCATCTCCATCAGTAAACAACCAGACTCCTACAAATCTACCAGTGAATGACCAGACTTACCCATCCACATCAGTAAACAACCAGTATCCTACAAATCTACCAGTGAATGACCAGACTCACCCATCCCCATCAGTAAACAACCAGTCTCCTACAAATCTACCAGTGAATGACCAGACTTACCCATCCACATCAGTAAACAACCAGTCTCCTACAAATCTACCAGTGAATGACCAGACTCACCCATCCACATCAGTAAACAACCAGACTCGTACAAATCTACCAGTGAATGACCAGACTCACCCATCCATATCAGTAAACAACCAGACTCCTACAAATCTACCAGTGAATGACCAGACTCACCCATCCACATCAGTAAACAACCAGTCTCCTACAAATCTACCAGTGAATGACCAGACTTACCCATCCACATTACTAAACAACCAGTCTCCTACAAATCTACCAGTGAATGACCAGACTCACTCATCCACATCAGTAAACAACCAGTCTCCTACAAATCTACCAGTGAATGACCAGACTCACCCATCCACATCAGTAAACAACCAGACTCCTACAAATCTATCAGTGGGCGACATGGCTCTCACAGACTACTCACTTGTATGTATTCATTCTGTCTCACCCTAATTTTATGTAGTCTTCAAAATCTCCATCCTCTAACAGATCAACTGAATAATATAACACTTCTCAGTGTGCTTATTCAAAAATCTTGTGTTTTAAAAATGTGTAATTTTCTATTTCTGAGCTGTGCCATTGTTTTCCTGTAATTTAAGAGTTTCAAACATTTAGACTAATATTTAGTAAGAAATACACTGATGTGATTATGCTAACATGTGCACACATGTGTAGCTGTTTTCAGTGCAGTGATTGTGTATCACTCAGTATGTAACTTTTTCTTTGTTGATTTCAAGTGTGTCATAAAAAACATCTATGTGAGAAACATTTTATTTTTGTCAATCTTTTCCTCATAGTTCTGCATGAAGTGAATTTTACTTATTTCAATCATCTCATTTGAAAAGAATATTATTGTTATTATTATTATTATTATTATTATTATTATTATTATTATTATTAATTTTTAAAAAAATCAGGAAAAAGACATGAACCTCTAGAAGGAAAGGTTCCTCTGAGCTCTCCATAAATAACAAGCGGATTACTATTGTGTGAGAAACGTTACATTTTGCCACAACGATAGTTTAGTATAAGTCAATATTTTGATTTTGCCATTTTCTGATTCCTACTTTTAATACTGAAATAAAAACTGTTTCTGTTTTGATTCCTGTCATATTTTTTTTTATTATTATTATGTTTTTCACTAAATTTTTTTTTTTTTTTTTTTTTTTTTTTTTGTGTTGATTTGTTAACTGTAGGTGTTTTTCTTCGAAATATTTCTCCTCTTATTCATTGCTGGATGATAATTTTTAGTTTTAATTGTAATAAATTAGGAATGTCTCCCATCAAATCAACACAAGTTCTTTCTTCATTACAGTCTTTAATTTATACCGATTGTGTAATAATATAGACAATTTATAATAAAATGTATAGAATTGACTCAAACATCTTTCTCTCTTGCCAGATGTTCTGTCTTCTTTGCTGACCTACCTTTCACCCCAGTCAAACTGACAAAATCCCACACACCCGAACAATAATCTTTACTGTCTTTCTTTTGTAAAGATAGTCTCAGTGACTGTGTTTATAAACGTCCCAGGTGTCTTCCAGCTCCCAGGTACTTTAATTCTAAACAACGAGAAATAAACCTCCTGAACCACAGTGGTGTTTATGTATTTTTAGTGAAACCAAAGATCACAGTAGATGTTTTAGTTCAATCCCTCACATACACTTAATTCACACATTTCAGGTACCATTATCTGTCATATTCTTCTAGATGTTTGTACAGTTCTCCTCTTAACTATTGTTACATGTTTAGCTTTACAATTATTTTTCAAAGGGGGCAGCAAAGGATCTACTGTTTAATGCAGATAAGTTTATAATAAGTAATAGTTAATTATAGGGTCTTCTGTTTTCATTTTACTGGATATATCTAGTGCCGGGAAACAAACTAGATATTGTCTGACAGAAACAAAAAATAATGTTAATATTGTTAATATTAATTAATATTCTTATTTTTATAATGCATTTCACAAAGATTTCCTAATATTATAGATTAAAAGAGAAAGAAAGAAAACAAAACAAAACAAGTACAAAAAAGTATAACACAATTAAGTAGTAACTGGTAGTTGAAACTACAAATAATGGTTAGACTACTTTAAAAATTAATATAACAAAATGTTTTTTTCTGATGCTAGGCGACACGTAAATATCTTGATTCATAATATTAACTTAAAGTATTCAGACATCAGCTAATCAAAATAGGCTAGCCCTTGAAGCAATGAGCAAATAGCAGAACAGGTACATTTCAGTTAAGAATCATAAGAGAATTGAGTGAGCTTCCCTTGAAACTACAAGGAAACATGACAGAAGCCTGATGCTGCAGCTGATGATAGTCTCATTGATTGCTAGCCGAGTTTTCTTGCAGATTTACTTGTTTCTTCTTATTTTTATTTTTATTATTATTATTTGTTTTTAATACGAGAGTAAGTTTCATATGTATTTTACAATATCCATCTGAACTTAAGGTACATCAACTTTTGTAATTATGATACCTTTTGGCAGCCATCTTTAAACATTGAACATCCAATTTGAATTATTTTGTCAGTTTATAATTATGCACATGGTGATATTTATATTTTTTACATGAAGAAGTTTTTAATCATTTTATTTCTGATTCCTCTAGAAGTGTCTGTGAAAATGCTTAAATCAATATCACTGGTTCAGTACAAAGAAGGCCAGCTTACTTCTTTTTTTTCTGTCATAAAATGTGAATAGTGTTTTTCTACCATTTTAACTTTAAAACATTACACACCAACATTCTTTCAAGGCAATATATAAAAAGTTCAATGAACCATCCATATAAAAAAGTTTAAATTCACTGGACATTATACTATTTACAAAGATAATGTGAGTCTAATATTTTAGATTCACAAAGGAAGGTTCATCTGGAAACATCAGTTTATGTATAAATTATCAATTAGATGTTATGTATGACTTAAGAAAACTACTGAAAGATTATTAAAATAAAAAATAAGAAATGCAGTAAAGATTTTGGCTAGCTAAACTGAAAACTGTATTTAGAATCAATTGAAAATGTTACAGTTGCAATAACATTACTGAATACATCATGAATGCTGATATGATCTACCCATTTTTTACAAAGAATCTAATTATTTTAGAATAACAGGAAACAAACAGTTTAAAATAATCAGAAATCTGTGTACAAAAATAACTTTTATGGCAATAAATTTGATTTCTTATTTCTTCAGGTGCTATTATAAATTCTTGGAAGAGTGAATAACTGTTGAATATATAGCTGTAGAGAACTATAAATACTTTGTATTTTGTCTAATAGCATTATTTATTTTCTCACTGCCTCATAGTCATGGAACAATGTGAAAATTTTCAGTGATATTCGTTTATATAAATCCTTTCTGTAAATAAAAAATACTGGAAGAACATGATTTAACCATTCAAAACCACACTTATACATTCATTTAAACCACACAAATACAGACTAATTTAGAAAAATAACACTTATATATATATATATATATATATATCACTGAGCATTGTATTTAACAAAACTAAAGTAGTTAATTTTGGTTAAGAGATCCTTTTTAACAATATCCATATTTCAACAACAACAACAACAGAAAAAAATAATGTTTATGCGATGTTTCAACAATGCCTGCAAAACAAAAAAAAAAAAAAAAAAGGTTATCGACCATAAATATATACATACATATTACATACATACAGACACAGAGAATGGGTTCACCTATTACGTGTATGAATCTCAGCAGTATATGGATTGTACAGAGAAACAACATCATTGTGTTTGTCCATGTTTCCTCACCACTCAACTGTTTGTGTAACAGCAACATTTTATTTTATTTATTTATATTTCATAATCAGTTGATAATTTATATATTTAGTTACTGTTGTTAATATTGTTAAACTTCTTTATCTATTTATTTATAATTTCTTATTATTAATTAGTTGATTTCTTTCTCATTTTATTTATTGCTCATTATTATTATTATTATTACTTGAGTTAGTATAGGGGTAATGCTTACTATTAGGTGTTATATAGGTGTTAGGTTTAGATTAGTGTAGATATTAGGTTTAGAATTAAGGGTTAGTGTCGGTGTCATGTTTAGTATTAGCTGTTAGTGTATGTGTCAGTTTTAGTATTAGGTGTTTTGTAGGTGTAGGGTTTAGTATTACTTGATAGTGTAAATGTCATATTCAGTATTAGTGTAGGTGTTAGGTTTAGTATTAGGTGTTAGTCTAAGTGCTGTGTTTAGTATTAGGTGTTAGTGTAGTTGTTGTGTTTGTATAGGTGTTAGGTTTAGTATTAGCTGTTAGTGCAGCTGTCATGTTTAGTATTAGGTGTTGTGTTTGTATAGCTGTTAGGTTTAGTATTAGGTGTTAGTGTAGTTGTTGTGTTTGTATAGGTGTTAGGTTTAGTATTAGGTGTTAGTGCAGGTGTCAGGTTTAGTATTAGCTGTTAGTGCAGCTGTCATGTTTAGTATTAGGTGTTGTGTTTGTATAGCTGTTAGGTTTAGTATTATGTGTTAGCGTAGGTGTTGTGGTTAGTATTAGGTATTAGTGTAGGTGTTGTGGTTAGTATTAGGTATTAGTGTAGGTGTTGTGGTTAGTATTAGGTATTAGTGTAGGTGTTGTGGTTAGTATTAGGTATTAGTGTAGGTGTTGTGGTTAGTATTAGGTATTAGTGTAGGTGTTGTGGTTAGTATTAGGTGTTAGTGTAGGTGTTGTGGTTAGTATTAGGTATTAGTGTAGGTGTTGTGGTTAGTATTAGGTGTTAGTGTAGGTGTTGTGGTTAGTATTAGGTGTTAGTGTAGGTGTTGTGTTTAGTATTAGGTGTTAGTGTAGGTGTTATGTTTAGTATTAGGTGTTAGTGTAGGTGTTGTGTTTAGTATTAGGTGTTAGCGTGTGAGTTGTTTTTAGTATAAGATGTCAGTATAGATATTAGTGTAGCTGTTGTGTTAAATATTAGGTCAAATTCTTTGTTTTACTGCTGTGATTAGTTTCATAATAAACATAGTTCTTCTGAACTTTTGTACAAATTAAATTAATTGAGATTCGGGTGATAAATGACATAATTACATGTTCACTGCTTGTAGACCTTATTTTGTTAAAGCCTTTATAAAGTTCGATAGCTGTCGTATTTCTAGGTCGCACTGCCATTACGTCGAATTCAGTAAAACAAAGCAAAATGTGCGCCATACATATTTATCCAAACTTCTGCTTTCAACACTAAACCTAAATAAGTTAATTCACTTAGCTACTAAGACATTAATGATAATGTTGTTCATTTAGCTGCTTATAGTGGTTACATGGAACGTGGATCAATATTTGTTACGGCTTCAAAAAGTGCAAACATTTCATCTTGAGCTCGCGGTTGTCAGAGAGAGAGAGAGAGAGAGAGAGAGAGAGAGAGAGAGAGAGAGAGAGAGAGAGAGAGAGAGAGAGAGAGAGAGAGAGAGAGAGAGAGAGAGAGAGAGAGAGAGAGAGAGAGAGAGAGAGAGAGAGAGAGAGAGAGAGAGAGAGAGAGAGAGAGAGAGAGAGAGAGAGAGACAGAGACAGAGAGAGAGACGATACTCGCCAGTTGACTATTCAAGTTTAAACAAGATGTATTTTTGGCGCGATGAAGTATGTTAGTTTACACTGTCCATATACAAACCAGTTATCGTGTCTTATTAATGTATTGTTATGAGACTGTGACAGTCATTTTATAAAATTAATTAGTTTTAAATAATTAATTGGCAACGTTTAAAATTAAATATAATTTTGAGGGTACTAATGGTACTCACTCTTTTCTTCTCAAATGTGGTAGACAGATTACAAAGTAGCTGTATCTCTAACAATACTTTATGTGTAATAATTAAGTGTTAAATTGGGAAATAAATTTTTTTATCGACTGAGAATAATGATTTTTACTGAATTATACTTTTCAACGCAGTTTGACTTTATGTTATTTTTTATATCGACTGAGAGTAATGATTTTTACTGAATTAGACTTTTTAACGCAGTTTGACTTTATATTATATTATTTGCTATTTCCAATTACTTTTTTCCCTTTTTTGTAGTTGTTTTTATTTAGGATATATATTTTTAAAAATGTTTTTTCTTTTTGAACATACAAATTATTTCTCTAGTGTACCTCAAGAATGGTGTTTTTGTGTTGTTGTTTTTACTGTTCTTACTGTTATTCTTACTGTTATTGTTCCTTTATTATTGTTGTTATTATTAATCTTATTGTCGTCGTTGGTGTTATTATTATTATTATTATTATTGTTATTATTATTATTATTATTATTTTTTTATTATTACTGAATAATGGATTGTATAAAACTTTATATTCTCAGATATGAAGTATGTTGTTTTCTTGTTGTTTTCTTGTTGCTGTTTTTACTGTTATTATTACTGTTATTATTTCTTTATTGTTGTTGTTGTTATTATTATTACTGTTACTGTTGTCATTCTTATTATTACTGTTGTCGTCGTTGTTATATAATTATTATTATTATTATTACTACTGAAAACGCATTGCATAAAATTTTATGTTCTCAGATATTATGGATGATCTTTGACCTCCTCTCTCATTAATACGTACAAACAACAGAACATAATGATTCACATCTCAAAAACATGACTAGGTACTAAGCTGGATCCATCTCAGGAGGCCTGTACACACGTGTTTTTAATCGCGGTGCTACAAATCAGATTTCGCCTTTTGTTTTCAGTGCACGCTCGAGTTAGTTTAAGCAATACATGATAACTCACTAGACATCTTAGACTCGTGCTTTTTTATAATTGTGGGAAAACTTCTGTTCCCAAGTAAGAAGTTTGTTCTTTGACCCCCTCTCTCATTGATACCGTACAAACAACAAAACGGAATGATTGATATCTGAAAAACGTGACGAGGTACTCAACTGGATACATCTCAGGAGATCTGGAGACACGTGTTTTAAATCGCGGTGTTACAAATCATATTTCGCCTTTTCTTTGCTGTGCACGCTCGATTTAGTTTAAATAATATACTATACCTCACTAGAAATCTTAGACTCGTGTTTTAAATCTTGATGTAAGAGATTATGTTTTGTCTTCTTTTTACTGCGCACGTTCAAGTTAGTTTATACAAGGGACTGATTCACAACAATCAGAGAGGAGGGGAACAGGGCCGGTACTGAGGCTTCAGTGTTTTTAGCATGACTAAGGAAACCATACATCTCTGTTACATTTTGTTTTATTTACACATCACCACAAAAATAAAGTCTGTACTTATTATTATGATATATTGATTTGATTTTGATAATACAAAAAAGAAAAACAAACAAACAAATAAATAAATAAAAAATGAATGAATGAATACAGAACTAATAGCAACAGAATAAAATAAATAATATAAAAGAAATACCCGAGGTATTAAAAACGTGACTACGTATTAAATATGATATCTCACAAGAGATCTTAGACAAGTGTTTCAAATCCTGTTGTTACAGATTATCTCTTGTTTACTGTGCACGTTTAAGTTAGTTTGAGCAAGGGACTGATTCTGAATGATCTAGGAGCGGGTGAGAGGGCCGGTATTGAGTTTCGTAGAACTAAAATTGACAAACATGACTGGACAGACAGACAAAGAGAGAAACATTAACAGAGACACTGAAAACATTATTAATGTCAGATGCCTTGACAGTTTCTTAGATAGGGAAATAATATCAATGAAATAGTTATTAAAATAACTTTACAGAACTTTTCTGCTGCTATGCTCCCACCGAACGACCTCACGTAATGTTAACGTTATCCAAATGGTTCTGACGAAACTAAAATATGACAGCTTACATAATAAATTAATTAGAAAATCAACTTTATACCCATATTATTATTACTATTACTACAAATACTATATAATTTACTTATCTACTAATGGTTTTTAATTTCAATAATATTGCAAGTATTTTTATTGATGTGTTTGTGTATTTATTTATTCTTTGAGAAAAGAAAATAGAAAAACAATATATTCTTTGGTGTGCAGCGTTTTCTTTTTGCCTCTACTTATAGAGAGCGAGAGAGAAAGTTAGAGTAAAAATATTAGTATTATTATGTGCATCGTTGTTCATTCGTACAGTTCAAAAGAAACGATACTCGCCAGCTCAGTATTCAAGTTTAAACAAGATTTACTTTTGGCGGGGTCAAGTGTATTATTTTACACTGTCCATGTACAAACCAGTTGTTGTGTCTTAATAATGTGTTGTTGAAGACTACGACAGTCATTTTAAAAAATTAATTAGTTATATCTTACAAATTATGAACTTAGCGCCTTTGTTTCAACAATTACAGTACAACAACACAAATCTTTTTTAATTCGCAACGTTTTAAATTATATATCATTTTCAAAGTAATAGTGGTAATCTCTCTTTTCTTCTGAACATGTAGTAGACAAACAGATTATAAAGTAGCTGTATTTCTAACAATACTTGATATTTAATAATTGAGTGTTAGATAGCGAAATACAATTTATATATCGAATGACAGTAATAACATTTACTCAAATATATATTTTTTACACAGTTTCAATTTATGTTTTATTAATTACTATTTCCAGTTCCTTTATATATATATATTAATAACACTTTTCTGTTGCTATCAGCCACTGAATTGTAAAGTTATCAAAAGTTTTGTGACAAAACTGTAAACTATGACCGGTTCCATATTTAATTAAATAGATAATGAAATGTATTACTGTTATTACTCTTACTGCCAATACGACATAATTTACTTATTAATTAATGTATTTTTTTCCAAAAATAATGCAATCGTTTTTATTCACTGATTTTATTATTTCGTTAGAAACCAAAAATAGAAATATATATATGATATAGCAAAGCAAAATTCATAAAACATTATTATTATTTGTATTATTATTATTATTATTATTATTATTATTACTACTACTACTGTAGGACCCAATGTTAAAATCTTCTATTTACAGATATGAAGGATATTCTTTGGCCCGCTCTCTCATTAATACGTACACACAACAAAACATAATGATAGACAATCTTAAAAACGTGACTAGATACTAAATTGGACACCTCACGAGATCTCTAGAAATGTGTTTTAAATCGCGGTGTTACAAACCATATTTCGCGTTTTGTTTTCTGTGCCCCCTCGAGTTAGTTGAACCAAGGGACTGATTCACAATAATCACAGAGGAGGGGAACAGGGCCGGTACTGAGGCGTCAATGATTTTAGGATTAGGAAGAAAACTCTATATTTTTGTTTCATTTTTTTTTATTTTTTTTGTTTATTTGTGGTTTTTTTTTTTTTTTTTTTTTTTTTTTTTTTTTTAGTTCTTTGTTCATTTGTTTTGTTTGTTTTTTAGTTAGATAGTTAGTTGGTGAGTTATATGTTCGATTTGGTTTCAGTTTTCTTACACTTGGTAGGTCACAAGCAGAGAGATATGATGTTTGTAGTATAAAAGATAAATATTGTGACGTCATCTTTCTAAGACAGTTTACAATACAATCAGTTTCACACCAACACACACACACTCACACCCACACACACCCACACACTAAGACAGAAACACACACATGAACAACGAAAAGAAATGTAACACATGACTACATAAATAAAGTATGTACTTATTACTGTTATATATTGATTTGTGTTCATAAGTAAAGAAAAATACAGAAATAAATATATAAATGCAAACATAATTAAATATAAGTATATATATATATATATATATATATATATATATATATAT
>CM022676.1:17461108-17514215 GCA_012295275.1 Chrysomallon squamiferum
TCGAGCGTGCACAGCAAAGGAAACGTGACATATGATTTGTAGCACGATTTGAAACACGTGTCTAGAGATCTTTGAGACGTAACGTTTAGATATTATGTGAGTAAAACTTGTGCCTTGAAAATTATATATAACTGTTTTATGAGTATTTTAATTTAACACACTGCGAAGGATTTTCTATTTTATTATTATTATTATTTTTGTATTATTATTATTGTTATTCTTCTTCTTCTTCTTCTTATTATTATTTTTTTTTTTTTTTTGTTGAAACGAAGGAGCTATGTTTATAATTTGTTAGATACAACTAATTAATTTTCTAAATTCACTGTTACAGTCTGTAATAATACACTAATAACAGACACAATAACCTGGTTTGTAGATAGACGGTGTAAAATAATACAAAAATAAATCTTGTTTAAACTTGAACACTGAACTGGCGAGAATCGTGTATTTTGAACTATACGAATGAAAAACGATACACATACTACTACTACTACTACTGCTACTATTACTACTACTTAATAATAATAATAACAATAATAATAATATTTTATGAATATTTTTGTAGCTATATTATATATACATATATATATATTTTTTTTTTTTTTCTGTATGTTTATATTATATATACCAAACGCTGCACACCAAAGAATATATATATTTGTTTCTATTTTTGATTTCTAATGAAATAAATAAATAGATAAGTACATAAAAATATTTGCAATATTTTTGGGAATAAAATACATTAATTAATAAGTAAATTATATCGTATTGGCAGTAACAGTAATAATATTATAGGCATAAAGTTCTTTGTCTATTTAATTAAATATATAACCGGTCATAGTTTAGAGTTTTGTCGAATCATTATATATATAAGGAACTGGAAATAGCAAATAATATAACATCAATTCAAACTGTGTTAAAAATTCTAAATCAGTAAATGTTATTATTCTCAGTCGAGTTATAAAATGTATTTCCAAATCTAACACCTAATTGTCAAATATTAAGTGTTGTTAGAAATACACCTACTTTATAATATGTTTGTCTACCACGTTTTGAGAAGAAAGGAGAGAGTACCACTAGTACTTTGAAATTATATACAATTTAAAACGTTGCCAATTAATTATTTTGTTGTTGTAATTGTTGAAACAGAGGTGCTACGTTTATAATTTGTGATAAATAATTAATATTTTGATAAAATGACTGCCACAGTCTGTAACAATTCATTAATAACACACAATAACTGGTTTTTACATGGGCAGAGTAAAATACCCCGCTAAAAACAAATCTTGTTTAAACTTGAATACTGAACTGGCGAGTATCGTGTCTTTTGAATTGTACGAATAAAAACTATACGTATAATAATAATAATAATGATAATAATAATAATAATAATAATAATAATAATAATAATAATAATAATAATAATAATAATAATAATAATAACAATAACCATAACAATAATAAAAATAAAATATTTTCTGTAAATATTATGTAGCTATATATATATATATATATATGAGTGTGTGTGTGTATGTGTGTGTCTGTGTAAAACTTGCGCAATGAATCAAAGCTTTACAGATAGTGAAAAGAAGACAAAACATATATCAATTGTTAATTCAACGTGGTTAACTTGTCATGTGTATTTATTTATTTACTTATTTTATTTTTGTTTTACTGTTACTCTCTCTCTCTCTCTCTCGCTCTGAGTAAGTAGAGGCAAAAACAAAACGCTGCACACCAATGAATATATTATTTCTATTTTCTTTTGTAAACAAATAAATAAATACATAAGTTCATAAATAAAAACCTTTCCAATATTATTGAAAATAAAGACCATTAATTAATAAGTAAATTATATATTATTGGTAGTGAATGTAATAATAATAACACCATAAAGTTCATTATCTAATTAATTAATTATGTCAGCTGTCATATTTTAGTTTTGTCCGAAAACTTTGGACAACCTTAAAATTATGTGACGTCCTTCGGTTGGATAATAGCAGTTGAAAAGTTTTGTTAAGTTATTTTAATAACTATTTCATTAAAAATATTTCCCTATCTAAGAAATTGTCAAGGCATATAATATTAATAACGTTTTCACTGTTGCTGTTAAATTTTTGTCTCTTTGTCTGTCCAACCATGTTTCTCAATTTTAGTTCTACGAATCTCAATACCGGCCCTGTCACCCGCTCCTAGATTGTTGTGAATCAGTCCCTTGCTCAAACTAACTTAAACATACACAGTACACAAAAGACAAAACATAATGTCTTACATCAGGATTTAAAACACGAGTCTAAGATGTCTAGTGAGGTATCAAATTTAATATGTAGTCACGTTTTAAATATCTCGGATGTTTCTTTTTATTTATTTTTTTGTTTGTTTTAACTTACCAATTATCTTGCTCTTCCTTCTATATTCATTATATATATTTAATTATGTTTCCATTGATTTATTTATTTCTGTATTTTTCTTTACTTATCAACACAATTCAAAATATCACAGTAATAAGTACATACTTTCTTTCTGTAGTCATGTGTTACATTTCTTTTCGTTATTCAGTGTGTGAGTGTGTGTGAGTGTGTGTGTGTTTGTGTGTCTGAATCTGTCTTAGGAAGATGACGTGACGATATTTATCTTTTTCACTGCAAACATCATAAATTCTTTCCTGGTGGACTGCGAAGTATAACATATAACTCTCCAAGTAACAAGCTATCTGACTAACGAAACAAACAAACAAACTAATAAACAAATAAACAATTAAACACACAAATAAACAAACAAATAAAGAGACAAACAAATACACAAATAAACAAACAAAATAAAACAAAATGAAACAAAAATATATGGTTTTGTTCCTAATCCTAAAAGCACTGAATCTCAGTACCGGCCCTTTTCCCCCCTCTCTGAATATTGTGAATCAGTCCCTTGTTTCAACTAACTCGAGCGTATACAGCAAACAAAACGCGAAATATGCTTTTTAACACCGCGATTTAAAACACGTTTGTGCAGATCTCACGTGAGGTATCCAGTTTAGTACCTAGTCATGTTTTTGACATCTCGGTTATTATGTTTGTACATGTTAATGAGAGCGGGCTTAAGAATATTTTTCATATCTGTAAATAGAAGATTTTAAAATTGCGTCCTACAATAATAATAATAATAATAATAATAATAATAATAATAATAATAATAATAATAATAATAATAATAATAATAATAATAATAATAACAATAACCATAACAGTAATAAGAATAAGAAAATATTTGTTCTAAATATTATGTAGCTATAAATATATATATATATAAACACACACATATGTTTCTGTGTGTACGTGTTTAAAAATATCAGTTGTTTCAACGCGTTTAATGTGTATTTATTTATTTTTATTTTTTATTTATTTTTTTTACTGTAACTTTCTCTCTCGCTCTCTGTAAGAAGATGCAAAAACAAAACGCTGCACACCAAAGAAAATATATTTTTTCTATTTTCTTTTTCTAAAAAAATATATAAATACATAAACACATAAATAAAAACATTTCCAATATTATTGAAATTAAAAACCATTAATTAATAAGTAAATTATATAGTATTGGTAGTAATAGATATAATAATAATATGGCCATAAAGTGCACTATCTAATTAATTTATTATGTAAGCGATCACATTTTACAGTTTTCTCTGAAACGTTTGTATAACGTTGACATTACGTGACGTCGTTCGGTGGGATCATAGCAGCAGAACAGCTTTGCTAAATTATTTTAATAACTATTTGATTGATATTATTTCCTTATTTAAGAATCTCTCAAGATATTTAATATTAATAATGTTTTCAGTGTCGCTGTTAAATTTTTCTCTCTTTGCCTGTCTGTCCAGCCATGTTGATCAATTTTAGTTCTACGAATCTCAGTACCGGCCCTGTGACCCGCCTCCTGAATCGGTCCCTTGTTCAAACTAACTTAAACGTGCACAGCAAACAAAAGACAAAACATAATCTCTTACATAAGATCGCGTGTATAAGGTCTCTAGTGTAGTATCAACTTTAATATGAAGTCACGTTTTTAATATTTCCGGTACTTGTTCTATTTTCTTTGTATTGACATACCAGTTCTCTTGCTCTTCCTTCGTTATGTATTCATCTATTTATTTAGTTATTCCTAACTATTTATTTGCTTGTTTTTCTTTACTTATTATCAACATCAAATCAATATACACTTTATTTGTGTAGTGATGTGTAAAATTTCATTTCGTTGTGTGCACGTATCAATCAGACCGGATATGTATATGTACACACACACACACACACACACACACACACACACACACACACACACATACACACATACATACACTTACACATATATGTATGTATATATATTATCGAAGTTATTGTTACTATACCTGTTACGTTAAAACTCGTGTGTGAGTGTGTTTGTCTATGTGTGTGTATCTGTGTGTGAAAGGATTTGTATTGTAAAGTTTTTAGAAATGAGTCGTCCAATATTTATTTTAGCACTACAAACATCATATCTCTCTGCTTATAAGTTACGAAGTGTTAGGAAACTGTAACGAAATCGAACATATATTAAAAACAAACAAACAAATAAATAAATAAATAAATAAATAAATAAATACATAAACAAACAAAATAAAACAAAGTGTAACAGAGATATATGGTTTTCTTTCGTGATGCTAAAAATACTGAAGTCTCAGTACCGGTCCTGTTCCCCTCCTCTGTGATTAGTGTGAATCAGTCCCTTGATCCAACTAACTCGAGCGTGCACAGCAAACAAAACGCGAAAAATTAATTATAACACTTCGATTTACAACAGGTGTCTAGAGATCTCCTATGAGGTATCTAGTTTTGTAACTAGTCATGTTTTTGAGATACCAGTAATTGCGTTTTGTTGTTTGTACGTATTAATTGAGACAGGAGATCAAAGAACAAATTTCTTATCTGCGAACAGAATTTTTTGTACAATGCGTCCAGCAGTAATAACAACAACAACAACAACAACAACAATAATAATAATAATAATAATAATAATAACTGTTTGTGGCACACTAGAGAAATAACATGTAAGTTAAAAAAAAAATTAAAAAAGAAAAGAAAAGTAAAAAAGAAAAAAGAAATAAATTAAAAAAGAAAAACAGCAGAAAAGAAAAACAACAAAAAACGTGCAACACAAATTGCAAATACTTTGTTACATATAACTAATTAATTTTATAAATTCACTGTCACAGTCTGTACCAATATTTCAATAGGACATAACAACTGATTTGTTCATGGACAGTGTAGAATAGTACATTTTACCCCGGCAAAAATAAATCTTGTTAAGATTTGAATAATGAACAAACGAGTTTCATGTCTTTTAAACTGTACGAATGAAAAACAATGCATATAATAATAATAATAATAATAATAATAATAATAATAATAATAATAATAATAATAATAATAATAAAAATAATAATAATAATAATAATTTCTTGTGAATACTATGTAAATATATATCTTAAGATTTAAAACACGACTGTAAGATCTCTAGTGAGGTATCATATATTGCTTAAACTAACTCGAACGTACACTGAAAACAAAAGGCGAAATATGATTTGTAAAACCGCGATTAAAAATACGTGTCTACAAATCTGATGATATGTAACCAGTTTAGTACCCAGTCACGTTTTTGAGATATCAATCATTATGTTTTGTTGTTTGTACGCATTAATGAGAGACAATAAAGAAATAATAACAATAATAATAACAATATGAACAGCAAAAGCAACAACACAAAAACAACAACATTTTTGAGACACACTAAAGAAATAAGTTGTAAGTAAAAAAAAAAAACGTTTTAAAATTATATATCATAAACAAAAACAACTACAAAAAAAAAACAGGAAAAAGTCATTGGAAATAGCAAATAATATAATATAATATAAAGCCAAACTGCGTTAAAAATCTAATTCAGTAAGTATCATTGTTCTCGGTCAATATAAAAATATGTATTTCCCAATCTAACACTTAATTATTACTCATAAGGTATTGTTAGAGATACAGCTACTTTTTAATCTGTTTGTCTACTACATTTTCAGAAGAAAAGAGTGAGTACCACTAGTACCCTAAAAATTATATATAATTTTAAACGTTGCCAATTAATTATTTGGTTCTTGTTGTTGTAATTTTTGAAACAAAGGCGCTACGTTTATAATTTGATGCAAAAAATAAATGTTGTTTAAACTTGAATAGTGAACTGGCGAGTATCGTGTCTTTTGAATTGTATGAATGAAAAAAAGATACAAAAATAGTAATAATAATAAAAAAAAATTGTGAATATTACTGAAATATTCTATAAATATAACCACTCAACAAGTAATGGAGCAAATAATCCACCAAATAATGTAAGATGAAGAGGAAAACACAGATATATATTTATCTCTCTCTCTCTCTCTCTCTCTCTCTCTCTCTCTCTCTCTCTCTCTCTCTCTCTCTCTCTCTCTCTCTCTCTCTCTCTCTCTCTCTCTCTCTCTCACACACACACACACACTCACACACACACACACACACTTACGCACATTAGTTCTGTTAGAAAAGAGAACATTATCCTCCAAATTTCATAACAGGCTTCGTTTCGAATTGATATGTATGTAAGTATGTATTTGTGTGTGTGTGTATATATATATATATATATATATATATATATATATATATATATATATAAATTAATAATGTTCTTAGACGTTTATAAGGGTCGCTGTTTAATGTATCAGATCCTCACAGTCAAACAATCTGGGTTTTTGGGTTTGTTATGTTTGTTCAAGTGAGCCGACAACTTTATTGTGTTGAATATCAGAGGCAAATTTGAATTACTGTCTGTTTGTCTGTGAGAACTTCTTAACAAGTATTCTCTACTTTTCAGCCCTAGATCTAAGATCACCTAAACGTGAACATAACTTTTATAATACAATCTTTGATGAAGCTTGGCATTTTCATTTATTACGTTTATTTTCTAAAAGAAGAAGTGTTATATACTCGAGATCAGAGCGACATTTTAACTTTTCCACGACACCTGGCGTGACCTACCAGAGTTAAATTTGTTCCTGCCTTAGCAGAATGAAAGTAATAGCACAATATACATTTTACAACTTTGAATCATTATTTTATTATTAATATTAATAGTATTATTATTATTATTATTATTAGTGTTGTTGTTATTATTTTAAATTATCTTGAGTTCTATTATATAAACAGTCGGACACACACTGAAACACTCGTCTCTGTTAAACACAACTGTTCTTGTATAAACGCTACAACTGTTAAAAATACGACTTTCTCCACTGACCTGTGGTTCAGTCAGGTAGAATGAACTGAAAAACTGATCAGAGTAAAAATACAAGTTTTAACTCTCTCTCTGAATACGCGCCACAGCTTCTTTTCTTAACATGAATCATTTATTTGCATAACACTGCGTTTTCCTCACTTATTACACATAAAATGAAGATAGTCGTCGTTGTATTCTGTTTTTGATATAAAATAAAAAGGTATATCTCGCACGACACGTTGTGTCTGCGTGTTCAATAAATTCTAATATTCGACATGAATCGCTTTGATATTGTAAAACATTTCTTAACACTTGTATTATGACAAATTTCAATCGTGAAACCCACAGCTATTTTACTCACTGGAGAAAACTATTCTCACCGCTCTACAGTATAGAAGTAAACAATTTTTTAGAAATAACTTCTCAAAGACAGTAAAAAAAAAGGATTTTCAATTAATCAGTTTTGTAGCCATGTTGAACTGGAAAGCAAACTTGTCTACAACATTCTGTAATAAATAATAATTCATGTACTTTTATCACGGAGACAATTATTTATTTATTTACTTACAAACTTTTTACTTATTTACTTCTTTGTGTATTTGTTTTCATTTTGTAATGAAATAATGTATTATTATAATTATAATTTTTTTTTTTTTTCACTCCAGTATATTTTTAAAACTAATTATCTTATTAAGTTCTGATATGTAGTTAGTTCAATTCTTCTCGGTAACTCTAAAGTCACCAAGGAAGAATGGTGTGTAAAATCGTAGAATCTACTGTACTTTTTGTATTAAAATATGTCAAGACACTGTTTAGATGATAAAACAAAATGTAACAAAGTTTAAATTTATTTTACTACGACACAATAACATTTATTTGGATGGAATACAAGAATAATATGAAACAAATTTTATACTTTGATTTAACTGATTTTTTTTTTTATATTTTCAATCATTTGATTTCTTATTCTTTCACTCAAGTTTCATTCATCCGTTCATACATTCACCAGTTAGATTTATGAAAATAATTTATTTTATTTGTGTAACTTATTATATATATATTTACATTTTATTGTTATTGTCATAACTGTTGTTATTATTATTAATAATAATATTATTTATTTATTTATTTATTTATTTATTATTTCTTTATATTTTCTGTCGAAACTGACTGGTACAGGGTTATGGTTGGATTATGTTAAGAAATGTGTTAGGATAGTATTAAGTCTAGAATGATAGTGGGGGAGGTGTTAGGATTAGGGTTTAGGCTATGGACAGACAGTGAGACGAAATTAATCATAAACTTAATCACAGGCTTAGGTGCACAGATGTAGAGCTAACATTCAGATAAGTAATATCAGAAACGTTCTTGTATTTAGAGTTAATTCGGGGATAGTATTAGCATTGGTTTAAGGTTAAATATAAAGATAAAATTAATAATTCCTATAAATATTTTCATGTATGAAAAATATCCTGTTTGAAAACCATCCTGAATTAACACTACCCTCTACAACTCACCAATCTCTGAAATATGTGGAATTTGATGCTGAAAGAGAAACCACTTTGAAACGCTCATTCAACTAACTCAACACCCTATGAACCCTCTTTTGGCCTCATCTTACAACCCTCTTTATGTCTGTCATGACCTGTTTTCTACACCATTTCTCCCACCTGTAACGCTCTCTTTATCTGTACTGTCAATACACATTTTAACATCGAACCAGACTGCTTCAAAAGCATTACAATAAGAGTGTTCTAAAAGCCTTTTTATGAATAACTGAACTTATCCTTTTTCTGCTTTTCTTAGCCTTTTATATCACTCCTTTATATCATGATGGTTTTTTTATGAGACGTTACAAAGGTACACTGTTATGAGTCGTACTAATTTTAAATAAGAAACAATTTAATAATAATAATACATTCAAACAATTTCACTCTCTGCCTACTTCAGATTGAAGCTTAGGTGTCCATGTTTTCACCACAAATATACATTAATAATAGCAATAGTAGTAGTATTAGTAGTAGCAGTAGTAGTAGTAGTAGTAATAATAATAATAATAATAATAGTGATAGTGATAATAATAATAAGAATAATAATAATGGTGATAGTGATAATAATAATAATAATAATTAGTATTATTTTTCCTCCTTCTATTCCATTTTTCCTTTCTTTTTTCCTTCCTTTCATTCGGTCCTTCAATCTTATTTAATTTTCGATTTTATCGGTCACTCGTTCCAACCAGTATAAGAAAAGTAATTATTTCGAATGTGTTTAAGTGTTCCATTTCCTTCGTATAGAAATAGTACAAAGTACGTAGTACTGTGATTACTATATTTATCTTCACACGAACTCTTATAATAATCTGCTGTAGTAATGAATGAACACAAGTTTAGTCAAAGTCCTGTAAATTTCATTGAGAACGACTAGTGAGTTGCCATACTGCTCGAATGTGGTGCTCTCTCTAATATGGTGGAAACTGATGCTGAATCACGACCTCAAAAACCCATAATAAATTATTCTTTTTCATCTAAACAGTAAAGACTTACATTTTTGTGAATACTTGAATCCATTATAGTTAAATGTGTTTTGTTTATAGGACCGCCAAATAGACCTTGATCAGTGTGTGTTAGTTGCTTCCTGATAAAGCGTGTTTTGTATAATGCAGATATTTTGGGAGATATCTGTTTTCCAGTAACTCATGAACCAGGAATTAAAAAGAAAAAACAATGTATACATGTTTGGGTGTTCAGCTATTATTTTTCATTTATTGAGTATATTTTGAATTTGAATTTTAAAATTAATTATTTTGTAGAACAGAATCAGAATTGAAAATTTCTTACAATTACCAGAATTTGTCATCAGTATTTCTTAATATAAATAAGTAATAATTTAAATGATATAGTATTAATGTAAAATGAAAAAGGATGTCAATTTCACTATTGTTAGATGATATAAATTTGTTGAACTCATAAAATACAAATAAACGTTTAAATGTTCAATTAGGCTTAATAAAGTTTTAGATGTTTAAAAATCTGAGACTTATTACGTCAGTCATCAAATTATCTTACATAATCACGTTCCCATTCTCAGGAAATGCATTTTTAGATAAATGAAGAGACATTTCTTTCGTTACAAATTTGTTTTTCTCGAGTAGTTACGATCACCGCCAAGTACAGCAATAACCGTTATTGAGACGTGCTATGAATTACGATGAATAGATCTCTTTCTGTGTTTCGTCAACAGAAACACATGTTAGTTTAATTGCTAAATACATTTGAATAGAAAACATAATACAGCGGTCTTACCCTTGCTGAACGGCTTGTACGATAGTTGATTTCAGTCACGTTTTCTGCGCAGACGGTTGCTAACAACAAAAAATAAGTTTTCAGTTCCAGCTAAACAACTCAGAGACAAGGACGTGTTTGACACAAGAAGACAGCCATTTTGATATTTGAAGGCATTTGAAGGTGTTTGATATTTTCTTAACATGTAATGCATTTCTGTTAGTTCGTTTAAAGAAATCAGCCACAATTAATCCTGTGTAGTATTTAGCATTGCTATAGATTACTGTGTGAAAGTTGTTAAATGAATCGGTACAACGTAAACGATTATTTCAGTGTCGGTTTGTTCATCAATGTATAATTGTTTATTTGTCAGGAGCGGACGCAGTAGTTGTTGTAACAGTATTAGTAGTAGTAGTGGTGTTAAACTAATTCAATTGTCGTCATCATCATCATCATCATCGTCATATTCTTCATCATCATTCTGACATAGTTCTATGGGCTAGCTGCATCTTATGCATATTTTTGTCTGTTTACTTTATTTAATTTTATTATGTTTTATGTATTTATTTCATTTTATTTTATTTTACTTATTTATTTATATCTAATATCACTGATTTATAATGGAATCGTTAAATATAATGTAGTCGTTTCTAAGAAATTGTCCAGTTTGACACCGATATATTTTTAAATTAATAGTTACACTTGTTTTTCCTGTTTTTTCTTTTTCTTTTTATTATTATTATTATTATTATTATTATTATTATTATTATTATTATTATTATTATTATTATTATTATGATTATGATTATTATTATTATTATTATTTAGCATTGCTATAGATTACTGTGTGGAAGTTGTTAAATGAGTCTGTACAACGTAAACTATTATTTCAGTGTCGGTTTGTTCATCAGTGTATAAGTGTTTATATGTCTGGAGCGGACGTAGTAGTAGTTGCAACAGTATTAGTAGTAGTAGTAGTGTTAAACTAATTCAATTATCATCATCATCATCATCATCAATATCATCATGGTCATCATATTCATCATCATCATTCTGACCTAGTTCTATGTGCTAGCTGCATCTTATGCATATTTTTGTCTATCTATTTACTTTAATTTTATTATGTTTTATGTATTTGTTTCATTTTATTTTATTTTATTTTACTTATTTATTTACATCTAATATCACTGATTTATAACAGAATTGTTAAACAGAATGTAGTCGTTTCTAAGAAATTGTCCAGTTTGACACCGATATCTTTTTAAATTAATAGTTACACTTGTTTTTCATGACTTTTGTGTTAATTTATTATTATTATTATTATTATTATTATTATTATTGTACATTTTATAACACAGATATATACAATGCAATATAATAGGACTACATAAAAACTTATTTAATCAGGAAAAATGCTTGTAAGATGAGTGTACACGTCTCTTAGCACGATTTGTTATTTTAATCTTAGATTCAAACCCAATACAGTAAAACTTGATGACGTAAAGATGTTTGACGTCAGTCACGTGTTTATCAGTGGAGGATTTTGATAATTAAAAGGAAACAAAACAAAAGTAAAAAAAAGTGGGACATATCGAAAATGGATGATATATTAGATTTTATTATGTTTTAACGATTCGACTCTTTTTAGTTCCATTACGTTTAGTTATATCAGAGTTAGTTCTCTAACAAATAGATCATTATATCCTGAGGTTTTTACTTTTTTTTTTTTTCAAATTGATTTGAAAATCATTACGTACCGCCTTACTTGAAAATATATTGTCCGATAACGAAATTATAGTTATCTTTCTGGTTTTTGGAACTTGCGTACGAAGAATTTAATAACTATACTGTCTCATATACTTGTATTATTTGCTATTTTCTTTTTTATTTGGTTTATTGGAACTAATTTGGTTGTTGTACATATTTGTAGAAATGAATGGGCAATATATTTACTTACTTTAGTGTACATACAGGTTAATTACGAGATGCTAGACTGTATTACAGATACTTTGAAAAACTGCATGTTAATTGTACATAATATAAAAATATTATAATGAGTAAAAACGGAAATAGCTACAAGCGGATTCTAAAAGTAGGTATAACTTAAATCGCAATCCGTGGCTTAGTAAATAAGTTACGACCAATTTTCCAACTTAAACAACAACAGAAAACTGTATATTTAAATATCACTGAGAAATCTTTCCACAACTTGATCGAGTCCTTATTAGGGTGTAGTCAAGGGCCCTTCTGCGGTTTACCGTCATAATTGTATTATTTTATACTGTATTTTATGTGGTGAAATGAAAAAAAATAAATAAATAAAGAAAAATGAATAAAGAAAGAAAAAAACAAAGAAAGAAACCAAATACTATTAAATAAATAAAATGTAATAAGTGAAATATAAGTAAATAATTTAAAGAAAATAAAGATAAAAGTACCTGAATTAAAAATTTAAATAATAACAAGTGATGAGTATAAGTAATAATATTTGAACAATGCTTTTTCTTTTTCTTTCTTTGTTGTTGTTTTTTCATTTTGTATATATATATATATGAATACAAAAAATAATCAACGTGGTGTTTCTCATTTCTGTGCTTAGGTCGCTTTGACTCATAACATGTACGAATAAAAGGGCGTCCCCTATTTTACGATTCACAATTATATTGCATTTTTCACGATCCTAGGTATAACGTTTCTTCTCTCCAGTACTATTAACACGCTGTTTTTATCTGACCTACATAAGAGACACTTGTTAGCGATCAGGTTTTCATCAATATAACGTGGAAAATAAAGATAGATAATTTTCAGGCAAAATAAATAATATATATAGTTAACAGGTTTCAAAGGCAAGTTACATTATACGGGACACATTGCATGTAATAAAATATGTGCATTTATTTACCGCTAAAGGTGGCGTGAAATCTGATTTCAGTCACGTGTTCACGAGCAGACGACATTGTAAACAGCGATACACAGAAGATATTTCAGTGACGTGTCAAACAGGACGTTGTTAGTTCCAGGAAAACACTCACCAAGCAAGGACGTACTGTTTTTTTCCAGACGGATATTTGGAAATTTGAAGGTATTTTGTATTTTATTGTAATTTAATATATGCTGTACTATTAGTACTTTTACTTAAATCAGACCAGACATATTGAATTAGTAATCTATTTTCTCAAAGCTATACATTTTTTGTGTGAATTTTCATAAACCATGTTTTTTTTATTTTATTTTATTTAATTTTATTTTTTTTTTTTTTTTGTTATACCTAACACACTGATTTATGAGAAATATCGAAGAATATTTAATAATAACAACACCAGCAACAACAATAATAAAAACATAATCAGAAATAAAAATAATAATGGTGTCGTCATTATAATAATAATTATTATTCTATTAGTAGTAGTAGTAGCAGTTGCAGTAGCAGTAGTTGTAATAACTATCACCTGAATACAGGTACCGGACCAATTATCGGGACGCCATGGGGCCTGAGGCATTCCGAATTTATGGATCTTCCGGTTTTCTGGTACCAAGGCATCTATATTCCTAAATAATTAGGCATAAACATTTGAAAATTAAAAAATATATAAAGAAGTAAAATTGACGATACACAACTGTGGCGACTCGACACGTAAACAATGCGGCGAGTGAATGAACAGCACTGGGTTTGAAAGAGTAGTTCTAGTTTGGTGAGGACAAAACCCGCGCGCTCAAAGTGTGAAAATTGTGTCGGGACAAAGTTCACTTTTCTGGTCTTTCGGGATTTCAGGACGCCGGATAATTGGTTCGGTATCTGTAGAGTTCAATGTATCGTTTATAGTTTATTCTATATCCGATTACTTTGTGTCATTTTATTTATTTATTTATTTATTTATTTGTCATAGATCCCTGATTTCTGTGATCACTAGCAGAGTTAAACAGAAATTACTCGTTTCTCAGAAATTATCAATCAGAAATTGTTTAGGTAAGTAACTAATTAGAAACTTGTATGTATTTTATATTGTGTTAATTTAATTTAATTTAATTTATTATTATTATTATTATTATTATTATTATTATTATTATTTTATTTTATTTTATTTATTTATTTATTTATTTTTGTGTGTTCATCTCAGTCTTTCTTTGTTTCTTCATTAGCTCCTTCATTCTTATCTCACGTTCCTATTGGAATATCACCCGTTCCAACCAGTGTATAATATATTATTTTATATTTTTTTATCGCTGATATTGATATACATATAATAAACAGTATTGCAGCGTGAGGCTTTTTAAAGATATTGAACGTGCCAACAGAAGATTTGATAATATTATCTCATATAATAGTATTGTTTTCTATTTACGAGTTTGTTAGTTTGTTCTATTTATTGGAAATATTTGGGTTGTCTATATCGTCTGTATTGAAATAATGACAAATGTAAATAATTTCTTATTTTTACGGTTTATTTCTACACTTATGGGCAGAGCTTTTGTTAACAATGAATTTGTCAGATCGTTGTAAATAACACCCGAGTATACCTTTGTGTTTCTCATATAGCAGTGACACGCTATTTTTATCTGACCTACATTACAAACAAACGTCACGTGTTAGCTTAACTTGATATACTGGTCAAACAAGCATCGTCAGAGAAATAAAATATGTACACATATATTTAGTGTACTGTAACATTTATTTCTTATTAGTTTTATTGTTTTTACTCTTGTTTCAATTATTATTATTATTATTATTATTATTGTTGTTGTTATTATTATTATTATCATTATACAGTTTTTAGAATTTACGTATGAACAATGCAGTCTAGTACTACTTAATATATTGAATTGTTGTAATCAATTTTAAAGAAGATTTGTGTAAGATGAGTATACATATATCTCGTAGCACGATTTCTTTATATTAAACTGACATTGAAACCTAACAACGTGACACTTGATCAGTGTCGTGTGGAGGTCTGGTGAAGTCCGGGGCCAACTCCTTGATTGTAATTCCCAAAGATTCAAGTACAAGGCCTAGCACTGAGGAATAGTATGAGAAAGGAAGATATTTTGAATACGTAAACAGAGATGAAACATAAACACTTTATTCGATTTAAATATAAATCTGGATGCACGGTGCCAGAGCCCCTTCGGTCCCCACCTCTGCACGCCACTGCTCTTGATGACGTGTAAAATATATGACGTCACTCGCGTGTTTATCAGTGGAAGATTTTCAGAACCAAAAGTAGACACAGCAGAAATAAAACAAGTCGGCCATATAGAAAGTCTATGCTATATATTTTTTTCTTCTGTTTTAACTATTCCAGTGTTCTTAATTTATTACTAAATATATCAGAGTTTGTTCTCTAACAAATAGATTATTTAAGTGTGAGGTTTTCTAAATTGAAATGAAATACGGTTACGTATATACTGACTTTAGTATGCTCTTATTATTATTATTGTTAGTAGTAGCAGTCATAGTAGTAATATCTTTAATACTAGTACTACTACTGTTACTACCCTATTAAAGCCATTATTTTTTTTATTGATATAGTTTGCTATTTATTGCTTACTTTATTTCATTTTGTTTTATTTTATTTTAATTTTAATTCATTTATTCTTAGATCGGTGATAGCGGTGATCTACAGATGAGTCGGCAGACGGAAAATAGTCGCTCAAATAAATTGTCCATCAGCAATTTCAAATTAGAACGTATTTTAAATTGTTTTCTATTGCAAAAATATCGCATTGTTTCTGTTTTTATTTTATTTTTTATTTTATTATTATTATTTTTTTATTAATATATTTTGTTCTTTAGCGTTTCTTTTTAGATCTGTCACTGACGGATAATTTTGCTGACTTTTTGTGAAGTAAATTGGTATAAATGACCACAAGTACATTGCGATATGAAAAAAAGTTTCTCCCACAGTGAAATTCTTCATACCTCATTGGCCACTCACCTCTGTTTATAATACTAATGATAATAATAATTATTATTTTTGTCTTCGTCCTCATCATAGTAATCATTACCATAACCACAAGGTATTTCTTTTTTATCCTTTATTTATCCGATATTTTTCTTTCTTTCCTTATCTTTTATTAATTAATTAATTTATTTATTTATTTTTTAGTTAGTTATTTATTTATTTTTGGATCTCTGATCTCAGTGTTCAGTAGTAGAGGCGTTAAACAGAAAGTAGTCGGTTTTTAGAAATTATCTTAGTTTGATTATTTCTATATATATATATATATATATATATATATATATATATATATATATTTCGGTTTTGGAATATGTCCGTGAACAGGTTATATGTACATGGAAATATTTTAAAATTATTTTTAGTATGAGGCTATTATTATTATTATTATTATCAGTAGTAGATGTAGTAGTAGTAGTAGTAGTAGTAGTAGTAGTGGTAGTAGTAGTAAGTTTTTGATGTTATATTTTTATTTGATTCATATTTATTTGATTTTTTGATCACTTTACATTTAATTTAATTATTTTAATTTAATTTGACTTAATTGTTTTTTTTTCTATGAATAGACGCAGTTCCATGTGTGAACGGTTTCTTTTTTCATTTCTGTCACTACTCCATTTTATTATTATTATTATTATTATTATTATTATTATTATTATTATTATTATTATTATTATTATTATTATTATTATTATTATTATTATTATTATTATTATTGTTGTTGTTGTTGTTGTTATTTGTTTCTAGTGAAAACATGGCCACCTCATTGTCGTCACAGACTGCGTGCGTCATGCTGGAACAAGCTCACCGGTCTAATCAACATGATGTAAGAAAAGAAACGTTGGACTATATTTTGAAAAATGGCGACGAAGTTTTGAAGTCAGATGAAGTCACCGATCTTTGTCACAAATGTCTGGTTGAGATCGTACGATCAGACGAACTGACAGCAGACGAGAAAAATGTTTTTGAAGCCGCTGTGAAGTGGGCTGACAGCGCCTGCAGGAAGCAAGGAAGAGAGACAAATGGACAGAACATGCGCGAAGCACTGGGAGAGGTCGTGAACCACGTGCGTTATCCATTACTCGATCAGACGTATTTTGTAGAACACGTGACACCCACTCACATACTAACTGAGACAGAAGAACTCAAGATTTTGAGACACTTGGTGAGGAGTGATGAAGATGTTTCACCTTTTAACTCAAACAAGAGAACTGTAATGATGACACAGATTACAATAAACAGATTTGGTAAGTCTGTTTACTACTGTTCATTTTCAGATGAAGTAGATCACTCCATTACTTTCTCTGTCAACAAAAACGCTTTACTTCGCGGATTTCAGTTGTACGGTTACCGTGAACCACTAAACTACGAAGTCAGCGCCTTCCTCACTGACACAAGAACAGACGAAATACTTGACGGGTCTACGCTGACACAGAGATATGAAGACGTCGCGTCTGAAGTGTATGACGTCGTGTTCAGACGTCCAGTGAAGATTACCAAAAACACTGAGTACAGCTTGTTTGTTAATGTTAAGCGAGGAGCTACAATGCGCGGATGGTGGGGACTTGATGGTAAATCAGAAGTAGTTGTAGACTCTTTTGTTTGTAGATTTTCTGAGTCACACAAATCTGAACACAGTGACAGACAACTTTGTACACGTGTGACAGACGGACAAATACCTGCTTTGTTATTGTTAGTCTAAAAAACAACATCGTTCAAACACTGTCACTTTTAGTCGTCACTGGCCTAACATTTTTATTTTTATTTATGTATTGATTCGTTTATTTATTGATTGATTTATTTTGTTTATATTTTTCTGATGACGTGAGACAGCAGTGATGACGTCAGAGACACTTGATTTGATTTGAAATTTTTATAATGGACTGATTTGTGTCAAACAAACGAGTAAAATGTATGTTAACATCTCACTGATTTATTATTTATTTATTTGTTATCTATTTGTTTATTTATTTATTTATGTATTTATTGAAGTATATCTAATGTTTTTTTGTTTGTATATAAAACGTAATATTACTATTTTTTGCTTCATTTGTACTTTTTTTATTTCGGTTTAAAATGTTTATAAAATAAAATGTAGATAAATTCTACATGTACTCACTGACTCTTGGAAATGAAATACAAGAACTGTTATTTGATTTATTTATCCATTTTCTTTTATTAAGATTTATATTAAATATGTAAGTAAATTAGATTATCTTTCGCATTTACTGATTGTTTGTTTATGTATAAGATGTATATAAAGTAAATGCATATAAATATTTATCATAAATTTTTCTTCACTTATTTTTTGTGTTTAGAATGTAAAAAGAAAAATTACAGATATAAAAATCAAGTTTTATTATTATTTGTTTGGTAATATTTTTCCTTTCTGCATACAGCGTGTAATATATAAAGATGTTGTGAGACAGGATTCCAGAGCAGATCCTATAAATGTACATTTATGTGTGTAATCTGTTCTCTGTCTGTTTAACAAGAAGAAATCTCTCTCTCTCTCTCTCTCTCTCTCTCTCTCTCTCTCTCTCTCTCTCTCTCTCTCTCTCTCTCTCTCTCTCTCTCTCTCTCTCTCTCTCTCTCTCTCTCTCTCTCTCTCTCTCACACACTGTATAATAAACAAAACAAAATATACTTTATGAAAGAGTTATGAAAATGGTGAGAAATTCCCAGGCTAATATATTATGAACAAAACTTTGAAAAATCCGGATCTCTCTACTTTGGATATCTGGTATAAATTCAAGAACAAAAGAACATTTTATACAGAAATTAGGATTGTCAATAACTGCACTCAGTGTTTTCAAGTACAATGATTTGTTACTAAAATGACAACTATTAGCAGGTAATTAGACTACCGCGTGCAAAGATGAAATGATCGCACTTTGTGAAATCTTAATAAACAATGATTCCAAGCTTCACGTAATCACTATACGCGGCATCCTCCCAACAGTCATCTGGTCAGTAATCACACAATTTGGAAAGCAGGCAAGCAGTAAGTAAGCTGGGCACCCCTGTGTGGAGAATGATCAACTAGTGTTGGGTAATTGTTGTAATCACAACTCCGGAGGGCGGCATGTGTTCAAGGTTACTCCAGTTCTATGTAAAGGAGTTTGAATGAAATATATATAAAAAATATATATATGTATATATATATTTAACACGAATTCCAATTGTTAAGTACTGTTCTCAGATTATAGTGAGTTTACTCAATTAGTAGCTTTTGAGACATTTGCATATATACATATAACTCAAGAATGTCAAACCTTGGAACACTTGCACAATGCTTGGACTTTACAAAGTGGAGTATTCATTGCCCCAAGTCAAATTAGATATCACCTCTACAACAAAAACGCTGCTCGAGAGACTTGTACTCATTGGAAATGTGTCATCAAGACTTGCAATGGAACACCACTGACCACACCCACCCATCACAAGATTCAGAGTCTCTGAAGTTCCTCAGCACTATGTGAAAGTGGGCCAGAGAAGAAACAACACCGTTGAATGCTGTTTACAATGAAGAAAGAGTCAGACATGACCCGGATCAAGTCCGAATATTCCCATTATTCCCCAGCATGAGCAGCGCACTGTAACACATCGACTGATCCCTGCACTTCCCCTCACAAAACCCGACGTGCACCTTACTGGAGAATCGACAGTGACTGCTGATAGCCACCCTTTCCCCTTGACTGCTGATGGAAAACAGACTAGTTAAACTCAACTATCACTTGCAGCAGAGGGTCAAAACGCCCCTCCAGTTCTTAGATGCTGTAGGCTATCGACTGAAACTTACTTATATGATCAAGTTATATGTATGAAATAAAATGTATAAATAAATATAAGCCTTTATTTCATTTATTTATTGCCGGTAGTCATAGAATATACAACAATGTGGGATTATACCAATATTTTTAATTCAGGTAACGGGCAGAGCAACCTTTGAAATGCCACGCTATTGTCACAAACATAAAATTAAACATGAAAATACATACATCGATATTTTGTTTCTAATACAAAAGGGCCGTTAGCAAATTACTGGATACAGAACGCGTTCAGGCAATTGTGTCAGCGGGTTAATACTATGTCGATGTCGATCCCTCGGTTGAACCCTGGAAGTGCAATTTAAAATGTGAAGACAGGAAATATTTGACTTTATAAAACATAGTGACAATTACCAAGAATTGTACGAAACTGATATTTCGGCAAAGAATAACGACCGACAAAATCAAAAATCTGAATGAATTGACGACACACACAATGACCCAGTGACCGAACTTGCTTACACTGATATTTTTAAAATGATAAAACAAATTAAATCTTTCACTGCTGCTATCGACAGCAGATTTTACAATCGATGTTAAACATGGAGGCTATGACAGAGAAGTTTGTTTTGGAGAGAAACACGAAAAAATAAACAAATAAATAAATAAATATCTGACACCTGACAGACGCTTAACAATAACATTAGAAATAAAATATATTTCGTGTCATTTTAATTTGTACAAGCCGGCACTGTAATCTAAATAATGAATCAGGGTCCACTGTAAACACACACACACACACACACACACACACACACACACACACACACACACACACACACACACCCCCACCCACACACACAGAGATATCAATACGCATTGTCTGTCAAGCACACAAATACATGTATTTAAACTTTCTTGAATATATATACACGCTCACACATATATCTAAATGTCTTTCATTAACACACACACACACACACATATATATCAATATCTGTCTACCTGTCTTTGTATCTATGTATGTATGTTTGTATTTGATCTAGTATGCATATATATGTGTATCTGTTTGTGTGTGTGTGTTTTTATATATGGATGAGTGTGTGTGCGTGTGTGCGTGTGTACGGAGATAGAGAAGAGAGATATAGATACACACACATCTAATCTCTCATAACTCTTTCTTAAACATACATACAAACACACCCACAAGTATGTTGATAAACATGTAGTAAGAGTGTTTCTAGTACTAGCACATTAAGTATTTTGATAAACTGATAGTTATATACATGTTGGTGAAACTTAAGATCATAATGTGATTGAATTAATATTATTTTGAAATTTATTATTTTTATAATTTTATTATTATAATTTTATTATTACTATTATTATTATTAAAATTATTATCATTATTATTGTTATATTGCTTTCCTTTTTTATTAAAATGATTTTACTTTTAATCTATTTTACACTTTACAGAATTATAATGCAGTGACTGAGGTTAATATGTAAGTAAACCTATCATTTTTGTTAATATATTATCAGATTTGAATTAAAATAACCTTCTTGGTCAAGCATGTTTTTACAGAAATGCTTCTGATCAAGAAATATAATGTAAGAAGAGGAAAGGCGCACGCATTTGCGTATGTCACTCTGTTTTTTTATATATCTGTGTGTATTTGTGTATCTTGGTGTGTGTTTGTATGTGTCTGTTTCTGTTTGTGTGTTTTTTTTGTGTCAGTGTTTGATTGCGTGCGAGTGTGTGCGAGCGTGTAACTCTTAAAACAAAACAAACACGTTGCAAAATATAATTACTCACATTTTATTTTATTAGTTGATGCCTTACTTATCTCCCTTCCTTAAAGTTATACAACGTTTATACTATTCACCTTTATTTGAAATGTTAAAGCATGAGTGGGTGTGTAATTGAGCTTGTTTGTGGCAAAAAGCTGTTAGTGTGGGTGTTTATAGATATGCATTTTTGTGTATTTACAGTATTTATGGGTATGAACATAAAATCAGTGGACATGTGCGTGAGTATGTACGAACAAGTGTGTTTGAGACATTGTATAGTGTGCTCTTGTTTTTGCTATCTTTGTATGTGTGTGAAAGACAGTGTACATATGTTTATGTATGTATATGTGTGAAAGATAATGTACATCTTTATATGTATTTATATATGTGAAATATAATGTATATGTTTATATGAATGTATGTGTGTGAAGGATAGAATACATGTTTATATGTAAGTATATGTCTGTCAAAAATTGTGTACATGTTTACATGTATGTATGTGAGACAGTATGGTCATGCGTTCTAAAGTGACACAGGAGGGGTATTTGTGTGTGTGTGCGTCTGTGTGTGTGCGTCTGTGTGTGTGTCTGTGTGTGTGTTTGAGAGAAAGAAGACGGATATAAAACATCTGTCTGTGAAATATTGTGTTCAGAGAGCTTTTGTTCGTTTGAGTTTTTATTATTATTATTATTATTATTATTATTATTATTATTATTATTATTATTATTATTATTATTATTATTATTATTATTATTATTTCATTAACTTTCTTGTCGTAACAGAAAATAATGAGTTTTTGTTGTTTTTTTTATCGCTAAGAACAGCAAAAATTTCAGGTTGAAATGAGACGAAAAATGACAAACAAAACTTTCATTTTCTGTGGCCATGTTCCCGCAGCCATTTTTTTTGTACAACGATATCGTTAATATGTTCACAGGATGTTCGTGAACTCGAAGTGTCTTGATGAATGTTGTTAACAAACAGTTCTTAACATCGTCGTTTATTAAAAGTAAGTCGTAACCAAGCGTGATACGCACCGCGCATTCTGCGTACTACACAAAAATCACGAGCTAATTATCACTAACATCATCCGCTATTGATTATAGTTTCTGTTTTGTTTTAGAACCATCTTCTTGGTTTCTCAGCCATGTTTAATTTGATTAGTTCACCAGGCGGGTCGAAATTTATGAACTGATTTCGTATTGATATTGGTAAAATAGACGTGGTCTTTAGATATCAAAATTCAGCACTGCACGAAAAGAACATATGGCCATTTATTATTCAAACGACATCGTATAAACGTTTTGTTTAACTGAGTTATAATGAATTATAATGTATAACCGTATATAATAATAATAATAATAATAATAATAATCATATTAACACACACACAGAAACACACACACACACACACACACACATATAATAACCGTTCTAGGTTAAGCAACGCATGTTGTGTCTAAAATATGAATTCAAAACATGGAGAGGTAAAACAATAATCCTAAACTTCATCATGAGAGAGAGAGAGAGAGAGAGAGAGAGAGAGAGAGAGAGAGAGAGAGAGAGAGAGAGAGAGAGAGAGAGAGAGAGAGAGAGAGAGAGAGAGAGAGAGAGAGAGAGAGAGAGAGAGAGATTAAAAGAAAGAAATATAGACAATCACACAACCTACATTATTTGTGTTTAACGAAAAGGTAAAACTTGCTATTAGGAAGACAATGTACACATTATGTGTGTGTCTCAGTCTCTCTCTCTCTCTCTCTCTCTCTCTCTCTCTCTCTCTCTCTCTCTCTCTCTCTCTCTCTCTCTCTCTCTCTCTCTCTCTCTCTCTCTCTCTCTCTCTCTCCACAATAACATTGTTATATTGGTTTAAGTTAAGTTGCAGATGAGAAGAATCATTTCTTCTAAAATTGTATTTATGTGAGAAAAATTCTTAAAACATTTGAGAAAAATATAGTTCCTTTAAAAAAAAAACACTAAAATTAAAACAACCTATTTTATAAATAAAGATAAACTGTGAGCTAAATATAGTATTTATGTAAAAAACTAAGTAGACTGTGTACAAAGATAAACTGTCAGCTGAATGTAATGTTTATGTAAAACTAAGTAGACTGTGGACAAAGATAAACTGTCAGATAAATCTGGTATTTATGTAAAAAAAAAATAAGTAGACTGCGTACAAAGATAAACTGTCAGCTAAATCTAGTATGTATGTAAAAATTAAGAAGACTGTGTACAAAGATAAACTGTCAGCTAAATTTAGTATTTATGTAAACATTTAGAAGATTGTGTAGAAATTTACTTGGCATGACTGTTTCTTGGTTTGTTCAGGTCTTAAAAATTTAGAAAAATTTGTTTTAACTGTGGTAAAATGGTTATTGAAATCCAGCGTAAGTTTGTCGGTTTTTTCGTGGTGTGTGCGCTTTTGTGTGATTTTGTGTGTGTGTTTCTTTACATATAATTATTATCACGGATATTAAATAAACGTTGTAAACACCCTAACTTTTATTATTATTATTATTATTATTATTATTATTATTATTATTATTATTTGTATTATTATTAGTAGTAGTAGTAGTAATAGTAGTAGTAGTTGTAGTTATGAGTTTCTTTATAATGTTCACTTTGTTATTTAAAAATTAAGACCATTTATTAAAATTTTGCTTTAAAGTATGTTATCATTATTTTATTTTATTGTTCACGTAGGAAACACGTTTTAATTTATAAACAGAGTAAATCGTCGCTTAATACATGGATGATTACACTACATCATTTCCAATGGAAATGGGGAAAACCCTGTACAAAAATAACTGTCCAATCAAAATATTTGATTTGATCGGTGACATTCGGGCTTTTCAAATACCTATAAATAACATTAACATAATAGTATGTTGTTCTACTAACCATCAACGATTTACTAAACAACTAATACTGAAGCGTATTAATTCAGTGCAATCCTTTCCTCAGCAATTCCACAATTAATCATACTAAATCAAATACCACCTGTATACATTCCAGCTTGCGTCTATTTCTAGATGGCGCTGCAATAAGTACCTCCGCCCACTTGGCTGAATTCTTGTAACAACTCGCCACTTGTAGACAACATCTGATAAATAAACAGCTCAAGTTTAAATGTTAGTCACTGAAGCTTCATAACAGAATTGTTGCAAACAAAACATTTTTGTTACAATAAATGCACAAGTGATTAACGCCTACTAAAACACGAGAAAACCCCGATATGTTTTATCGGTTTCGGTAAAGGATTTCCCAAACATGCACAAGATGGAGAAAAATGTCAGCGCTGAGAACAGAATTGTGGATGTAAGTACTTCAGTACTGACAGAGGTACGAAGAATGTTTATAGCACATCAAGTGTGGAGCTCAGGTAGATCAACATTTTTCTTTATAATAAAAGTAAGGGGTGTGTCGGGGATTACGTTTTGACATGTCTGGTGTCTGGACAGTACCAACAGTGTCTGCTCAGTTTTGAACAAACATACATGAATCATTCCATAGAGTTTAGTTATATATATTTTAGTAAAACAATAATAATAGCAATAATAATAACAACAACGTTTATATGTTTACCTGTTTGTTGTTGTTTATTGTTGGTTAATTATTATTATTATTATTATTATTAATTGATTTTTTTTTTTTTAATCGTGAAGAGATTAAATAAACTGATAAGCAAAAGTAAACTAAGAAACAAACAGATCACTTCACTTTCAGGTTCTATATTACTGCTTTGCAAAGTAAAACATGTTTTCTAAATATTTCCTGTACTAAATCATAAATATTTTATTTCATTTCATAATCTAATTATGGCTACAGTATTATAAAAGTAATTATAATTATGCTATTATTTTTTTTTTTAATTATTATTATAATTGTTTTTTTTAAATAATTTACATGTTTAGTAATAGGAAATATACATCAGTTACCATTTATACCTAAACATTTTGTTGAAATATTAAAATCAAACTGCAGTTTTAAAATGTCTGATACTAAGAGAACTGAGACAATGTTTTTTTTTTTTTTAGTTTCAAAAGGTCTGCTTGAAAGGTGGGTAGAAACTTGTATAAATTGTTTCCTCACAGCAAAGTCCAGTCTACGTTTGAGGAACTACTTAAAGCTCTGTTGACCTGTATCAAACCAAACCACAATGTCCTGAGACTTTGAAATAACCACATATGTAATGAGATAAACTCTAAAACACACTTCACAATTCAGGTTTACTTCTATCACATAACTCAGTACTCTGATGCACATACAGAAGGAAAGTCTGTCTGTTATCTGATAGAATTATACGTCAGTGAATCACGTGCTGGTCACGTGTATGTGCTTGTCACGTGTCCTTCAGCTGACGTCAGCCTGTCCTGTCAACAAGTTCACTAACATTCTGTGCTGTCCATTATGTTGTTTACAGATTCCACGTTATTATTTTTACATCAGAGAGGCTTTGTTTTCAGATTCCACGTTATTATTTTTACATCAGAGACGCTTTGTCAGGCTTCCCTTTTGTGGCCTGCATCAACTTGATACTGAAGTATTTTGTCAGTTCTAGCAGTGATCATCATAATCATGTACCTGTTTGTCAAAGATGAAGGAGTCATTTGCATTTAGCAGCATTTCCCAAACATGTTGTCTCATTCTTTAGGTGTCACCTGATGTTTTCTTCTAAGAGTCTTGTGTGTAAGAGTTGTCTTCAGTTGGAAAAATTGAGATGAATGATTTAATTAGAGCCTTTTCTTCATCTGATCTGTTATGTTTTGTTTTTATTTTGAAATATTTTTACATTAATTACAAACTATGTTATGAAAATAAAAATTGAGTGAAGCTGTGTTCATCATAATTAGTAAGTACTGTATAATAGTTATTAATAAGATATATGATAGATTTATTTTGATACTGTCTGAGTTTTATTGACATGAATTTCTGTTGTGGACTCAGTCTTTTAAAGACTGATCAAGGTTCTTTAATGTTTAAGTCATTCTTCTAATTATTGGCTTTTTAATGTTTAAATATTTGTTTTTCATTCTTTCAATATTTTGTTAAAATATTTAAAATCATTTATGATAATTTGAAATTTTATTTTTTCAATTTCTTGCTGTTATTATTTTAAAAGTTTAAAAGTACACTTTCTTTTTATTATTTTATTCTTACTATTCTGTAAAGAGAAAGTACTACTATTATATCATGATTAATATTAGAATTATGCAAGTGCCTGTTCTCATTATTATTATTATTATTAATAATAGTAGTAGTAGTAGTAGTAGTAGTAGTAGTAGTAGTATTAAAATACTAATAATGTAGTATTATTATAATTTGTAAAATGAATTTGTAGAAAGACTTAAAAGAATAGATGACATTCAGTCTGTTTTCACAGGAAGTCACTAAATACAATTGTTTATGAATTGTTCATGTTCTGAAATATAGATAACCATTGCTTTCTGTAACAAATGTTTGTTTAAAACTTAATATTGACTTAAATTTCTTTTTAAAGTGTTATTCTTGAGCTCAAAGAAAAGACATATGAAAAAAAAAATGAATAGTAATCACTAAGGACAGATGTCCAAAATTATTAAACTTTGTGTTTCTTAGTTGATTTAATGATGAGAGGTCATTTTTTTAATATTTTCATTTAAAGTTATTATTAACAGTTCTTGAATGCTAAAGTCTTGCTTAGATTTTTTATTTACAAAAGAGTAAATGTAAGCAGTGTTATCAGTACTTTTTTATTAGTTCAGTCTGAATATAAAATACCAGGATTTTAAAATCAGTTAAAGTGTATTCACTGAATTTTCTACAAACAAGAATGACAAAGTTTATTAGTAAATGTGGCTTTGTAACATTAACATAAATACTGTTTTAAATTTAGTGCCACAAAAGGAAGGTCAGTTTGATGCAGTGTTTACAAATAAAATGTATGTGTTAAATTACATCAAAGTGTAAGATAACTTGTAACATAAGATATAAACACAGTACTCTCCTAACAAAGCTTTAACAAAAAACTTTTCTATTTTTCTCATGTTGTATATAAAAACTAAAATCAGTTTGGAAATGGATGATATGTTGTTTGTTTCTTGCTGAAAGCATTGATGCAACATCAGTTCAGGTTTTGTTAACTTGCTAGTATTTATTCATTTTCTCTCTGCCAAAATCTTGGTTTTGCACACTGTCTGGTGATAGTCATTATGTTATAGAATGACAGCTAGTCTCTGTTTTTCTGTATTAAATGACTTATCTTTTTGTTTGCACAATGGATCTGATGAAATCTCTTCTATTAATTTCACTTTAAAATGCATTGTCATCTTTTAGATCACTCTGACCATTATGAATGCAATAAACAACACAAAATGTGCTCACATGTATTTATGCAGATTCTACTTTTCACACTAAATGTAAATGAGTGAATTTACTTAAGAATCACAGCACAACAAAAATAGTCTCGTTCATCCAGCTGAAGATATTATTACAAGACATGGATCATTGTTTATTAATCCTTCAAAGAAGTGTGATCATTTCTTCTCACACTGTAGTCTAATTACACGCAAATTACTGCCATTGTTTAACAAGTGAAACTATTTCTAACACTGTGTGAAGAAAAATTCCTGGCAGGCTCAGTAAATTGTTACAGACACTGCAGACTAAATGGGTGATTCTCAACTGGAATTGCACAAGCAGTGACATTTTTATTTTTATTGTGACACACTCTGTAAAGAAAAATTCCTCAGAGACTGAGTAAATTGTTAGATCTATCGATGATTCTCAATTGGGGTTCCACAAGAGATCTCTAGGTGTTCTGCAATAAACAGTGATAGATACACTAACCTATTTCTGATACATTTGTGTATTATTAAATGTGTGACTGGGTGATTGAATCTTCTGGACATTTTTACCTTGATTTAGCTCAAATAAAAATACAATAATGTAATAGTTATCTGGTTTCATTCTTTTTTGTGTGTGTGTTTTACACATGTCATATTGGTTCTTTATATTTATTATTTTTGTGTTGTTCACAGATGTGTTATTTTTTTATTATTATTTTGTTTAATATTAACTTTTTAGTTTTTTATATATCTATCACTTGTAAGGTGAAATGTGTTCCAGTTAGATTAATTTAACATTAATTAATGAACTGTAACTATTATGTCATCGCAATACTGATTATTCTAATATTATAATTATAACAGTAAAAAATGTAAATGCAAATAAATAATACAGAGCTAAATACTATATTAGTATGAGCTATATTCATAACTGCGATATTCATATTTACTATTTTCATATCCATGTTGAAATTCACTATAATTTTTGTTAAGATATATATATATATATATAAAAAAAATAATAATAATACAACAAAAAAAATAACAAGAACATGAAATAACTACAAAAAATATAAAACAAATATATTTTTTGGTAATTGGAAACATTAGAGCTTCGTTGGACCAGTTATTGGACAATATAATTGTCGTTTTAAATTTCTTTAATTTGTAATAAAAAAAAAAAAAAAAAAAAAAAAAAAAAAAAACAGATAAGAGAAATATGAAGAAATAGTATTTGATTAACATTCAGTATTAGTTCAAAACAAAAGTGTTACAGCCTTAAATACAAAATTACAACTATTTGCAGAACATGTATTTATAAATGATTGAATTAGTTATTATTCCCAGAATAAATTTAGTTTGAATTACATGCCTCTGAACTGGTTATAGTAAGTATAGATACATTGATATATACAGACATACATGTTGTAGGGAAAATATTTATTTGAAAATAACATCCAACTACATTTTTTAACATTTCAGCATTTTGTTGATAAGACTGGACAGTTATTTCCTGACCGATGACAAGCAGATCATTTTACTTCGAACCCATAATCAGCCTGGAAGCCACCTTCAAAAAGAAGAAGTTAAATATGGCTACTCAAGGGTAGGTTTAATTAGTTTAGCTTTGATTTGAAACACATGTGCCAACCTTTAATTTTCTTACATCTGTTCCAGTTTTCTTCATGCATAAGTAATCAAATCAAAACTTTCTTTATGAACCACAATCTACAAAAATATTCCACTAAACCATTACCAGGGGACTAATCATTTTTCAATCTAATTATAGTAATATTTTAAAAATACAATACATTTTTTTCTTTTATTACAAATGTGTATCTTTGTAAACAAAGCTTTAACACTGCTTCTAGTATTTAATTAACAGTTAAATTATTGCTAATTATATTTATTGAGAGTATGAAATAAATAGAGAATTGCACAGTACAAGCCTATATGTTGATGTTATTTATTTAAATTAATGCTAACTGCTGCATTTTTGCATAGTTTAAATATTAATTTGTTTTAATTCAAGAATTTTGTTGCCATGTTTTTAATGTGACATGATTAACATGGAAAACAAGAGATATGCAGTTTTTATATTTATTGCACTGTTGTTGTTTTTTCAGACAAGAAGCTGTTCTGTGTGTGGAGAATGAAAACTTTGAAGATAATGTTACCAAAGAAGTAGAGGACAGTTTGATATGTGATCCAGTCAAACTGATTCAAACTGTAAGAATAAACATAAAAAAATGGATCTGTACACAGAGAACAATGCTAACACATTTTTTTCCAGACTGCAAGTATACCATAATATTGTGAGATAAAAAAAATGGTGATCCACCTGGTATTTCACACACAAACACACACACAGAACAAAATAACTCTCACTTAAAACGTACATTTATTAGCATAGTACTATTAAGTAATAAAATTCAGCACTGAATTCACAGTAGTTTCACATGTTGAAAACAAAAGTCATATAATCTGTTTAACATGTTCTGCATAAAAAGAGTATTAGAAATAATCCTCTAATAAACAAATCCTTTCTTGTGCACACCACAAATTCACTCAAATCAGCTCCAGACACCAGTAGTTGGCCCTGGACTTGAGAATAGCACATGTGGTCCTCTCTCACATGCAGTAAGTCAGTATTTTCAAGTTAAAAACTGGGGACAGCACATGCTTTTTCAGAGATCTCTGGCTGAATATGCAGACTTGATTGGTCCAGTTCTTTCCTTTCTCACACACCTGTCTATCAGGTGTGGCACTTAGAACTTAAAAAGCTGAATTCACAATCAGGTCACATCATGAACTTGGTTAGCTGTCTTTTTTTGTAATGTTCTACACCCTCTATTCAGCATTCTTCCCAGAGATAAATATTTTAATTAAACATAATAAAAATTTGTTTGTGAACTTTTACCATTTTAAAATAGTTCCCAAATTCAGAGCAGTCAATCGTTCTTTCCACTCTATAGCCAAAACAGAACTTCTGGCCTGATCTCTAATGTTTTTTCAGTCAGCAAACAATCAGCAAACAATCTAGTTATTTTAGTGATTTGTCCTGCATATTGATCATTAAGAGTCACTATCAAAGGCTGTCTAAACTCCAGATTTCCACACACAGTTCCAACATGTTTTCCTGCAAAGTTTCTAAAATATTTTCCCTGAAATAATAAACAAAAAAGCATTAATAATTAATTAAATATAGTAAAACTGACACATATATACTGTCAGCAGATCTGTTAGAGCAATTTGAGGGAAGTAATTTTGAAGGATTTTTCTCCCTCTGTTTGCAAGGTAAAACTAACCAGTATATATATATGAAATGATAACATGCATTTAAAGCTTTAATTCACAAAAGGCATTTTTTTTTGTTTCAGGGGTTGAACCAGTGCATTTCTTGTTCTTAGTTGTGGAGAATACAATTCTGAAGACTGATATTAATATGAAGAGGAAGCTAATGGAAAGTCAAAAAGAGTGTGAATTATTGTCCAAACAGAAAACACTTACTTTTTCAGTTGAAGTTGTTTCTCAAGATAAAAAATTTAAAAAAATTAAATCAACTTTTAAAATATTATACTGTGTTTGATAGAAAATCATTTATGGCACATTTAAATTCTTGTACCCAAATGTAATATTTTTACATATATTGGGAAAGGGAATATTTCCCTAATAAACAGCTTCTCTTTAGGTAACCTGTTATTTCTTTCTCTGTGTAAGCTGTTATTTCTTACTCTGTGTAAGCTGTTATTTCTTACTCTGTGTAAGCTGTTATTTCTTACTCTGTGTAAGCTGTTATTTCTTACTCTGTGTAAGCTGTTATTTCTTACTCTGTGTAAGCTGTTATTTCTTACTCTGTGTAAGCTGTTATTTCTTACTCTGTGTAACCTGTTATTTCTTACTCTGTGTAACCTGTTATTTCTTACTCTGTGTAAGCTGTTATTTCTTACTCTGTGTAAGCTGTTATTTCTTTCTCTGTGTAAGCTGTTATTTCTTACTCTGTGTAAGCTGTTATTTCTTACTCTGTGTAAGCTGTTATTTCTTACTCTGTGTAAGCTGTTATTTCTTACTCTGTGTAACCTGTTATTTCTTACTCTGTGTAAGCTGTTATTTCTAACTCTGTGTAAGCTGTTATTTCTTACTCTGTGTAAGCTGTTATTTCTTACTCTGTGTAAGCTGTTATTTCTTACTCTGTGTAAGCTGTTATTTCTTACTCTGTGTAAGCTGTTATTTCTTACTGTGTTATTTCTTACTCTGTGTAAGCTGTTATTTCTTACTCTGTGTAAGCTGTTATTTCTTTCTCTGTGTAAGCTGTTATTTCTTTCTCTGTTATGTTATTTCTTTCTCTGTGTAAGCTGTTATTTCTTACTCTGTGTAAGCTGTTATTTCTTACTCTGTGTAGTGTTATTTCTTACTCTGTGTAAGCTGTTATTTCTTACTCTGTGTAAGCTGTTATTTCTTACTCTGTGTAAGCTGTTATTTCTTACTCTGTGTAAGCTGTTATTTCTTTCTCTGTGTAAGCTGTTTATTTCTTACTTTATTTCTTACTCTGTGTAAGCTGTTATTTCTTACTCTGTGTAAGCTGTTATTTCTTACTCTGTGTAAGCTGTTATTTCTTACTCTGTGTAAGCTGTTATTTCTTACTCTGTGTAAGCTGTTATTTCTTTCTCTGTGTAAGCTGTTATTTCTTTCTCTGTGTAAGCTGTTATTTCTTTCTCTGTGTAAGCTGTTATTTCTTTCTGTGTGTAAGCTGTTATTTCTTACTCTGTGTAAGCTGTTATTTCTTACTCTGTGTAAGCTGTTATTTCTTTCTCTGTGTAAGCTGTTATTTCTTTCTCTGTGTAAGCTGTTATTTCTTTCTCTGTGTAAGCTGTTATTTCTTACTCTGTGTAAGCTGTTATTTCTTACTCTGTGTAAGCTGTTATTTCTTACTCTGTGTAAGCTGTTATTTCTTACTCTGTGTAAGCTGTTATTTCTTACTCTGTGTAACCTGTTATTTCTTACTCTGTGTAAGCTGTTATTTCTTACTCTGTGTAAGCTGTTATTTCTTACTCTGTGTAAGCTGTTATTTCTTACTCTGTGTAAGCTGTTATTTCTTACTCTTGTAAGCTGTTATTTCTTACTCTGTGTAAGCTGTTATTTCTTACTCTGTGTAAGCTGTTATTTCTTACTCTGTGTAAGCTGTTATTTCTTACTCTGTGTAAGCTGTTATTTCTTACTCTGTGTAAGCTGTTATTTTCTGTGTGTGGCTGTTATTTCTTTCTCTGTGTAAGCTGTTATTTCTTACTCTGTGTAAGCTGTTATTTCTTACTCTGTGTAAGCTGTTATTTCTTACTCTGTGTAAGCTGTTATTTCTTACTCTGTGTAAGCTGTTATTTCTTACTCTGTGTAAGCTGTTATTTCTTACTCTGTGTAAGCTGTTATTTCTTACTCTGTGTAAGCTGTTATTTCTAACTCTGTGTAAGCTGTTATTTCTTACTCTGTGTAAGCTGTTATTTCTTTCTCTGTGTAAGCTGTTATTTCTTACTCTGTGTAAGCTGTTATTTCTTACTCTGTGTAAGCTGTTATTTCTTACTCTGTGTAAGCTGTTATTTCTTACTCTGTGTAAGCTGTTATTTCTTACTCTGTGTAAGCTGAGGAATAATTTAGATCTGCCACACTCAGGACACAGATTTGGTCTTACTCAGCAAGTGACAGATATAATTTTCAATTCATGGCTCAACTGAATGTTTCTAAGGTTTGAAGAAGTCAGTATTTGGCCACAGAGATATATTTTATATGGAAACCTGCCTGATGACTACATGGAGGAGTTTCCTAATACTTTTGCTATAGTTTGCTGCACTGAAATGAAATTTCAAAAATTCTCTTCACTGAAAGTCCAGTTCTAAATATCCAGTGACTACAAATCTGCTAACAGTCTGAAGTCACTAGCAGTTGTAGATTCCACAGGCTGCATTATATTTAGTTCTGTGTCGTTTGGTGGTTCAATGTCTGACAAAGATATATTAATAAAAAGTGGTTCTCAGTCTACCCTTAAACAACTTGTTGAAAATCTGTTATCTTAATAAAGGGGATGGTATCATGGGTGATAAAAGTTTCGACATTAAAAAGTAAATTGAAGAAACAGGACTTAGATTAAATAGTCCACCATTTCCAACATCAGGATCACAAATGAGTGAGCACGATGTACTTTTAACAAAGAAAATAGCAAAACATTGTGTACATGTTGAAAAACCTATCAGATACATACAAGTTTTTAATATATTAAGTGGCAAATTTTCAGTGTGTATGATGTCTGCTATTGATCAAATATGGTATGTGTGTTCATTTAAAAAGAAAAATAATTCTAACACCATGTATTTAAAAAAAGTAAATTTACTACAACATGAAAGCCTTACATGTGTTGAAAGTCCACTGCCTGTAGGAACATTTCCAACATGTGTGTATGGTATTTTCACAGATGTTTGTCAGATAGCTCATGGAAGATGCATGTAGACTTTTGAGGTGATCAGCATCTTCACTTTTAACTCTGACCTTCCTGTAAAAAAAACAATATGCTTATGACGATCATGTGACAAAATGAAATTAATAAAAGACAAGAATATTATTTTTAGTAAATGATAAAGTATAATAACAATATCACGTAGCATATTATGATAAATTATATCTGAATTGATATTTTACTACTGTGTACTTGCTCTACATACTGTAAACTTTATTGTAATAATGAATTGTTTAAACTGAACTTCTGTTGTTTTACTACATTTGTATACAATATCATCAGTTTGTCATGTTATTTTGATGTTTGTTCCATTTGGTTTATGTATTTATTTGTATCTGTTTTTGTATTTCTTTCTTGCTGGTTTACAGAACTCATCACAAGACAACAAAGTAGATTTGTTTATTTACACACAAACACTGTCATTAACACTACAAAATGTCTGTTGTGAAAAGCACACAAACAAATGTACTATGCCTGCAGTCTGTCAGTGTATTCTGCATTGGTCTTTTCTTTCAGTCTGGCTTTGGGTTGACAAATGTTATATGGGCACATCTGTACTGTGCCTGCAGTCTGTCAGTGTATTCTGCATTGGTCTTTTCTTTCAGTCTGGCTTTGGGTTGACAAATGTTATATGGGCACATCTGTAGCTGGGATCTTCAGACCTCTTGGCATATTGCACTGCTCTGGAAGTAACACTGAAGAAAGTTGTCTGGAAACTTCCATAAAACCCATCATCAGCCATTTAGAGCCAAGATAAACCCAACTACACGGGAACATGATCCACCAGATCTGCAATAAGATATTTATTTTAGTCTACATGTGTTTGGGTGTTGTGAAGTGTATTAATTGTAAGAACTGCAGTACTGACAGGTACATGTCAGACCTGCACAGTGTAGACTACCAGCCCAACCCAGCATAGTCTCAGTGTAACAAGAGTGAATAAACAAATTACACACAATACACCATTAGTTAGCTTCATACACTGATTATTTGTTTATTTCATATATTCATATATATATATATATGAAATATACTTATCTCATACACTGATTATTTGTTTATTTCATATATTCATATATATATATATATATATATGAAATATACTTATCTCATACACTGATTATTTGTTTATTTCATATATTCATATATATATCAGATATACTTATCTCATTGTGCACGGAAACCAGTTCCCTTGCTCACCTGTAAGCCCAGGTAAACCATTATGAGCTGGATCTCCATGCTTACCTTTTTCACCTGGAAAACTACGAATTAATTTAAATATTTAATATGCAGTTAATGTCATTTCATTTCATTTCTTTCACTCTATTTTATTTCATTTATTGTATTTATTGTATTTCATTTCATTAGAAAATAGCAAAGTATAATTTTAAAAATCCAGGACCTGCTGAAAGTGAGAGTAGCTGGATGCAAGTGAAGATTTTATAACAAAGCTGGGATTCTTCCTCCAGTTTGTTCAGACTGTAGTCAGCTGATGTTTGAACAGACATCTTCAGAGTCAGGTAGACTTATAGTGTCTCACACCAGATAACTCTGTGAAATAACTAAAACATATGATATACTGAAATTTATAAAAGATTTATACTTAACTTATCAAAGTTAATTATTTGTGAATAAAAAAAAAATGAACCAAAAGATGTTAAATGTTTATCATTGATAATAATAATAATAAAATTAAAATAGTTATAATGATGTAACAATAAGTATAAAAGAGTAAATAATACTAAGAACTAAACTAAAAAATAACAGTCATAATAAAACAAGAGTGGAATAATAGGTTTCCACAATTTTATCTATTTATTTTTCATTACTTTTACCATGCTTTGAACATTTTAGAATAATTAATTAATGAATAAATATATTTACTTTCTTAAAAATATTATAAAACTTTTAACCAGAGCAACATGCTTTGAACTCTGGATTTTTTTCAGACAAACCTCAGTTGTTTCTTTTCTGATAAAAACAACAAAGCCAAAAGAGAAAAATAAAAGTATATCTGTACAGTCTTTGAAGCTTAATTTTAAAAGTATATTTACAACAATTAATAAATAAACCATATATATATATATATAATGTAGGAGTGACATTTTCATAAATTAAAAATAATTATCAATTTAAAAAAAAAAAGATATCTACCTCTGAATGATTGTCCAGTTTAAATAGAGGTGACATCATATCACCAGAAACAAACACAAATAAAAATGAAGGAAGATTTCCACTTTCAGAAACAAGCAGTCAGTTTCTGAAATACTGAAGATAGAAATAACTGAGTTTTTTAAACATATAACAACATACATACATACATATATATATATATATATATATATATATATATATATATATATATATATATATATATATATATATATATATATATATATATATAAACAGTAAGAAACCTAATATAGCTAATATAATTAATTATTAAACCTGAAAAAAAATAAAACATGGAAAGAAACCTCAGTTGGACAACTGTAAAACACACAGATATATTTAAAAACTTATTACTGTTGAACTGAAATATGAAAAATCAAAAAATAAAATTGTATGATCTCAGCATTATGAAGTTCAACAGGTAACAGCCAATGTCACAAAATATTAAAAGTTATCACAAGATGCAATTAGTGATATGTTCCGTTTAAGCGACTGGGAAATTAAAAAAAAAAAAAAAAAAACTATGGGTTAGTCGCCAAAAACATATTATTTTGTTGACCGATATTTTCTACAGGTTATAATATAAGATCCACTGTTAATAATTTTATCGCAAATATTTATTTCACATAAAAGAATTGCTCGTAGTTCCATAAGTTGAACGTATCGGCTTACCTTAATTTGCCAACTTATATTTATAAACACTAATGCTACAAAAAAGCCAGCGAGCACTTCCAGCCCGATATGTTAAAGTTATCGGTTTGTTAACGGAACAAGTAATCGTAGGAGATAAATCTGTAACGAAGTATTTGCTATTGTTTTTCTTCTTCCATTCGAACAATTAATTGGCTAAGGTGAAACCAGGGAACAAATCTAGCGAACTTTTAACCCGTTAGGTTAAAGAATTATCGGTTGGTTAACTGAACAAGTAGTCATGGGAGATAACTCTATAACCTCGTATTTGCTATTGTTTTTCCTTTTCAGTTCCAGTAGGGTTACTTACCCGCAAGTCTCTCCACATCTTAACGGTAATAACTGTTATATTTTAGCAATGATCAAAATTCCTTGTAGTTAAATATGTTCGTTTTACACAACCACTAACTAAAGGCTGACCGCTGTGTATTAATTACTTGCTGATAAAATTTGTTTTGTATAATGCAGTCATGCTTCCGGGTTCAGTTCGGGAGACATGTTTTCTCCAGTAATTCATGAAACATGGTTAACGTTAAAACCTAAAAACATTTTGCATAAATTTTGGAGGTGTTCAGCTATTATTCGTCATATATTGGCTATATTTCGAATTTGAATTTTAAAATTAATTAATTTTTAAACAAATCCAGATTGATAATTATATATAATGAACAAAACTTGTCACATGTATTTTTTTTTTATAAATAGAGAAATAAACAAGAACAATTTAGATGATGTTTTGGACGGCATTTGATATAGTGTTGTTTTAACAGGAATAAATAAATCAGTTTTACTACTGTTAGGTTATTATTATTATTATTATTATTATTATTATTATTATTATTATTATTATTATTATTATTATTATTATTATTTTTGTCATTCTTAAATTAATTAATTGTATATAGTATAAAATAAATTATTTACTTTGCTCTGGTTCGACATAAAAAAAAATGTCATCTATACTTGGGTAAATTATGTTTGCTTATCTTTTAGATGTGAAACTAACAATTGTTCTTTGTTTCATTATATATTTTCTTTCCTTAATATGTGTAAAAAATAAATAGGTAAGGAAAATATATTAAGCTTATATAAATATTGGTGCATTAACAAATTATAACTGATACAATTCTAAGCAAGTTGATGAATAAATAGTGGCAATGTTTCTAGTGTTCAACATGAAGTAAGCTGATAAACTAATATAGATAATGTTTCTAGAGTTCACACTAAGTATGTTGATAAACTTGTAGTCACAATGTTTCTAATAGTCAACATTAGGTAAGTTTATAAACAAATAGTGACAGTGATTCTACAGTTCACACTAATTATGCTGCTAAACTGACAGTGATAGTGATTCCAGAGTTCACACTAATTATGCTGATAAACTTGTAGTCACAATGTTTCTAATTAAGTAAGTTTATAAACTAATAGTTATAGTGATTCTACAGTTCACACTAAGCATGCTGATAAACTGACAGTGATAGTGATTCTACAGTTCACACTAAGTATGCTGATAAACTGACAGTGATAGTGATTCTACAGTTCACACTAAGTATGCTGATAAACTGACAGTGATAGTGATTCTACAGTTCACACTTAGTATGCTGATAAACTGACAGTGATAGTGATTCTACAGTTCACACTATGCTGATAAACTGACAGTGATAGTGATTCTACAGTTCACACTAAGTATGCTGATAAACTGACAGTGATAGTGATTCTACAGTTCACACTTAGTATGCTGATAAACTGATACTGATAGTGATTCTACAATTCACACTAAGTATGCTGCTAAACTGACAGTGATGGTGATTCTACAGTTCACACTAAGTATGCTGCTAAACTGACAGTGATAGTGATTCTACAGTTCACACTATATATACTGATAAACTGACAGTGATAGTGATTCTACAGTTCACACTAAGTATGCTGATAAACTTGTAGTGACACTGTTTCTAGTAGTCACCACTAAGTAAACTGATAAACTAATAGTGACAGTGATTCTACAGTTCACACTAAGTATGCTGATAAACTTGTAGTGACAATGTTTCTAGTAGTTCACACTAAGCCAGCTGCTAGTAGTGAAACACTGACAGTAAGTTATTTCATCAGAAGATTGAAAGAAAGAAATAACATCACATCTTTTAAGCTTAGAATCAGATTTATTTACTAATCTAAAATGTTGTATACAAGTCTGTGAAACTTAATATCAGAATATGATGAACTTTGTGTTATACTGAAAATGATTTTAACAAACTTTACAAAGTATGTTAATTCTTATTTATTTTATATGTCTATTTTTCTTTCTTTCCTCTCATTTTTATTCAAATATTATTAAATGAATTTACTTTTAAGGTGCTTTTACTTTACAGAAATATGCAGTGACCAAGAATATTAATGAAAACCTGTCAATTTTGTGTGTCTTTGTGTGAGTGTGTGTGTTTTTATTAGTATGTGTCAAGTGTGACTTACTTTTGTCTTAAAATGTTAATGAAGCTGTGTAAATCTTAACATAGGGAATTATAATTTGATTGAGACATCTTTGTTGATGTCTCTGAACTGTTATAAACTTGAGCTGAGAAGTAAAAGACTTTGCTGTTTGTTGTAAAATATTTTAACACTGTTAACAGAACACTACTTTATCACACTCTAGTGTTGATTGTTTTCTGATAAGAAGAAAGAAAGGCTAGTGCAGTTTATGGAATGTGACACAAACACTCAGATGACAGGTGTTAATCAAGGAGATGTATGTGGACTAAAAAATATAAAATGCAGTATATAGCCGAGGCAAAACATTTTAAATTGTTTTCATTTTATATGTAGTTTTCTGTTAAAGAAATGTCATCAGTGGAATCATTATTAACATACTCTTTTGTGATTTTTATTTTTTACAATTTTTAGTTTTTATTCACTCAGATGCAGACAGTTGTATTGCAGCAGAAGGCTGCATCGATGACATCGGCAGTTAATGTGATACAGTGTCCGGATCAGACAACAACTGCATTGCAAGCAGCCAGTGTCATTCAGTCTCAGCCACGTGTACAGCAACCAGCAGCATCAGTGACATTGTTATTGTAACTGACACACCTGATATGTGATTTCTGAAACAAATTAGGATAAAACAGACAAAGTTTGTTTGTGCTGGATAATGTAAACAGCAAACCAGTAGAATTTATAGAAGGTGAGTTAAAAGATTAATTATAGTTATAACATTTTATTATATTTTTAATTTATATGACTCAAGTTTAATAATAAAACTTTCTTGTATTTGTAAGACTTCTAGTGATAAAACTTATCTCTAATGTATGACTTTAGTCTAGTTATAAAAGTTATTACATTTATGATTAGAAGACTTCAGTTCCGTTACAAAATTTCATTACAAAGTTTAGCCTCCAGGGACCATATTTAGTTGAAATCTGACAGTTTGTTTAGCCTCATTAAACAAACTGATATCTCTAAATAAGTACTGAGAGGTATTTATTATTATTATTATTATTATTATTATTATTATTACTGATCAAGATTTAGCATTTATTCTAATTGACTGAACATTTTAATTCTTTAATTTTATAATGTCATAGTACTTTCATTTATTTCAATATTCTGTGATCAAATCAAAAGTGGCATATTTTGTTTTATGATTTACTAAGTGAGGTGTCTGTGTGTTATACAATCAAGGTGTTCAAGTCTGTATTTAGAAAATACAAATAGCAGAATATAATATTTTGTTAAAGATGACTGGTGTGGTTCATACCATTCTGCTACTACTGGATTTTAACAGTGTATCATCCAAACTTCTTTCTTATTTACTAGATCACAGCTCTGATTTCAAATTACTTCACAAAATCTTGTATATAAATTCAAAATTATTGTACTGTTTATAGCTTAGAAATAATATGAAAAAGATATTTAAACTAAATGACAGTCTTAAAATTAATTTCTTATTTTATACGTGCTAGATGTTTACTTTAAAAATGTAAAAAGTAAAATTTGTCATGAGCAGTCCGAGATGGCAATTACATCTACATGTTAAAAAGAGAACAAATCATTTGATAAAATATTTAAATTTTCTACAAAAATCTTAAATGTTCAATTATTATATTCCAAATTCCTATAACGTTTCAGCAAAAACATAATGTAACAGTTTTGTTTCAATATACTAATAAGCTGAAATGAAACAAAATAATAAAACAACAAAAACACTTGTACAAGATTAATATTAAATATGTTTTATGTAGCTACCAGAATATTTAAAAAAAACAAATGAACAAGTAAATAAAGTGAAAATGTATAGATTAGTTTAATTACTGAAACATTAGTCTTAATCATTATAGTAAAGTTATTAAGGACTAGTTAGTAAGACAAATAAAAACAAACAGTATGCACATTTAGTACACAAACTAAACATTTGAGATACCTGGCATTAAAAATTAAATTATGCAAATAATTATCTTAACAGAGAAATAATAATAAAATAATGGATAATTTCTCTCCTCGAAAAAAAAAAAAAAAACCATTGTCATATTATAACAAGAAGTTAGCTCCCCTTACACCAGCTTCATAAATAAGCACATATAAGTAAAATGCAAATAAAATTAATTAAAATATTTTACTGCAGTAAATAAATTTAAAATGTAATCATCGTGAATAATGTTTAATGTTGATAATTATTGTTCCGAGATATCGATTGTGTAGGTCATGGTTATGCGTTAATTTCCCCATATTAGAGAGTGCACCACATTCGAGCAGTACGTCAACCAGTGCTTTACTAAACATCTGTGGATTCATTACTACAGTAGACTATTTCGAAACATTATGTTAAGAAATTTTAAGAACAAAGTGAAAAAAAAACAATATTAATAAAATGATGATTTACCGAGTTGAAACTATTTTGCTATCTTACCTATGTTGTAGTAGTAGTAGTAGTAGTAGTAGTAATAATAATAATAAATGCCAGTTTAGATAAACGATTTCAGAGTCATCACATACATACATACATACATACATACGTACATACACACATATACATGTACATTCAAACATGCACATATCTACAGACACACACGTTTAATTTCTTTGTTTTTCTTCATTTGTAGTGGTATCAATAATATGTAATAGCAGTAGTAATAATAGTAACAATAATCTGTAATAGTAGTGGTAGTACTGGTATCAGTAGAATGTAATACTTGTTGTAGTGGTATTAATAATATGTAATAGTAGTAGTAGTTGTGGTATCAATTATATGTAATAGTAGTAATAATGGTATCAATAATATGTAATAGTAGTAATAATATGTATAGTAGTAATAATATGTATAGTAGTAGTAGTAATATAATATAGTAGTAGTAGTAGTAGTAGTAGTAGTATCAGTAATATGTAATAGTAGTAGTAGTATTAATAAAATGTAATAGTAGTAGTATTAGTATTAATAACATGTAATAGCAGTAGTAGTATTAATAATATGTAATTGTAGTAGTGGTATCAATAATATATAATAGTAATAGCAGTGGCATCAATAATATGTAATAGTAGCAGTAATAATGGTATCAATAACATATAATAGTAGTAGTAGTAGTATTAATAATATGTAGTAGTAGTAGTAGTAGTGGTATCAATAAAATGTAATAGTATAGTAGTGGTATTAATAATATCTAATAGTAGTAGTAGTATTAATAATATGTATTAGTAGTAGTAGTAGTAGTAGTAGTAGTAGTAATAATATGTAGTAGTATTAATAATATGTAATAGTAGTAGTAGTATTAATAATATGTAGTAGTGGCAGTGGAATGGTCTCACAGTAGCACCAAATAGAGATCACTGTATTAATTGTAATAATGGTTTTCATAGTAATTATTTTTATATACATTTACCAGTACATACTCACACGTTGATACGTTGATATATACATACATTCACACAGACATTCACATACGTACGAATATACATACCCCCACACACACACACACATATATATATATATATATTTAGACTGACGCACACATGCACTTAGACTCACACAACTGTGTATTAGATCTCACTGTGTGGATAAACTACAGACATGTTTACTATCACTTTCTTCTCAAACATAAGTTGTTTAACAAACGAACTTCTCAAATACGCGACACAACGTGCTAGTGAATCTGATCTGATTTCACAGTGAAAATACTCACTGCCAGACTGCGTTACATAATTACATTAGTTACAACAACATGTCTGTGTAACAAGTATATTTGTAACATGTATTGTGGGGTGGGATTTGCGGTTTGTCAAACACCCCCACACACATCCACATTTGAGACGTCATGATTGGACTTTGTTCTCCTGTGTCAGTGTGTTGCTGAGTATTCTGTGTGCAGCATAATTAAAAGTATCCAGATGTCCTTTCATAAGTATAAAGTAAAAGAGCAGTATAACATATTGATGTCCATTATATACTGTTTATTCCATTCTAACAACATATAATACTAATTAATAATAATAATAATAATAATAATAATAATAATAATAATAATAATAATAATAATAATAAATTAAAAACGCGTTTCTTTCAGTTCATTTGGAATGAAAAACCCGATAAGATAGAACAAATATTAGTTCGCGATTTTATTGATTTAAGAGCAATGAATGTTATGTTGTAATGCACTAAAATATCGTTGGTTACAAGTGTGTTTAAACCAAGACATTATCTCTCTTTTAAGTGATCATTTACAATATAGGGCTTCGCTCATTTTTGTTTTTGAGTCAGTCTATAGCAAAACAAAATCGTTGCTATGCACGAAACCCTATTGAAATAAATGTGTTATGTATACATGTTATATCTACGTGTTATCTTCTTCCACTCAAGGTAACTACACACACTCGTCTTAGATATTTTCAGTACGAGATCTTGTTATTTATCTTAACAACAAATAAGTAATTGGTATTATATGGTATAAAAGGTTCAGAGAAATTTTAATTTTGTATTATGTCTAGTAAAGATTTAAGGCACATCTTTTGATTATGTAAACAACTTCAGACATTCTGTAAATATATCATAACAATTTAGCGACAGAAAATGGAATCATATGCATTTTTAAATTAGTTTTCTGTTTATGCACTTTTGTATGTTTCTTACAGTAACACATATTTGAATTCATTTCACAAACATTTACTACTAGGACTGTCTAGGACATTTATTATTATTATTATTACTATTATTATTATTATTATTATTATTATTATTATTATTATTATTATTATTATTATTATTATTATTATTATTATTATTATTATTGATATTGTAGAAACTTATCTATTTAGCACATTAATTTACTTTAGTTGTTTTTTTATATTCAAATGGATTAGCATACAGAAAGAGGGTAACCATTTGTCCCTGCCTCCGACTTAAACAAGGATAACGCAAAATCTAGTTACCAACATAGTTGTCTAATAATGGCCGCGAACTCGACCGTCCCACGCGTTCTCTGTGTCTTTGTCTTTTCTTTGATCCCCCCCCGGGCTCTTTTGTCTCTTACTTAAATAAACTTAATGCGTATCAATGGCGGAGTCGAGAAAAATTCCTTTTGTCTCTCGCTAATGATAGTTAATTTTTAAAAGATTTCATTAATTGGATTACTGTTAACTAACAATACATATTAGATTAATATATACTGTTAGGAATTTTTGTAGAAATGAATGGGCAACATATTCACTTACTTTAACGGTACATACAGTTTAGTTATGATATCTTAGACTGTATTAAAGTAAGCTATTTAATTAAATAATCATTATCTTTCCGATATTATCAAAAACTGTATCTTACTGGTACAACAATATCAAATATTATAATAAGTAAACAAAAGAAATAGCTACTAGCGGATTCTAGAAGTAGGTATAAATTAAATTGCAATCCGTGGTTTAATAAATTAGTTGGGACCAATTTTCTAACTTAAACACCACAGAAGACAGTACATCTAAATATCGCTGAGAAATCTTTCCACAGCTTGATCGCGTATCCTATTAGGGTATAGTTAAGGTCTCTACTGCGTGAGGTAAGAAAACAGTTTGCCGTCTTAGTTGTATTATTGTATACTGTATTTTATGTGGTGACTTAAAATATAATAAAAAGAAAGAAAGAAAGAAAACAAATACAAATAAATAATCAAATAAAAAGGAATAAGTGAAACCAATAAATAATTTAAAAAAAATAAAAATAAACACAAACTAAAAATAAAAATTATTTCTCCAAGTGATGAGTAGAAGTGTTAATATTTGAACAATGATTATTATTTTCGTTTCTGTTTTTATGTTTATATTCAGGCCCTACACATATATATTTTATTATATTATATTATATTATATCACACTCACACACACACAACATAAATAATAAACGTGGTTTTGCGTTTAGGTCGCTTTGACTCAAAACATGTACAAATAAAAGAGGGTCCCATATTTTCTGATTCACCATTACATTGCATTTTTCACGATGCTAGGTATAACGTTTCCTGTCGCCAGTACTATTAACATGCTATTTTTTATCTGACCTACATAACAGATACTTGTTAGCGATTAGTTTTTCATCAATATAGTGTGAGAAATAAATGTATTACATACAAAATAAGTAATGACAAATATATATATATATTTAACAGGTTCGAAACACAAGTTACATTATACGGGACACATTGTATGCAACAAAATATGTGCATGTATTTACCACTAAAGGTGGCCTGACCTGTACGACATCTGATTTCAATCACGTGTTTATGAGCAGACGACATTGTAAACAGCGATACACAGAAGATATTTCAGTGACCTGTCAAACAGGACGTTGTCAGTTCCAGGAAAACACTCACCAAGCAAGGACGCACTTTCTTAGGCAGACAGCCATTTTGAAATTTGAAGGTATTTTGTATTTTATTGTAATTTAACATATGCGGTACAATTATTACTTTGCTTAAATCAGATCAGACATTTTGAATTTGAAATCTATTTTGTCAAGGCTATACAGTTTTTGTGTGAATTGTCTTTAACGATTTTATTTGTTTTAGATTTCTTATACCTAACACACTGGTTTATGATAAATATCGAAGAATAGTTAATAATAACAACACCAACAACAACAACAACAACAATAAATAAAAAAAATACTAATAGGAAATAAAAGTACTAAGAACAAATAAAAATAACAATGGTATCGTGATTATAATAATAATTATTATTGTATTAGTAGTAGTACTAGCAGTAGTTGTAATAGTATCACCTAAATACAGGTACCGGACCAATTATAGGTACTCCTTGGGGCCTGAGGCATTCCGAATTTCTGGATCTTCCGGTTTTCTCGTGCCAAGGCATCTAAGTTCGTAAATATTTAGGCATAAACATTTTATTTAAAAAAAAAAAAAAAAAAAAAGAAAATTGACGACACACAACTGTGGCGACTCGACACGTAAACAATGCGGCGAGTGAATGAACAGCACGCGGCTTGAAAGAGTAGTTACGGTCTGATGAGGACAAAACCCGCGCGCGCAAAATATGAAAATTACGTCGGGGAAAAGTTCCGGTTTTCTGGTCTTTCGGGATTTCAGAACGCCGGATAATTTGTCCGGTATCTGTAGAGTTCAGTGTATCGTTTATAGTTTATACTCTATCTGATTATTTCATGTTACTTTGTGTCATTTTATTTATATATTTATTAATTAATAAAATTCTTTATTGATTTATTGATCCCTCATCTCTGTGATCAATAGTAGAGTTAAACAGAAATTACTCGTTTCTAAGAAATTATCGATCAGAACATTTTTCAGGTAAGTAACTATTTGGATACTACAATGTGTTTTATATTGTGTTAATTTAATTTAATTTAATTTAATTTAATATATTTATTATTATTATTATTATTATTATTATTATTATTATTATTATTTATCTATTTGCGTGTGTTCATCTCAGTCTTTCTTTCTTTCTTCATTAGTTTCTTCCTGCTTATCTAACGTTCCTATTGGAATATCACCCGTTCCAGCCAGTGTATAATATGTTATTGTATTTTTTAATATTTTTGTTTTTTATCGCTGTTATTGATAATCATATAATAAACAGTATTACAACGTGAGGCTTTTTAAAGGTATGGAACGTGCCAAAAGAAGATGTGATAATATTATCTTATATCATAGTATTGTTTTCTATTTACGAGTTTGTTAGTTTGTTCTGTTTATTGGAAATAATTGGGTTGTCTATATCTTCTTCCATGAAATGATGACAAATGTAAATATTTTCATATTTTCAAGGGTTTATTTCTACACTAATGGGCAGAGAGTTTTTTAACAATGAATTTATCAGATCGTTGTAAATAACACCCGAGTTTATCTTTGTGTTTCTCATATAGAAGTTACACGCTATTTTTATCTGGCCTACATTACAAACAAACGTCACGTGTTAGCTTAACTTGATATACTGGTCATGTAAGCATCGTCAGGGAAATAAAATAGGTACACGTATATTTAGTGCACTGTAAAATTTATTTCTTCCACCTCTGCACGCCACTGCACTTGATGACGTGTAAATTATCTGACGTCACTCGCGTGTTTATCAGTGGAGGATTTTGAGAACCAAAAGAACACAAAGCAGAAATAAAACAAGTCGGCCATATTGAAAGTCTTTGATATTTTTATTTTGCTTTTACTTTTCCACTGTTCTTAATTTATTACTAAATATATCAGACTTTGTTCTCTAACAAATAGATTATTTAAGTGTGAGGTTTTCTAAATTGAAATGAAACAAGGTTACGTACATACTGACTTTAGTATGCTCTTATTATTATTGTTAGTAGTAGTAGCAGTCATAGTAGTAATATCTTTAATACTAGTACTACTACTGTTACTACCCTATTAAAGCCATTATTTTTTTTATTGATATAGTTTGCTATTTATTGCTTACTTTATTTCATTTTGTTTTATTTTATTTTAATTTTAATTCATTTATTCTTAGATCGGTGATAGCGGTGATCTACAGCAGTTTAGTCGACAGAGAGAAAATCGTCGCTTAAATAAATTGTCCATCAGCAAGTTTAAATTAGAAGGTATTTTAAATTGTTTTCTATTTCAAAAATATCGCATCCTGTTATTTTTTTTTTAATTTTAATTTTTTTTTTTTTTAATAATATTTCTTGTTCTTTAGTGTTTCATTTTAGATCTGTCACTGACGGATAATTTTGCTGACTTTTCGAGAAGCAAATTGTTATAAATGACCACAAGTACATTGCGATATGAAAATCATTTCTCCCACAGTGAAATATTTCTTACCTGACTGACCACACACCTCTGTTTATAATAATAATAATAATGATAATTGTAATAATAATTCTTTATGTCTTCGTCATCATTGTTATAAATCATTACCATAACCGCAAGGTATTTCTTTTTTATCCTTTATCAGTCCGATATTTTTCTTTCTTTCCTTATCTTTTATTAATATAATAAAATATGCTTTGTAATACCGCGATTTAAAACACTTGTCTAGAGATCTCCTGTGAGGTATATCCAGTTTAGTATCTAGTCACGGTTTTGAGATATCAATCATTATGTTTTGTTATTTTTACGTATTCATGAGAGAGGGGGTCAAAGAACAAACTTCTTATCTGCGAACAGACCTTTACGTCCAGCAGTAATCATAATAATACAACAACAAAAATAATAATAATAAAATAAATAAATAATAGTAATAATAATAACGGCTTCAGGCACACTAGAGAAATAATCTGTAAGTTAAAAAAAAATAGAGAAAAGAAAAAACGTGAATCACAAATTGCAAACAGAAAATAACATAGCATAAACTCGAACTGCGCAACTGCGCAACTGATCTAACTGAGTAAATGTTTTTATTGTCAATCCATAAATTAGATTTATTTTCGAATCAAACACGTAATTATTATATATCAAGTATTGTTAGAAATACAGCTACTTTGTAATTTGTTTGTGTACCACATTTTGAAAACAAAATATTAAATATTATGTCATTAACACTAGTACATTGAAAATTATACATAATTATTTTCTAAGTATTTTAATATAACACGTTGGCAAAAATAAATCTTGATAAATCTTGAATACTGAACTGATGAGTATCATCTTTTTTAAACTGTACGAATGAAAAACAATACATATAATAATAATAATAATAATAATAATATAATAATAATAATAATAATTATAATAATAATAATAATACAATAATAATATTTTCTTGTGAATACTATGTACCTATATTACATCAAGATTTAAAACACGAGTCTAAGATCTCTAGTGAGGTATCATGTATTGCTCAAACTAACTCGAGCGTGCACAACAAAGAAAAGGCGAAATATGATTTGTAACACCGCAGTTTAAAACACGTGTCTAGAGATCTCCCGTGAGGTATCCAGTTTAGTACTTAGTCATGTTTTTGAGATTATCTATTACTTGTGTTTTGTTCTTTGTACGTATTAATGAGAGAGGAGATCAAAGATCATCCATAATATCTGAGAACAGAACATTTTATACAATTCGCCATACAGTAAAAATAATAATAGATATATTAATATTATTATTAATAATAATATTAATAATAATAATAATAATAATATAACAAGTTCAAAAAGCCACAACCAAGTAGAATACAAATTGAAAATATGAAATGATATAGCATAAATTCAAACTGCGTGTATAATCAAATTTTGTAAATGTTATTACTGTCGATCAATAAATTATTTCCCAATATAACACCTAATTACTATATATCAACTATTGTTAGCAATACAGCTACTTTGTAATCTGTTTGTCTATCACGTTTGGAGAAGAAAAGAATGAGTTCCCCTAATACCTTGAAAATTATATGTAATTTAAAACGTTGCCAATTAAGTTATTTTTGTGGTTGTTGTAATGGTTGAAACAAAGGCGCTACGTTTATAATAACTATTTAATTTTAACTGTTTTCTATATGAACAGTGTAAAATAATACACTTCACCCTGCCAAAAATAAATCTTGTTTAAACTTGAACACTTAACTGGCGAGTATTGTGTCTTTTAAATTGTACGAATGAAAAACGATACCCAAATAATATTAATAATCGAAATACTTTTCGGTGAATATTACATAACTATTTTATAATCGTAACCACTCAACAAGTAAGGCACCAAATAATCCACCAAATAATTTTAAGATAAAGAGGAAGATACAGAACACACACACACACACAGACACACACACACACACAGAGACACAGACACATACACACACACATATAAACACACATATACAAACATACATACATACACCCAAAATTATCTTTTTCAGAAACAGCAGACAATTTTTCAAGTACGTCACTTCATAGATAATGACATCACTTTGAAGGTAAACAGGCTACCGCGCGCTCAAGGTGAAATGATCTCAGTTTTTTAATTCTTAATAAAACAATGACGTCAGGCTTCTTGTAATCACTATGCGCAGCTAAATTAACAAGATTGTTATTAGTGTGTTATCACCTAAGTGAATGAACTCACTCAGAATTATGCTTAAATACATGCGATGCACATTTTGTTTTGTTTTATTGAATTCATCGTAATGGCAGAGCAGCCTAAAATAAATCGGCAACGTATCAAACTTTCTAAAGCTAAGCTATTGTCACAGACATCACATTAAACATCTACTCCTATAATTCGTTGTTCTCTTTCTAATGTAACAGGGTTATTAACAAAATACTGTATAGAGACTGTGCTCATGTAATTATGTCACTTCTGATGAAAATCTCAATTACTTTAATTTGTATACAAGTTTAGAAGAACTGTGTTTATTGTCAACTCTAATCTCAACAGTAAAACAAAGAATTTGACTCAAATAACGGCAGTCCGCTGACTGACCGTAGAATTATTTTCATGAGATCATTTGACAAAATGGAGCCACAAAGTAACGATACGTTCAACTTTCAAGTGATCTATTTCAAATAATAAATAAGTAAATAAATAAATAAATAAGTAAAGAAGGCGACTTACACATTGCCGTGGGTTAATAGTAAATATACTTATATAATAATATTAACAAAGCTAAGCTATTTCGTTTATTTTGCTTTAGTTTTTTAATCAAAGTTAAGTATTAATTTATTCTAAGGTAATGCAAACAAAGTCAAGATGACCTATGTTTATTCATTGCTGTGTAGCTGTTTTTCTCGCTGTTATTAGAATTAACTCAAGTGTCAGTGTAACTACTCGTGTGTGCTTCATAATACATTAAGCGAACAGAGTTATCTCTCTTTGTACTCGCACACAACTGAGACTAGGATCAAACTGTTAAAGGATAACGTCATAACTATTGCAGGACAAACAGGTAAAAAAGAACATTTTGTTTATCTAGAGAGATATTATTTGTGTAATCAAACTGACTGAATGTTATTATTATTATTTATTTTATTTTTTTTATTTTTTTTTTTTTTGGAAGGAAGATGAACTAATAACAGAGAAAGTCAAACACGAAATTAAACAATAAAAAAATAAATCATAGTGTTTTTATTTTACGCTATATTATAAACGAAGTCAAAAAGAGACACCTAGAATGTTTTCATTAATAATGTGCACTTAGATGAAATAATAACCATATGAATAATTAATAAATGAATGTGTGAATAAAGAACAGCCAAAATGAATATGAAGAAATTAATACATATTTAAGTAAATTTTGAATAAATAAACTAAATATATTCTCTCTCATACACTCTCTCTCTCTCTCTCTATCTATCTATCTATCTATCTATGTATATTTCTCTCTATCTATATATCTATCTCTATCTGACTGTTCACTAATGAGAAATGCCTGTCTGACCTGTCATGAACATGGAAAACAATAAAATAAAGCACTGAACAGTCAAGTGCCTCTCTGTGGTTCAGTGAAACAGAAATAGAGAGAGAGAGAGAGAGAGAGAGAGAGAGAGAGAGAGAGAGAGAGAGAGAGAGAGAGAGAGAGAGAGAGAGAGAGAGAGAGAGAGATAGGTAGTCGTTGTAGCAAATAATGGACCCTCCCTACATATCAGTACTTAATAAGATAATTAGTTTCAAAATATACTGGAGTGAAAAATAATAATAATAATTATAATTATAATAATAAATTAATTCATTAATTCATGACAAAATGAAAACAAATAAATAAACAAGTAAATAAGTAAAAGTGTGTAAATAAATAAATAAATAATTGTCTCTGTGATAAAAGTACATGAATTATTATTTATTAGTGAATGGTGTAGACAAGTTTGATTTCCAGTTCAATATGGCTACAAAACTTATGAATTGAAAATCAT
>CM022676.1:17514415-17524415 GCA_012295275.1 Chrysomallon squamiferum
CGTTCGGTTACGTATTATATTTGTTTCTTCGAGAAGTTCTCCTGTGAACATTTGATGAAAAACTTCGCTTCGAATGATCAGAATTAACTGATGCGCATCGACAGCAGTTTTATGTTCCCCAAAAAAAAATCTGACGTCCGTGTGAGTTTTTGTAAGAAAAACGTGTTCAAGGCATTCTTTCAGATTCTTCCCTGTCTGCCAACCTGAGACTGAAGTTGAGGTGGCCATGTTCTCACTAGAAACAGAAGATAATAATAATAATAATAATAATAATAATAATAACAATTCCTAGAGAATTAAAATAAAATTAAATTAAAATAATGAAAATAAACAAAAAGTAAAGTAGGAAAACAAAAATCAAATAAAATTATAAAATCAATAACTCACTAATAATAATAATCATAATAATAATAATAATAATAATAATAATAACGTCATACTAAATATAATTTACAAATATATCCGTGTACATATGACCTGTAGACGGACATATTCCAAAACCGAAACAAATATTATTTTTTATATAAAAAAAATAATCAAACCAAGATAATTTCTAAAAACCGTCTACTTGCTGTTTAACGCATCTACAACTGAACACTGAGATCAGAGGTCTAAACATAAATCAACAACTAACTAACTAAATAAATAAATAAAAAAATAAAAGATAAGGAAAGAAAGAAAAACATGGAATAGATAAAGAATAAAAAAGAAATACCTTGTGCTGATGGTAATGCATACTATGATGATCACGAAGACAGAAAGAATCATTTTTGTTATCATTATTATTATAAACAGAGGTGTGTGGTCAGTCAGGTAAGAAATATTCACTCTGGGAGAATCGATTTTCTCAATGTACTTGTGGTCATTTATACCAACTTACTTCTCGAAAAGTGAGCAAAATTATCCGTCAGTGAGAGATCTAAAAAGAAACATGTAAGAAAAGGGAAAGAAAATAAGAAAAATAAAGGAACAAGATGCGATGTTTTTAAAGTGTAAACAATATAAAATACTTTGTAATTTCAATATGGCTACCTACCTCAAAACTTTCTGATAAGCGACTACTTTCTGTATAACCTCTAGAATAGAGTGCAGGTATAACCGATGTAAAAATAAAATAGCTAACATATATATAAAAATTGTGAATAATTAATAACTTATTAAATAAGAGCTGTATTAGGGTACTAATACTAAAATACATATAAAAACATACTAAAGATCAGATTAAAACGTGTATGTCCTTTTGGTATTTAGGACGATGTAACGAATTCACTGTTAATACATTGTGCACATAAGTGCAGAAAATAAAATAAAAAAGCACTTGTCTACATTGTGAGAAGATAAATAATTTCAATAACGACGCTACATACAAACACAACCAGAACAAAAACCGAATTAGTTTCAATAAAGCAAATAAAAAGGAAATCGAAAATAATACAGTATATGAGATAATATTATTATTAGATTTTTCATCCGTAACATCCATACACGAGAACTGTAAATAATATTTCGCTGACAACGCATTTTCAAGTCAGGCTTTACCTAACGTTTTTCATGTGAATATAAAAGAACACCTCACACTATAACGACCTATTTGTTAGAGAACTAACTCTGATATATCTAATAATAATCAAACTAGAACACTCGAATCGTTAAAACATAATAAATTATAAAATATCATCCGCTTTCAATATGGCCGACTTGTTTCACTTCTGCTTTCTTTACTTTTAGCTATCAGAATCCGCCACTGATAAACACGTTGACTGACGTCAAACATCTCTACGTCATCAAGTGTCACTTCTCGGGTTTCAATGTCAGATTAAAATAAACAAATCGTTTTACGAGACATATACACTCATCTTACACATATTTTTCCTTAAAGTACATTATATTGATTTAATGTAGTTCTATTAGTTTGCATTGTTTTTATTTGTTATAAAATGTATATAATAATAATAATAATAATAATAATAATAATAATAATAATAATCACAGTAATAATAATAATAATAGTAATAATAATAATAATTCAAAAGAAAAAGGAAAAATAAGTGTAACTATTAGTTTAGAACTACATCGGTGCCAACTACAATCGGTAATTTGTTAGAAGCGAGTACGTTCTGTTTAACTATTCTACTATTGATCAATAAGATCAGATATAAATAAATATCTTGATAAAATAAAATAAAATAAAATAAAATAAAATGAATACATAAATAAATAAATGGAACTAAATAAAGTAATAAGATGGATAAAAATATGGCATTAGCTATTCATAGTTCATATGACTTATATTAGAATTATGACGATTATAATAATACTGATGATGACGACGACAACAACAACAATAATGGATTTAGTTTAACTACTACCAATAATACTCTCACAACAACGGCTGATATTTCTATGCTGCATCTACAACTACTGCTGCTGCCACTTCTACCACTGAAACTTCTACTATTAAACCTACTGCTACCATTATTAGTAGCACAAATATCATTATTATTACTACTGCCACAAATGTATTTATTTATATATTAGATACACACACATACGCACATATATATATATATATAAATATATATATACAGTAATAATAATAACAACACAAACAAGAACATACTAATCGTATCGTGTGCATGTCTTATCTCTCTGACGATACTCACGTGACCAGTATATCAAGATACATGCTAACACGTGACTGTTTGTTTCTTATGTAGGTCAGATAAAAACAGTGTATCACACGAGAACAAAGCTATAGCTGGGTGTTATCTACAATGATCTGACAAATTTATTTTTAATACAGTGTCTGCGCATAAGTGTAGAAATAAACAGAAAACGTGTGAAATTATTTAAACTGTGAAAAAATATAAAATTTATATAACAATGATAAAGACAAACACATCAACAACCAAATTACTTCCAATAGACAAATAAACAAACAAACTCTTAAACAGAAAATAATACAGTTGTACGAGTTAATATTATTATTACGTTTTTATTGGCAAGTTCAATAGACATGATTATAAATAAATCAACTTTATCTCAGAACACATTTTTCAAGTCAGGGTCTACATTATATTTAATTCATGTCTATTTAGAAAACCTCACAACATAATGATCAGTGTCCTACCCACTTCTAGTTAAGTGATCCTATTTCTTTGTTGTATCGAAACAAACGAACATATAAGCATATTGTAAATAATTGCAGTGTCATGGTCAGGGTGTCACGTGTACATCAGTAGCAGCGAACATCTTTTTATCTTTACCTTTGTAGATGAAAACAAATACACTAACATTTTAAACACTGGTTGGAACATGAGATAGAAAAAGACGAATGTTACATTAGAAGAAAGGGATGAATGAAAAAACGACAAAAATAAAAAAATAAAAAATGAAAGAGGGAGGGAAGGAAGGAAGAAATAAATGTTTCATTTAAGACACACTCAGCACATTTTATTTGCTGATTTGTGTGCTGCTAAGGACGGCTGAGATAAAACGAGATGAACTCTGTGTGTGTACATCTCACATAGATATATACATACATACATACTACATACATATATGTATGTATGTATGTATATATTCGTATTCGTATTCACCAAATTATTTCGAAATTTAAAAGGATATTGTTAGTTCAGATTTTAAAACATATAACATTCATAGACATTTCTATCAGCACCTAAAACAATTAAGTTAATGTTCGATGTACGAGATACTGATTTTGTTCTCACGAGGTAAAACTCAATGATCTAAAACTGAAAACACTAACAAAAAAACCCCCCCAAAAAACCCAATCAAAAACCAAATAATAATAATTCTGCTAATAATAAAAACACCAGCAATACCAATAGCAATGATAATTATAATTATAAATAAATAAATAAAATTAATACATAATAACTAAAACTGGAAAGTATTCCATCACTATGAGTTTCCAAAACGAGAGAGAGAGAGAGAGAGAGAGAGAGAGAGAGAGAGAGAGAGAGAGAGAGAGAGAGAGAGAGAGAGAGAGAGAGAGAGAGAGAGAGAGAGAGAGAGAGAGAGAGAGAGAATAGAACGAAATGGAATGCTTACCAGGTTGGATTATTTTCTAAGAAGGAGATAACAATCAGGCTGTGTTGCTGTGGAAACCAGGTTTCAGTTGTATGAGACAAACACACAAATACGTGATCTAATATACCCGCTTGAAGAGAACTTTGACCATCTCGTGATGGAGATAACAGTCAGGTGAGATATGCCAGCTTGAAAACATGTCCTTATTTGGTAAACTGATAATTACATACGTCAATCAAAACGATTACTAATCAACAATACACTTTTATCTTTTCTCTTTAACGTGAAATAAAAGAGACAGGTCCGGTTTTGCATAAATAACGGGTGGGTGTTCTATTTATACATTTACTTTTCACAACAGTTACCTGTAGCTATTACTACCACTACTACAATTACTTCTAATACTGCTAATATATAGTACAACTGCTACGGCTTTACTACCACTACTAACATCAATACCATTATTAGTATTATAACTAATTTAACTACTGTTAGTACTCTGGATCATACTACTTCTGCTTCTACCACTACACCTACTGCTACTATTACTGCTATTGCTACATGTACTAGCATTCCTACCACAAACATTACTGCTACTACTGTTACTAATGCTATTGTTGTTAATACTAATCATATTGCTATAGCTTTACTACTACAACTATTACTACTGCTATTATAAGTACTATTACTATTACTGCTATTATACGTATAACAGCAGTTATTATTCTTTCTGCTACTACTACTGTTTTCTAATTTCAAATCACTTTATGATATTTTATTTTTTAACACCGAAAATATCTTTGTTAAATCTACTTTGATTTAATTATGTATGTTCAACTCGTTTATAACTAGCTTATTAGTAAAACACGTGTTAGTGATAAGATGACCTACTAATCTTTTTTGTGAAGAGTAAAGTTTACTTTGCTGTCTTAAATGTTTTACCTTGAGATAAACTAAATATAATGCCAGCTTTCCACACACACAAACACACACATACACATTCACAAACAGAAACACAAAAACAAACTAACTCTTAGAAAACATTAATAAATCAATCAATTAATTAATCAATTAATTAGAACACACATGATTGTGTTAGAATAGTGGGGGCATATTTAATCTCAAATAATTTTATTTATTTATGTATGTATTTATTTAATTAATTATTTACTTATTTATCATCATCATCATCAACATATATATATATATTCTGAATGTCCTTATTTTTGAGAAATTAAGAATTGACCATAAATGGAAATCACACACAGACGTACAGACATACGCACAAAGAAACACAATCTTAAACGCATACACACACATAAATATAGAGACTTACAAACACATACATACATGCACACGGAGAAATACACACACATATACTGAAGCATACACATACTCAGACACACATACATACACACACCCATACATAAGCACAGGGTCTTCTCTTACGTTTATTATTATTGTTGTTATTATTATCATTCTTATTATAATTATTATTATTATTATTATTATTATTATTATTATTATTATTATTGTTATTATCATTATTATTGTTAATATTGAAATAAATAATCTTTAATCATTGCTGGTATTGAAGATAATACTGGATACAGAGAAGGAAACAATCTTTGTTTAATCGATTAATATACTTTAAAATATTTCAAACATAATTAATTTAGTAGTACTAGTAGTAGCAGTCGTAGTCGTAGTAGTAGTAGTAGTTGTTGTTGTAGTTGTAGTAGTAGTAATAGTAGTAGTAGTAGTTGTAGTAGTAGTAGTAATAGTAGTAGTAGTAGTAGTAGTGGTAATAATAATATAATAATAATTTCTTTATGGTCAAACTTTTCATTCTTTAATAATGTAAATGTAGTTATATTTTACAGTAGTAATTTTCTACGAGTGGTTTGAAATTTTTGTTATCTCTGCTGAACTTGTTCTTCAAACACGAGTTGGTGATAACATGACCTACACATCTGCTTTATCAGGTCTAAAGTTTGCTTAGTTGTCTAAATTTATTCAATATAGATAAAGATTACTCTACTACAAAGTCAACTTGAGAGAGAGAAAATAAACAAATGAACAAATAGAGAAATAAGTAAATAAAAAACTAACAAATAAATAAATAAATAAGAAAAAACTTAATAAATGTGTAAAAAGAAAACCATCTATTATTATAGTAGTATATTTTAAACAACACACTCACGCACACACACACATCTATTATTATTATTATTATTATTATTATTATTATTATTATTATTATTATTATTATTATTATTATTATTATTATTATTTGGAAAGATCGGAAGAGAATCACACATTATCACACGAGGTGAACCATTGTGTTGTATGGAGACGGGTGTGGATGTTCATAAATATCTTTATCAACAGACTCGTATAGTCCATGAACATCTGAATATCAGTTCGTATATCATCTCTTCATTTACCTAAAATATGATTCACCTGGAGAAACATTTCAACAAGACACGAGGAGCAGAAATTCAAACTTGGAGCACAAGACGTACTCCCCAGTATCGCTCTCACATCTTAAACAGCGCGCAGCTTGATACCAGAGTTTTCTTCCAACAGTTTTCTTCTAATATCTCCTTTGTTGAAGAACACAACAGTCGCTGTTAGTTTTATTAAATAGTTAGTTAGTATTACTGGCTACTGCTGTCATTACTACTAAGTTGTGTATTGTGCATCCGACAAGGCGACAGGAGTATGTATATGTGTGCAAAAATAAGCAGGCGCACACTCGCAACCACGCACACAGTACAGAGACATATATCACAGCTACAGAAGGCTTTGTTACAAAGAAACACAGCCATATTAATTCTGTGTGACATTGCATGTTACTGAAATATCCGAACTACGCTTAATGAAATTTCGAATACTGACAGAATAAACATGTATAGTTTAGTTCTGCAGAAATAGAATGACAAATTATATAAATGCATTACAAATTAAACAAATAATTTAATAAATGTTTTATATTTTACAGAAATCAGACGATTAACTTGTCTAAATTACGTAATCGGACTGACGTCACTGGACAAGGAGCAATGACAATAACAACAAGACAAGTAACAGTGACTACTGCCTCTAGCACTTCTGCTCTTACTACTATTTCTATTTCTAGTTATTACTCTAATATTAGTTTCATTTAGTTTATAACAAGAGAATAACAATAACAACAAATATTACTTCTACTTCTGCTAGTAACACAAAACAATACAAAAATTAAAACAGTTATTACTACAAATACCACCAGCACCACTGTTACTACTAATATTATTTCCAATATGAATCTCTAAAACAAATAGTTTTCAGGGAGCGTCTGCCAGATTACAGATCAAATCAAATTTATTTTGATTTCTTTTTTTAGAAATAATAGCATGACAAATAGATATAAAAGAATACAGTGCATACCGCCAGAAATATATATATATTCAATATAAAAATTGAGTAATGAGTCAACTGTACATGTGTATGTGTGTATGCGTGCGTGCGTGTGTGTGTGTGTGTGTACATACATACAAACAATTTACAGCTCACAAGATAAGACTCTTTGACCTTAAAAGATAATCACCATTATTTAGTCACTGAATTCCCAAAACACTGCACAAAATGATGAATCAGTTTTGGAAAATTAACTTTCTAGAAAACAAAACAAAAAAATAAAATAAAATAAAATAAAATAAAAAATCAGAATGTAAATAAATAAACAAATAAATAATTGTTTTATGGTCACTATATGCAGAAGATCACAGATAGGCATACACAATTAAATTTTATAATACAGTTAGACAGAACCTGAATCATAATTTTAACTTTGAAAAAGGAATCCATTTATTCAGTGGAATTAATAGGAGATTTAAAAAGTAACTGACACAAATACACGCTTTTAACAGCTTAGAAATTTCTAGGTGAGAATCCCAGCCAGTCATTTAACCAAATAGTTTAAACTGAAGACATATATTCATGTATGTGATGTCAGAAGATAAAATTCAGTTTTGAAATCAGTTTGGTTCAAAAACTGATAGAGCGTGTGAAAAAACAACAACAACAAAAGTTAAAAAGTAAAATGTTCTTGCACATAAGCGGTATTGGAAAAAAAGCTATTTGTCACTGTGAACAAGCAGTTTTGAACTTAAAGAGATTTCTGAATTGTCCTGTTCATCATCTGAATCTGACATATTTGTTTTCAGTTTACTGTCCTCGCTGTTTCAGCTATCACTGGAACAGTCATCAGATATTTCACACTGTCCACACACTGAACTCTGAGCTATCACTGGAACAGTCATAAGATATTCCAGACACTGAACTCTGTCTCACGTTCTCAACTTGTTTGTATGTTTCTGATTTCGGCTAATCACAATGATCTAGTGTTTTATTTGTTTCAATTTCTGCAGTTACTGAACTTTGTTTCATTTTGTTTACCTGTATTTACAAGTCCGATGTTTTATCTAGATATCTGTTTGCTGTTTCATTTCTTTCAAACTCTGCAGAGTTCTGTTTCGTCAGAGCTGTATTCTCACCTGATAGGTTGTGATGAAATTCTTTATTTAAACTGAATCAATTTCAGAATATTTATTATTCTTATTTTTAACAGGTATATAGATATTTGTAATACGCACGCTCTTGTCAACGTCCGCTTCTGTGTTCAGGGTTTAGACGACAATGTCAGATTCAAGTGTTTCTTCTTCACTTTGTTTTCATTTATTTCAGCTTTGTCCCTATCTTCCTCAGCACTTTGTGTTTGAAATCTATGTATATTTACGTGTATGTTACATCTTTTTTCAGATTTTCTGCTCGTTATTTCACTTGTTTTCGCCTGCTCGTTACTTTCATACACCTGACTTTTCTTCATTTTCCTTTCCTGTTTATTGCACACTTCAATCTCATCTTCTTTTACGTTTGTTTCTTCATCGATGTTTCAAACCTCGATCGTGTTTTTTGCACTAAAAATAACAAAGCAGGTATTTGTCCGTCTGTCACACATGTACGAAGTTGTCTGTCACTGTGTTTAGATTTGTGTGACTGAGAAAATCTACAAACAAAAGAGTCTACAACAATTCTTGATTTACCTTCACCTCCACACCATGTGCGTCCTCCCTTAACAGTAACAAACAAGCTGTACTCAGTGTCTTCAGTAATCTTCACTGGACGTCTGAACTCGACGTCATACACATCGGACACGAGTTCATATCTCTGTGTCAGCGTAGACCCATCCATGATTACGTCTGTTCTTGTGTCAGTGACGAAGGCGCTGACGTCGTAGTTTCGTGGTACATAGTAACCGTACAACTGAAATCCGCGAAGTAAAGCATTTTTCTTGACAGAGAAAGTAATGGAGTCATCATATTCACCAGAACATGACAAGTAATCAAATAATCCGAGTAATTCACCATACGCACCTAACCTGTTTATTGTAATCTGTGTTTTCATTGCAGTTCTCTTGTTAGAGTTAAAAGGTGAAACATCTTCATCACTGCTCACCAAGTTTTTAAAAATCTTGATTTGTTCTGCGTCAGTGAGTATGTGAGTGGGTGTCACGTGTTTTACAAAATACGTCTGATCGAGTAATGGATAACGCACGTGCTTCACGACCTCTCCCAGTGCTTCGCGCATGTTCTTTCCATTCGTCGCTCTTACTTGCTTCCTGCAGGCGCTGTCAGCCCACTTCACAGCGGCTTCAAAAACATTTTTCTCGTCTGCTCTCAGTTCGTCTGATAGTACGATCTCAACCAGACATTCGTGACAAAGATCGGTGACTTCACCTGACTTCAGAACTTCGTCGCCATTTTTCAAAATGAAGTCCAGAGTTTTTTTCCTTAGATCAGGTTCATCAAACAGGTGAGCTTGTTCCAACACGACGCACGCATTCTGTGACGACAACGACGACTCAAAATAGTTTAAGCATTTGGCTTCAAGAGTTGTGATG
>CM022676.1:17526915-17546915 GCA_012295275.1 Chrysomallon squamiferum
TTTTACAGTGCACTAAATATGTGTACATATTTTACTTCTCTGACGATGCTTGCATGACCAGTATATCAAGTTAAGGTAACACGTGACGTTTGTTTGTAATGTATGTAGCTAAGATAAAAATAGCGTGTCACTGCTGTATGAGAAACACAAAGGTAAACTCGGGTGTTATTTACAACGATCTGATAAATTCATTGTTAAAAAACTCTCTGCCCATAAGTGTAGAAATAAACCCTTGAAAATATGAAATCAATTACACTTGTCATTAGTTCAAGGAAGAAGATATAGACAACCCAATTATTTCCAATAAAGAGAACAAACTAACAAACTTGTAAATAGAAAATAATACTATTATATGAGATAATATTTTCATATCTTCTATTGGCACGTTCCATATCTTTAAAAAGCCTCACGCAGTAATACTGTTTATTATATGTATATCAATAGCAGCGATAAAAGAAAAATACAATAACATATTATACGCTGGTTGGAACGGCTGATATTCCAATATGAACGTTAGATAAGAAGAAAGGAATTAATGAAGAAAGAAAGAAAGACTGAGATGAACACACGCAGGGCAATAAAAAATCAAATAAAAATAATAATAATAATAATAATAATAATAATAATAATAATAATAATAATAATAATAATAATAATAATAATAATTAAATTAAATTAACACAATAAAAAATACTTTGTAGTTTCAAAGTAGTTACTTTAAATTTTTCCTGATCGATAATTGATCTTCTATTGATCACAGATATCAGGAATCTATAAATAAATAAATAAAATGACATTAAGTAAAATGAAGTAATCAGATATAGTATAAACTATAAACGATACATTGAACTCTACAGATACCGGACCAATTATCCGGCGTCCTGAAATCCCGAAAGACCAGAAAACAGAACTTTTTCCCGACGTAATTTTCATACTTTGAGCGCGCGGGTTTTGTCCTCACCAGACCGTAACTACTCTTTCAAGCCGCGTGTTGTTCATTCACTCGCCGCATTGTTTACGTGTCGAGTAGCCACAGTTGTGTATTGTCAATTTTCTTTATTTCTATATTTTTTTTAAATTTTAAAATGCTTATTCCTAGTATATTTACGAATTTAGATGCCTTGGCACGAGAAAACCGGAAAATCCAGAAACTCGGAATGCCGCAGGCCCCAAGGAGTCCCTATAATTGGTCCGGTACCTGTATTTAGGTGATACTATTACAACTACTGCTAGTACTACTACTAATACAATAATAATTATTATTATAATCACGATACCATTGTTATTTTTATTTGTTCTTAGTACTTTTATTTCCTATTAGTATTTTTTGTATTTATTGTTGTTGTTGTTGTTGTTGGTGTTGTTATTATTAACTATTCTTCGATATTTATCATAAACCAGTGTGTTAGGTATAAGAAATCTAAAACAAATAAAATCGTTAAAGACAATTCACACAAAAACTGTATAGCCTTGACAAAATAGATTTCAAATTCAAAATGTCTGATCTGATTTAAGCAAAGTAATAATTGTACCGCATATGTTAAATTACAATAAAATACAAAATACCTTCAAATTTCAAAATGGCTGTCTGCCTAAGAAAGTACGTCCTTGCTTGGTGAATGTTTTCCTGGAACTGACAACGTCCTGTTTGACAAGTCACTGAAATATCTTCAGTGTATCGCTGTGTACAAAGTCGTCTGCTCATAAACACGTGATTGAAATCAGATGTCGTACAGGTCAGGCCACCTTTAGTGGTAAACACATGCACATATTTTGTTGCATACAATGTGTCCCGTATAATGTAACTTGTGTTTCGAACCTGTTAAATATATATATATTTGTCATTACTTATTTTGTATGTAATACATTTATTTCTCACACTATATTGATGAAAAACTAATCGCTAACAAGTATCTGTTATGTAGGTCAGATAAAAAATAGCATGTTAATAGTACTGGCGACAGGAAACGTTATACCTAGCATCGTGAAAAATGCAATGTAATAGTGAATCAGAAAATATGGGACCCTCTTTTATTTGTACATGTTTTGAGTCAAAGCGACCTAAACGCAAAACCACGTTTATTATTTATTTTGTGTGTGTGTGAGTGTGATATAATATAATATAATATAATATAATACAATATAATATATATGTGTAGGGCCTGAATATAAACATAAAAACAGAAACGAAAATAATAATCATTGTTCAAATATTAACACTTCTACTCATCACTTGGAGAAATAATTTTTATTTTTAGTTTGTGTTTATTTTTATTTTTTTTAAATTATTTATTGGTTTCACTTATTCCTTTTTATTTGATTATTTATTTGTATTTGTTTTCTTTCTTTCTTTCTTTTTATTATATTTTAAGTCACCACATAAAATACAGTATACAATAATACAACTAAGACGGCAAACTGTTTTCTTACCTCACGCAGTAGAGACCTTAACTATACCCTAATAGGATACGCGATTAAGCTGTGGAAAGATTTCTCAGCGATATTTAGATGTACTGTCTTCTGTGGTGTTTAAGTTAGAAAATTGGTCCCAACTAATTTATTAAACCACGGATTGCAATTTAATTTATACCTACTTCTAGAATCCGCTAGTAGCTATTTCTTTTGTTTACTTATTATAATATTTGATATTGTTGTACCAGTAAGATACAGTTTTTGATAATATCGGAAAGATAATGATTATTTAATTAAATAGCTTACTTTAATACAGTCTAAGATATCATAACTAAACTGTATGTACCGTTAAAGTAAGTGAATATGTTGCCCATTCATTTCTACAAAAATTCCTAACAGTATATATTAATCTAATATGTATTGTTAGTTAACAGTAATCCAATTAATGAAATCTTTTAACAACTAACTATCATTAGCGAGAGACAAAAGGAACTTTTCTCGGCTCCGCCATTGATACGCATTAAGTTTATTTAAGTAAGAGACAAAAGAGCCCGGGGGGTGAATCAAAGAAAAGACAAAGACACAGAGAACGCGTGGGACGGTCGAGTTCGCGGTCATTATTAGACAACTATGTTGGTAACTAGATTTTGCGTTATCCTTGTTTAAGTCGGAGGCAGGGACAAATGGTTACCCTCTTTCTGTATGCTAATCCATTTGAATATAAAAAAACAACTAAAGTAAATTAATGTGCTAAATAGATAAGTTTCTACAATATCAATAATAATAATAATAATAATAATAATAATAATAATAATAATAATAATAATAAATAATAATAATAATAATAATAATAATAGTAATAATAATAATAATAAATGTCCTAGACAGTCCTAGTAGTAAATGTTTGTGAAATGAATTCAAATATGTGTTACTGTAAGAAACATACAAAAGTGCATAAACAGAAAACTAATTTAAAACTGCATATGATTCCATTTTCTGTCGCTAAATTGTTATGATATATTTACAGAATGTCTGAAGTTGTTTACATAATCAAAAGATGTGCCTTAAATCTTTACTAGACATAATACAAAATTAAAATTTCTCTGAACCTTTTATACCATATAATACCAATTACTTATTTGTTGTTAAGATAAATAACAAGATCTCGTACTGAAAATATCTAAGACGAGTGTGTGTAGTTACCTTGAGTGGAAGAAGATAACACGTAGATATAACACGTATACATAACACATTTATTTCAATAGGGTTTCGTGCATAGCAACGATTTTGTTTTGCTATAGACTGACTCAAAAACAAAAATGAGCGAAGCCCTATATTGTAAATGATCACTTAAAAGAGAGATAATGTCTTGGTTTAAACACACTTGTAACCAACGATATTTTAGTGCATTACAACATAACATTCATTGCTCTTAAATCAATAAAATCGCGAACTAATATTTGTTCTATCTTATCGGGTTTTTCATTCCAAATGAACTGAAAGAAACGCGTTTTAATTTATTATTATTATTATTATTATTATTATTATTATTATTATTATTATTAATTAGTATTATATGTTGTTAGAATGGAATAAACAGTATATAATGGACATCAATATGTTATACTGCTCTTTTACTTTATACTTATGAAAGGACATCTGGATAATTTTAATTATGCTGCACACAGAATACTCAGCAACACACTGACACAGGAGAACAAAGTCCAATCATGACGTCTCAAATGTGGATGTGTGTGTATGTGTGTGGGGGTGTTTGACAAACCGCAAATCCCACCCCACAATACATGTTACAATGATACTTGTTACACAGACATGTTGTTGTAACTAATGTAATTATGTAACGCAGTCTGGCAGTGAGTATTTTCACTGTGAAATCAGATCAGATTCACTAGCACGTTGTGTCGCGTATTTGAGAAGTTCGTTTGTTAAACAACTTATGTTTGAGAAGAAAGTGATAGTAAACATGTCTGTAGTTTATCCACACAGTGAGATCTAATACACAGTTGTGTGAGTCTAAGTGCATGTGTGCGTCAGTCTAAATATATATATATATATATGTGTGTGTGTGGGGGGGGTATGTATATTCGTACGTATGTGAATGTCTGTGTGAATGTATGTATATATCAACGTATCAACGTGTGAGTATGTACTGGTAAATGTATATAAAAATAATTACTATGAAAACCATTATTACAATTAATACAGTGATCTCTATTTGGTGCTACTGTGAGACCATTCCACTGCCACTACTACATATTATTAATACTACTACTACTATTAGATATTATTAATACCACTACTATACTATTACATTTTATTGATACCACTACTACTACTACTACTACATATTATTAATACTACTACTACTACTATTATATGTTATTGATACCATTATTACTGCTACTATTACATATTATTGATGCCACTGCTATTACTATTATATATTATTGATACCACTACTACAATTACATATTATTAATACTACTACTACTACTGCTATTACATGTTATTAATACTAATACTACTACTATTACATTTTATTAATACTACTACTACTACTATTACATAATATTGATACCACTACCACTACTACTACTACTATTACATATTATTGATACCATTATTACTACTATTACATATTATTGATACCATTATTACTACTATTACATATAATTGATACCACAACTACTACTACTATTACATATTATTAATACCACTACAACAAGTATTACATTCTACTGATACCAGTACTACCACTACTATTACAGATTATTGTTACTACTACTACTACTGCTATTACATATTATTGATACCACTACAAATGAAGAAAAACAAAGAAATTAAACGTGTGTGTCTGTAGATATGTGCATGTTTGAATGTACATGTATATGTGTGTATGTACGTATGTATGTATGTATGTATGTATGTGATGACTCTGAAATCGTTTATCTAAACTGGCATTTATTATTATTATTAGTACTACTACTACTACTACTACTACTACTACAACATAGGTAAGATAGCAAAATAGTTTCAACTCGGTAAATCATCATTTTATTAATATTGTTTTTTTTTCACTTTGTTCTTAAAATTTCTTAACATAATGTTTCGAAATAGTCTACTGTAGTAATGAATCCACAGATGTTTAGTAAAGTACTGGCTGACGTACTGCTCGAATGTGGTGCACTCTCTAATATGGGGAAATTAACGCATAACCATGACCTACACAATCGATATCTCGGAACAATAATTATCAACATTAAACATTATTCACGATGATTACATTTTAAATTTATTTACTGCAGTAAAATATTTTAATTAATTTTATTTGCATTTTACTTATATGTGCTTATTTATGAAGCTGGTGTAAGGGGAGCTAACTTCTTGTTATAATATGACAATGGTTGTTTTTTTTTTCGAGGAGAGAAATTATCCATTATTTTATTATTATTTCTCTGTTAAGATAATTATTTGCATAATTTAATTTTTAATGCCAGGTATCTCAAATGTTTAGTTTGTGTACTAAATGTGCATACTGTTTGTTTTTATTTGTCTTACTAACTAGTCCTTAATAACTTTACTATAATGATTAAGACTAATGTTTCAGTAATTAAACTAATCTATACATTTTCACTTTATTTACTTGTTCATTTGTTTTTTTTAAATATTCTGGTAGCTACATAAAACATATTTAATATTAATCTTGTACAAGTGTTTTTGTTGTTTTATTATTTTGTTTCATTTCAGCTTATTAGTATATTGAAACAAAACTGTTACATTATGTTTTTGCTGAAACGTTATAGGAATTTGGAATATAATAATTGAACATTTAAGATTTTTGTAGAAAATTAAAATTTTTTATCAAATGATTTGTTCTCTTTTTAACATGTAGATGTAATTGCCATCTCGGACTGCTCATGACAAATTTTACTTTTTACATTTTTAAAGTAAACATCTAGCACGTATAAAATAAGAAATTAATTTTAAGACTGTCATTTAGTTTAAATATCTTTTTCATATTATTTCTAAGCCTTAAACAGTACAATAATTTTGAATTTATATACAAGATTTTGTGAAGTAATTTGAAATCAGAGCTGTGATCTAGTAAATAAGAAAGAAGTTTGGATCATACACTGTTAAAATCCAGTAGTAGCAGAATGGTATGAACCACACCAGTCATCTTTAACAAAATATTATATTCTGCTATTTGTATTTTCTAAATACAGACTTGAACACCTTGATTGTATAACACACAGACACCTCACTTAGTAAATCATAAAACAAAATATGCCACTTTTGATTTGATCACAGAATATTGAAATAAATGAAAGTACTATGACATTATAAAATTAAAGAATTAAAATGTTCAGTCAATTAGAATAAATGCTAAATCTTGATCAGTAATAATAATAATAATAATAATAATAATAATAATAATAATAAATACCTCTCAGTACTTATTTAGAGATATCAGTTTGTTTAATGAGGCTAAACAAACTGTCAGATTTCAACTAAATATGGTCCCTGGAGGCTAAACTTTGTAATGAAATTTTGTAACGGAACTGAAGTCTTCTAATCATAAATGTAATAACTTTTATAACTAGACTAAAGTCATACATTAGAGATAAGTTTTATCACTAGAAGTCTTACAAATACAAGAAAGTTTTATTATTAAACTTGAGTCATATAAATTAAAAATATAATAAAATGTTATAACTAAAATTAATCTTTTAACTCACCTTCTATAAACTCTACTGGTTTGCTGTTTACATTATCCAGCACAAACAAACTGTGTCTGTTTTATCCTAATTTGTTTCAGAAATCACATATCAGGTGTGTCAGTTACAATAACAATGTCACTGATGCTGCTGGTTGCTGTACACGTGGCTGAGAATGAATGACACTGGCTGCTTGCAATGCAGTTGTTGTCTGATCCAGACACTGTGTGACATTAACTGCCGATGTCACCGATGCTGCCTGCTGCTGCTATACAACTGTCTGTATCTGAGTGAATAAAAAAGAAAAATTGTAAAAAATAAAAATCACAAAAGAGTATGTTCATAATGATTCCACTGAAGACATTTCTTTAACCGAAAACTACACATAAAATGAAAATAATTTCAAATGTTTTACCTCAGCTATATACTGTATTTTACATTTGTTAGTCCACTTACATCTCCTTGATTAACACCTGTCATCTGAGTGTCTGTGTCACATTCCATAAACTGCACTAGCCTTTCTTTCTTCTTATCAGAAAACAATCAACACTAGAGTGTGATAAAGTAGTCTTCTGTTAATAGTGTTAAAATATTTTACAACAAACAGCAAAGTATTTTACTTCTCAGCTCAAGTTTATAACAGTTCAGAGACATCAACAAAGATGTCTAAATCAAATTATAATTCTCTAAGTTAAGATTTACACAGCTTCATTAACATGTTAAGTCAAAAGTAAGTCACACTTGACACATACTAATAAAAACACACACACTCACACAAAGACACACAAAATTGACAGGTTTTCCTTCATATTCTTGGTCACTGCATATTTCTGCAAATTGAAAGCACCTTAAAAGTAAATTCATTTAATAATATTTGAATAAAAATGAGAGGAAAGAAAGAAAAATAGACATATAAAATAAATAAGAATTAACATACTTTGTAAAGTTTGTTAAAATCATTTTCAGTATAACACAAAGTTCATCATATTCTGATATTAAGTTTCACAGACTTGTATACAACATTTTAGATTAGTAAATAAATCTGATTCTAAGCTTAAAAGATGTGATGTTATTTCTTTCTTTCAATCTTCTGATGAAATAACTTACTGTCAGTGTTTCACTACTAGCAGCTGGCTTAGTGTGAACTACTAGAAACATTGTCACTACAAGTTTATCAGCATACTTAGTGTGAACTGTAGAATCACTGTCACTATTAGTTTATCAGTTTACTTAGTGGTGACTACTAGAAACAGTGTCACTACAAGTTTATCAGCATACTTAGTGTGAACTGTAGAATCACTATCACTGTCAGTTTATCAGTATACATAGTGTGAACTGTAGAATCACTATCACTGTCAGTTTATCAGCATACTTAGTGTGAACTGTAGAATCACTATCACTGTCAGTTTATCTGTAGAATCACACTATCACTGTCAGTTTATCAGCATACTAAGTGTGAACTGTAGAATCACTATCACTGTCAGTTTATCAGCATAGTGTGATCTGTAGAATCACTATCACTGCATGAACTGTAGAATCACTATCACTGTCAGTTTCTCAGCATGCTTAGTGTGAACTGTAGAATCACTATAACTATTAGTTTATAAACTTACTTAATTAGAAACATTGTGACTACAAGTTTATCAGCATACTTAGTGTGAACTCTGGAATCACTATCACTGTCAGTTTAGCAGCATAATTAGTGTGAACTGTATAATCACTGTCACTATTTGTTTATAAACTTACCTAATGTTGACTATTAGAAACATTGTGACTACAAGTTTATCAACATACTTAGTGTGAACTCTAGAAATATTATCTATATTATTTCATCAGCTTACTTCATGTTGAACACTAGAAACATTGCCACTATTTATTCATCAACTTGCTTAGAGCTTGTATCAGTTATAATTTGTTAATGCACAAATATTTATATCAGCTTAATATATTTTCCTTACCTATTTATTTTTTACACATATTAAGGAAAGAAAATATATAATGAAACAAAGAACAATTGTTAGTTTCACATCTAAAAGATAAGCAAACATAATTTATCCAAGTATAGATGACATTTTTTTTTTTGTCGAACCAGAGCAAAGTAAATAATTTATTTCATACTATATACAATTAATTAATTTAAGAATGACAAAATAAATAATAATAATAATAATAATAATAATAATAATAATAATAACCTAACAGTAGTAAAACTGATTTATTTATTCCTGTTAAAACAACACTATATCAAATGCCGTCCAAAACATCATCTAAATTGTTCTTGTTTATTTCTCAATTTATAACAAACAAAAAATACATGTGACAAGTTTTGTTCATTATATATGATTATCAATCTGGATTACGTTTAAAAATTAATTAATTTTAAAATTCAAATTCGAAATATAGCCAATATATGACGAATAATAGCTGAACACCTCAAAAATTTATGCAAAATGTTTTTAGGTTTTAATGTTAACCATGTTTCATGAATTACTGGAGAAAACTTGTCTCCCGAACTGAACCCGGAAACATAACTGCATTACACAAAACAAACTTTATCAGCAAGTAATTAATACACAGCGGTCAGCCTTTAGTTAGTTTTTGTGTAAAACGAACATATTTAACTACAAGGAATTTTGATCATTGCTAAAATATAACAGTTATTACCGTTAAGATGTGGAGAGACTTACGGGTAAGTAACCCTACTGGAACTCAAAAGGAAAAACAATAGCAAATACGAGGTTATAGAGTTATCTCCCATGACTACTTGTTCAGTTAACCAACCGATAATTCTTTAACCTAACGGGTTAAAAGTTCGCTAGATTTGTTCCCTGGTTTCACCTTAGCCAATTAATTGTTCGAATAGAAGAAGAAAAACAATAGCAAATACTTCGTTACAGATTTATCTCCTACGATTACTTGTTCCGTTAACAAACCGATAACTTTAACATATCGGGCTGGAAGTGCTCGCTGGCTTCATTGTAGCATTAGTGTTTATAAACATAAGTTGGCAAATTAAGGTAAGCCGATACATTCAACTTATGGAACTACGAGCAGTTATTTTATGTGAAATAAATATTTGCGATAAAATTATTAACAGTGGCTCTTATGTTATAACCTGTAGAAAATATCGGTCAACAAAATAATATGTTTTTGGCGACTAATCCATAGTTTTTGTTTGTTTTTTTGTTTTTTTAATTTCCCAGTCTCTTAAACGGAACATATCACTAATTGCATCTTGTGATAACTTTTAATATTTTGTGACATTGGCTGTTACCTGTTGAACTTCATAATGCTGAGATCATACAATTTTATTTTTTGATTTTTCATATTTCAGTTCAACAGTAATACGTTTTTAAATATAACTGTGTGTTTTACAGTTGTCCAACTGAGGTTTCTTTCCATGTTTTATTTTTTTTTCAGGTTTAATAATTAATTATATTAGCTATATTAGGTTTCTTACTGTTTATATATATATATATCTATATATATATATATATGTATGTATGTATGTTGTTATATGTTTAAAAAACTCAGTTATTTCTATCTTCAGTATTTCAGAAACTGACTGCTTGTTTCTGAAAGTGGAAATCTTCCTTCATTTTTATTTGTGTTTGTTGCTGGTGATATGATGTCACCTCTATTTAAACTGGACAATCATTCAGAGGTAGATATCTTTTTTTTTAAATTGATAATAATTTTTAATTTATGAAAATGACACTCCTACATTATCATATATATATATATATATATATATATATATATATATATGGTTTATTTATTAATTGTTGTAAATATACTTTTAAAATTAAGCTTCAAAGACTGTACAGATATACTTTTATTTTTCTCTTTTGGCTTTGTTGTTTTTATCAGAAAAGAAACAACTGAGGTTTGTCTGAAAAAAATCCAGAGTTCCAAGCATGTTGCTCTGGTTAAAAGTTTTATAATATTTTTAAGAAAGTAAATATATTTATTCATTAATTAATTATTCTAAAATGTTCAAAGCATGGTAAAAGTAATGAAAAATAAATAGATAAAATTGTGGAAACCTATTATTCCACTCTTGTTTTATTATGACTGTTATTTTTTAGTTTAGTTCTTAGTATTATTTACTCTTTTATACTTACTGTTACATCATTATAACTATTTTAATTTTATTATTATTATTATCAATGATAAACATTTAACATCTTTTGGTTCATGTTTTTTTATTCACAAATAATTAACTTTGATAAGTTAAGTATAAATCTTTTCTAAATTTCAGTATATCATATATTTTAGTTATTTCACAGAGTTCTCTGGTGTGAGACACTATAAGTCTACCTGACTCTGAAGATGTCTGTTCAAACATCAGCTGACTACAGTCTGAACAAACTGGAGGAAGAATCCCAGCTTTGTTATAAAATCTTCACTTGCATCCAGCTACTCTCACTTTCAGCAGGTCCTGGATTTTTAAAATTATACTTTGCTATTTTCTAATGAAATGAAATACAATAAATACAATAAATGAAATAAAATAGAGTGAAAGAAATGAAATGAAATGACATTAACTGCATATTAAATATTTAAATTAATTCGTAGTTTTCCAGGTGAAAAAGGTAAGCATGGAGATCCAGCTCATAATGGTTTACCTGGGCTTACAGGTGAGCAAGGGAACTGGTTTCCGTGCACAATGAGATAAGTATATCTGATATATATATGAATATACGAAATAAACAAATAATCAGTGTATGAAATAAGTATATTTCATATATATATATATATGAATATATGAAATAAACAAGTAATCAGTGTATGAAATAAGTATATTTCATATATATATATATATATAGAATATATGAAATAAACAAATAATCAATATGTGAAATAAGTATATCTCATATATATATATATATATATATATGAATATAAGAAATAAACAAGTAATCAGTGTGTGAAATAAGTATATCTCATATATATATATATATATATATATGAATATAAGAAATAAACAAGTAATCAGTGTGTGAAGCTAACTAATGGTGTATTGTGTGTAATTTGTTTATTCACTCTTGTTACACTGAGACTATTCTGGGTTGGGCCAGCAGTCTACACTGTGCATGTCTGAAATGTACCTGTGAGTACGGCAGTTCTTACAATTAATACACTTCACGAGACCCAAACACATGTAGACTAAAATAAATATCTTATTGCAGATCTGGTGGGTCATGTTCCCGTGTAGTTGGGTTTATCTTGGCTCTAAATGGCTGATGATGGGTTTTATGGAAGTTTCCAGACAACTTTCTTCAGTGTTACTTCCAGAGCAGTGCAATGTGCCAAGAGGTCTGAAGATCCCAGCTACAGATGTGCCCATATAACATTTGTCAACCCAAAGCCAGACTGAAAGAAAAGACCAATGCAGAATACACTGACAGACTGCATGCATAGTACATTTGTTTGTGTGCTTTTCACAACAGACATTTTGTAGTATTAATGACAGTGTTTGTGTGCTTTTCACAACAGACATTTTGTAGTAGAAGTGTTTGTGACATTTTGTGTTTTAATGACAGTGTTTGTGTGCTTTTCACAACAGACATTTTGTAGTGTTAATGACAGTGTTTGTGTGTAAATAAAAAAATCTACTTTGTTGTCTTGTGATGAGTTCTGTAAACCAGCAAGAAAGAAACACAAAAACAGATACAAATAAATACATAAACCGAATGGAACAAATATCTAAATGACATGGAAAATTGATGATATTGTTCATAAATATAGTAAAATAATAAAAGTTAAATTCAAACAATTCATTATTAGAATACAGCATACACTGTATAACAAGTTCACAGCAGTACAATACCAATTCAGATATAATATATCATAATATGATATGTGATTCATTATGATTTACCAAAATTATTTTGTTGTCTTTTATTCACTTCAGTTTTCATAATGATGATCATAAGTAAACTGTTTTTTTACAGGAAAGTCAAAGTTAAAAGTCTGACAAACATCTGTGAAAATACCATAGACGCACATGTTGGAAATGTTCCTACAGGCAGTGGACTTTCAACACAAATAAGGCTTTCATGTTATAGTAAATTTACTTTTTTTAATACATGGTGACATAAAATGTGATCAACAGATGACATCATACACAAATAAAATTTACCACTTAATATTTATATACTTTTATGAGTTTGATAACTCTTTCAACATGTACACAATGTCTTCTCACTCATTTCTGATCCTCATCTTGCAAATGGTGGAATATTTAATCTAAATTCTGTTTTCTCAACTTGCTTTTTAATGTCAAAATCTTTGTCACCCAAGATACCATAACCTTTATTAAGATAACCATATTCTGATTTAATATTGCACGGATTATGTTAAGTTGTCATATAATGTTACTTTACTTCCCAGTTTAAAATGAATACAAAGCAAATTTGAGAGAAATGTTCTGTCATAGACACAGCTCACGAATGACATGTAAGTAAATATATACAAACCTCAATCAGTCACATTCATTTATGTATAGAGATTTTATTACATTATAAATTGTTTATAAATGTATCTGTGATACAAATAAAATATTATATAAAAATGGTTAATTTTTCCATATTTTAATTGTTTTGTTTGTACCCTAGCATTTGTATCTGACAAAAGTAATAGTATTTACATGCCTCATGTATCAATGGGTAAATATTACTGAAGTCCAAATTTACCATATTCCACTTTATATTTATGTGAATTTTCAAATGCTAGTATTTTTTTAGGATATTTCTTGTTGATTTCTATAATCCCAGGATTAGAAAAATGGAATCATGCCTATCAGGGAATCTTCTAGATGTTAATGTGTTTATATGAGAGACAATAGAAGCCCTGTCACAAAACAATTGAACTTAAGTAGAAACTGTGAATCTGAAGTTAGTTGCTTTTGTTTAAATATTACTTTCCACAGATATAATTAGGATTAAAGGATTTCTTAAATGATTTACGGATCAGCTGTTTTATATACAGCACCATCCCTAACAAGTGGGATATTTTATATGGGCAAAAATACTAAAATGTCCTTGATGTTACTATCCCGAGTCAAGTATGTATTAGTGTAAAAATATTACAATAGTATTTATCTGATGCATTACTTTATTTATAAGTTGCTGTTTTCTCATTTTCAGTTGTGAAATATTTTATAATATTCATAATGAGTTTATTTTTGTTCATTCTCAAAACCTTGTCACACAGTTTTGTGTCACTGGTGTTACCAGAGGTGAATTCTGTTAGTTGAGAAATAACAGCCACTCCTAGTTGATCTTCCAACATGTAGATGTCAGCAAAGAAGTAGTACATGCACAAGAATGATTCTGTTTTCTTTAAATATATCAGTAAAATGAACCGATTGTTTATTGAGTGTCATTAGTGTTGTTGTCATAAACCTGTGTCACTTTGTCCTCTGTGCAGATGTCAGTCTTACGGTAGTTTTTATATTTAATATTTCTGTGTCACTGAGTCTGTTATTGAATTTCTTTGATTTCAAACCCATCTTGTTTCCTTCTTCCTCAGTCATGGTTACTATTTTTTATTCCTTACCCTCCATACCCCCACAACATAGTATCATCGCAATACATTCTATAAATATTAAAAAACAAACTTTAAAACTTCATAATAAAAATTATTAAATTAATTTTGCAGTATATTAAAATATTAGAATTTATTTATCTATATATGTATTTATTATTAATATATTAATTTATACTTACTTTTTTCTTACATTTAAAAGTTAAATAGTTGATTTGGATCTCTGGGTGTTCTTCTTTTATAATTAAAGCTGCATTATTTTTGTACTTTTTAAATTTTAAAATCAGAGATAATTAATACCCTGACTTGATATTAAAACTGAAGAATAAACTGGAGATCATGAGATATATAATCATTTCAGAACTTAAGTTAGCATCATAAAGTTACAAAGGGGAAAAAAATAGACAACACAACCTGAACACCTTTCTAATTTGATAAATACTTTAATCCAAGGTTTAAATTAATTTAATTTTGAAGAAACAAATCCATTTGGTCATTAAAATATTTCCATGTTATCACTGAATTTGTTTTTCTTCTTAATATTTGAATTATCTTTTTTATTTGTTGGAACTCAGAAGTTAGGCAAATGAAATTATTTATTATATGGACATCCCTGGAAACCCTTTTGGTCTTTTCAAAGATGTCACAGAAAGGTCTCTGGCCTCATTAATGGAAATGTGAGTGGATTTCCTAGAAATGTTGTCATGTTGTTTCTAATTCTGCAGCAAAGTTAGTTGTGATAGTTCCCTGTATTACCTCTCTTTTAGGAAATGATATTTCATTTAATGAGAAACCAAAGTTTTAATGTTTTAATTAAATATATATATATATTTTAAAAATATATCTTTCTATAATTTTGCAACAATATAAATAAAATGGTATAAAAGTTTATGGCTTAAAATCATGACTAGAAAATTACATTGTAAGATTACAGAATACATTCATTATGCAAATGCAAACTTGACTTCATTGAATGAACTGTTTTATATTGTTAAACAACAAAAACAGAAAAAACATTTAAATATTTTGTTAACTTCTTATGGTAATTGATGCAGTATTGAAGCAAAATCCAAAAAGATTATTGTACATTAACATTGTTATTAATATATTTCTTTGTTTTATTATTATTATAACTTTTTCACTTCATTATTTTCTTTTATTTTTGTTTGATGAAATTAATGAATTGTAAATTATTTCAAGATTATGAATATCTTGTACATGTAGCAGTTCTGTACCTGACAGGTACAATCTCCTTGGTGACAAGTACACTCAGACAGGTAAACTAAGAAGGAAGGGAGGTAATTCATCAGGTCACATTGCAGCAGGTGTTAAGAGTCTGTTATATGAAACATTGATTTTACACTCTTCATGCAGAATTCCAGGACATCACATACCCTCTTGTTTACAGGCTCCTTTTTTTCAGCAGTGCACAAGCTCTGTGAAGGAAGATTCAGCATATTGGTCATACAAAGAATATTCTGGTAACAGTAGTGTAAGATTTAGAAGCACCTAGTTAAAATTCTTAGTAATTAGGTAAAAGAAAATATGTACTAATATACTATCAGATTACTCTTGAAGTTTGTTTTCATTAATATATATTATATAAAATGCTTAATGTCTTCAGTTATTTTACACCTAATATCAAACCATATTATAGTATATAATTTATTTATTTATTTATTTATTTATTTATTTATTTATTTATTTATTTATTTATTTATTTACTTATTATTTAGTTGTTGTTATACTTATTAATATTTGTTTAAATTAAATGGAATTTTTGAAATAAATAGTTAAAATGTATTTTTTATTTTCATTGTTATTACTCAAGATTGATTGTACTGATACAGTGGTGGAGAAATTATAAATTTCATGTTTTCTCTGATCACATGAAAACATATTTACTTTCTCAGCTGTTTTCATTAACACAACATAATTAATTGTTCATTCATTACATGTAGGTTTTTCAGGCCTGAGTGTGAAAAGATGAACTTAAATCGAGGTGAGATAGTCAGTTTTATTTACTTTTTTTATATTATTTATTTTATATATTTTTGTTGCTTTTACTATTGATATATAAATGAATAGATATGCAAACATTTAATTTTTATTATTATTTTCAGATATGATTTGTATGGTCTTTCTTCATAATTAATTTTTACATTTATTTAGTATTATTACTTTATTTTGACTATTTCAAAAAACGTTTTTTGTGTTATTTGATATAGACACTGAAATCAAAAGATGATTGTATACTTTTATGTATTTATTTATTTCCTTATTTAACTACAGATAGATATAGATATCATTTATGTTTTATTATTATTTTATGTATCACGTGTTTGTTCTTTCTTTATAATTAATTTTTATATTTATTTTAATATTATTATTATTTTTATTTTCTCTATTAAAAAAAAAATATATATATATTTTTTTTAAATTTCTTCATTATCAGTAATATAAATATTTATGTTTTTCAAATTCCAGTGTCAGATCAGCCAAGGAGACAGTCTACTACTGTGAGCTGACAACAAAAACAGAGAAAGAATTTTCTCTGAAACATTCAGTCAGATGTTAGAAGTCAGCCATTGATTAGAAAGTGAGTGAATTTGTTACATAGAGCTTACATTTAGATTTAGTAACTGAAATACACACATACAGTCATGTTAACATGTATATTTAGTAACTGAAATACACACATATAGTCATGTTAACATTTAGATTTAGTAACTGAAATACACACAGTCATGTTAACATTTAGATTTAGTAACTGAAATACACACATACAGTCATGTTAACATTTAGATTTAGTAACTGAAATACACACATACAGTCATGTTTTAACTGAAATACACACATAGAGTCATGTTAACATTTAGAAGTAGTAACTGAAATACACACATACAGTCATGTTAACATTTAGAAGTAGTAACTGAAATACACACATACAGTCATGTTAACTTAGTGCATTAATGTCAAAAATGTGAATGCTACATAGTAAAATTATTTGATCCATACTTCAAACTTGATTTATTCAAACTTCTGTTAAAGTCAGATGTCCCCTGTCAATACTTTAGCTAACATTTAAATAATGATTTGCTTTTGTTTCCAGTGAATGAAAGGATTATCAATGATACAGTTTTGTTTTGTTTTTATTACTTTACCGGATAAACTAGACATGCTGACCAGAAAAATGTCAAATAATTAAGTCACAACCCATTTGAATCATACCTAATCTTTATTTCACATGTAGAATTGTATAATCCACATTAATATTGTTCATAGAACTCTGAATATTATTTTATTTTAATTACAAGTTTTACTCTTTTTTAAATTTTCTTCAGGTTCTTTTATCATGAGCTTGGTTTGAGAATGAAAGAAAACACGTGAGAAGTGATATCCGCTGATTCTAAATCACTTGTCAAATTTGCCTCCAACTTCTTCAAGTTTGCTGATCACCCTGAACGAAGAAAATGAAACATCTCAACAACAAATATGAACAACAAAATTCTTGGATAAATTTGAAAGCTTTTAATAACATATTAAAAACATTACTTGTGTGAATCATGGACTGTTCTTATTGAAGAATCTATAACATTGAATTTAGATTCAAAGTCACTGTGTTGTTGATGAAAGATATAATCATATGTAGACAGTACACAGAATGTTTGAACCAGACACAGCACCAAGTACAGTCAAGTCTATAAAAAAAAAATATTTAACAAAATCACTAATGCTAGAAATCCGTAACTGTTGCAAATTTTATGGTTCAAGGGAGATAAATTTATTTATTTATTTATTCATTCATACATTCATTCATTCATTCATTCATTTGATTTTTTATTTATTTATTTTTTATTTTAAAGAATAATCAACTTAATCACGTAATCCAAATATAAAATTACAAAGAATACGAAAATTTCTGTTAAAGATTAAAAAGAACAAAACAAAGTATGCTAATAAAACATAAAGTGGAAGATGATATGTTGTTTGTAAACTATATCATTACGAAATTTTCTTAATGAATAATTTGCAGATCACATTAGCTGTCAAATTGTTTTTTTAACATTTAATGTTTTTTGTAACCAAATGTCTTCAAATTATTATTTTATTTTGTTAATATGCTTTTATTAACAAAACAGAAATCTTGGTACGTTTGTGCTTTATAGCACTCTCAGCTCTTCAAAGGCTTATGAAACATTTTATACCATGTTTTTTCAAATTTCTTATTTAGGATTATTGCGTTTTCTGTTGTTTACTGCACATTTTTAGCTAGCATTTTCATCAGCTTGGGAAACAATTTCATCAGAGTGAGGAATATTTTTATTTACATAGTTTTTAAATAACAGTAGAAGTTATAGATGTAATTGTGGAGATAGTGATACAAATAATAGTTACACCGACAGACAGATATAAGCATGTTTTAATATTATGACTGAGTTAAGGAAACAAGTCTGCACTGATTTCAGTATTCTACACCTGGTTTATGTTTAACAAAGATCTTTTTTATGGATTTCCCTGCAAATGAACACATGGATATTAATATTAATTTGCTATTTTGAAAACAAATGTAAATCATTTTGATATTTTTATAATATTTAAATAGTTTATTCACATCTATGAGTTTATTTATATATCTCTGTCTGTATGTCTGTCTGTCTGAGTATTGTTATATTAAATACTAAGTTACATGTTGTGTCTGTTAAAGTCATGGCTCATAAAGCCATAATTCTATGGTTTATTTATTTATATATGCGTACATTGTTTATCCAAAATGTCTTCTTACTGCCTTGGATATATTTGAGTTGCTTAGTCCTAGCAACGTGATAACATTCATGGGATGGGAACTGAGAACTTGACTGTCTTTAGGATTAAAATGGAAACTATTATAAGGAGGCAAATAAATAAAGCATAGAGTTATATCTGTGTGTGTGTGTGTGTTTGAGAGAAAGAGAGAGAGAGAGAGAGAGAGAGAGAGAGAGAGAGAGAGAGAGAGAGAGAGAGAGAGAGAGAGAGAGTCATAAGCAGTGGATATCTAAATAAAAACATGTACATAAATAAAACGGCAGAAATTGGAATAATCAGCCAAGTCGTGAAGCCGCTTTGTCTCTCAAAGGCGAGGTGCGAGCATTGTCACCAAAATTACAATAAAAGGAAACCTGAGCATGTCGAAAAGCCTGATTTGTTTTTACAGATAGGTTCTTTGTTCATGACAGGATTGATGATTATAATACCAGCGGTTCTTAACTACATTACTAACGTATTTTGTACCAATACTGCAGCAATAAAATAATAATA
>CM022676.1:17549415-17564185 GCA_012295275.1 Chrysomallon squamiferum
TTGCATGGACTGAACGATCAGTAAATATTTTATTTTTATATTGTAATTTGTTAGACAGCGAGACACATTACATTCAGAAATATCAGTATTTGTACGTATCGTTAGATCTGGAAATAAGTTTGATTAAATTCATATCATAATATGTTAAATCGGGAAATTAGTTTAATACTGACATAAAGTATGAAGAAATTTACGTGTGCTATTGTGATGTATCAGTTTAATTGCAATGTACTTTATTGCTTTATTTAATAAGACGAGCATCTCTTCATCATCTTTGGGTTTGAAGTGTGTTCTTTATAATACTCCGGAATAAATCAATAAATCTGTCATTATAAAACACACTTGTAACTTTTTTATTATTCACCAGTGCAAACAAACAACATAGTAAGTTTCACTTCAGTAAACAAATAAAATATGGTTTGAACATATTTCAAATTGGTTTATGCCGTGAATGGAGACATGAAAAGCTATATAAATGAAAAAAAAAAAAAAAGAAAGATAGACGCAGAAGAAGAAAACATTCCTTTGTTCGTCAGTGAAAACAAAATCTTATCTTTATCTCCTTACAGTCGCCATAGTCAAGATTTCTGTCTTTTTTTAGAGGTTAACTGAACTAACATGGGAGATTTCACTTTGTCTCTTCAAACTTTTCTTTCGTGGGAAGAAAATATGTGTGCATGTATTTCCCAGGAAACAAAAGTTCGAAATATATATATATATATATATATATATATATATATAAAAGAAAACTTAATATTTTTGTCAAATAAAAATATGAAAAAAAATAGCGGCAACATCTATTGAAATAAGTTAGTTGTATTTTTGTAAGCTATTAAATAAGCTAACATAAAATTCAATCCACTTCTCTGTAAATTTTCTGACAAAGCTGTAGATAAACAGAGGGCGATCAGCTGAATATTATCAACACATTTCATACAATAATTACTATCAGGAAATTAATTTAGTTATATTGAGAGAAGATAATAATTGTACTCAATCAGACGTGTTTCAGACAGACATGTATATGTAGGCGTATCTGAGAGAGAGAGAGAGAGAGAGAGAGAGAGAGAGAGAGAGAGAGAGAGAGAGAGAGAGAGAGAGAGAGAGAGAGAGAGAGAGAGAGAGAGAGATTGATAGAGACAGAGAGAGACAGAGAGACAAGAGAGAGAGAGAGAGAGAGAGAAAGAAAGAGACAGAGAGACAGAGTGAGAGAGACAGAGAGAGAGAGAAAGAGAGAGACAGAGAGAGACAGAGATAGAGAGAGTAGATTAATCACAGTTATTAAAATAATCAAATGTGCTAAATTTACAACTATACTTCTAGTTTGCGTGTTTTTGAGATATTGTATTAGTTTTAATAAACGTGAGACTTAAAACGTTTCCGTCATACCTGTCTTTTGTGCAGTCTCTCATTCACGCATAGAAACAAACTGTATGTATTTAGATTATTCAACTAATGAAATATATGCTATAGTATACTGAATTAATTAGTTTAAAAACAATATATATGTATGTCTCTCTGTGTGTGTATGTGTTAACAATACGAAATAAAGGTGTCTAATATATAGAGAAAGAATGTTCTTATTATTGTTATTACAATTATTATTATTATTAGTAGTAGTAGTAGTAGTAGTAGTAGTAGTAGTAGTAGTAGTAGTAGTAGTACTATTATGTTATCTTTGCATCCTGTTTTTCATTGCTATTAATTAATTATATATGTTATGAAGAGGATAGATAAGAGTCTGTATATATCCATACACGTTAAAAAAAGTTCTATTTTTGGTGTAGAAGTGTATTATATTTGTCTTTTGTCCGACAAAAAAACCTATAAAGCGGGCTTCACTTTATGACGATGAAAAAATTGTGACGGGTTTATTCAGAGAGGCTATTCTCATTTATAACTGAACCGTTACCGAAAGTCTAAGATTTCATGATGTCATTTTGATCTTTACTTTTCTGTCCCGCAATCGAACACAGCTTCACGTTATGTTTTAATGAATTGGTTTATCTGTACTTACAAAAGGAGCTCTGTTTATCTCTATGAGTTTGTACATCTTAGTATTTCTATCTTTAGATCTGTGTGAGTGCGTGCGTGTGTGCTTGCTTGTATATAGATAGCTTTAAGAACGTATTAATGTGTGCGTGTGTGTATGTGTGCGTGTGTGAGAGCGTATATGTGTGTCTGTGTATCTGTGTGTGTATGTATTTGTGTGTAGCTGTGTGAGTGTGTGTATGTGAGTGTGTGTAGCTGTGTGAGTGTGTGTATGTATGTGTTTGTATGCAGCTGTGTGAGTGTGTGTCTGTGTATGTGTGTGAGTGTGTGTATGTATGTGTGTATGCAGGTGTGTGAGTGTGTCTGTGTATGTGTTTGTGTATGTGTGTGAGAGTATGTGTGTGAGTGTTTGAGAGCGTATATGTGAGTGTGTGCATATGTGTTTTATGTGGGTGACTGTGTGTGTGAATGTGTTTCTCTGATGATACAAGAGAGAGAGATAACAATAATAATATTTATTATTAAACTATTTGATATTTTAAACAAGGACGTTTGTACTGTATAGTTTAAAAACAAACGTGTGAACTGCAAGATTATGAAAAGAAGCGAAGCGATAACTTGTATTATTCATACTGGCCTGTAGGATATTTGTATAGTTATGATTTTCAGATAGACTGGTTCGACAAAACATTCATTTAAGATTACGAGAAACGGTGTAAATCTACAGAAAACAAAATAATATTAAGATAATAAAAGAAAAAGTTCTGTATTGTTTCCAAGGGCTCTCTTTAGATTTACAAATGTTGTGTAAATCTGTGAAACACGATATGTATTCTCATTTTAGAGTACACACACACACACACACACACACACACTGTGACGAAGACATAATCCGCGGCAGCGGTTCCGTTTCATATACAGAAGATCACCTTAGAGAATTTCAAAATTTAGCCATGCTTTACATATATATATATACATACACACACACACACACACACACACACACACACACACACACACAGAGAATTATACATGTTCCTTCTTTTTATATATAAGTGTTATGTTTTCGTGAATTGGTTTATTTGTTTTTACAAAAAATAGGTTTGTTTATCTTTACAGCTTTGTATCTCTCTCTCTCTCTCTCTCTCTCTCTCTCTCTCTCTCTCTCTCTCTCTCTCTCTCTGTACGTTTTTTGTGTATGTGTGTATACCAATGTGTATGTGTATATGTGCATCTATAATTGTGTGTATGTGTGTATATGTGTGTGTCTATGTATGTGTGTCTGTGTTTGTGTGTGTGTAGATATGTTTAAGAAAGAGTGAATACTACTCTGATTGTGCAAAACGGACGTGACGGGTGTAGTTTTATATATATATATATATATGTATGTATTATGTAGTTATAGACAATGCTAATTACTATATATATTATTTGTCTTTTGTTCTGGAATTTACATTTGGTATCTCAAGTAGACAGCATCCGGATTAGTCACTGTTTTGTTCACCACAGATTAACAGTAGATGGAAGGGAAACTGAAATGTGCCTGTGTAGCAGTTAATTACAAACCCCTGGAATTCGCACACCCCAGGGATTTGTAATTTGATAGGAAATGCCCCCACCCCGTGGAATAGTACACTGCATAGCATCCCTGTTACTCCTATCTTCTGGCACACCACTGGCATAGACTGTGAATGTCAGTCAGAAGGGAAACGGTTATATACAAACAGTTTCTGACTACTACAGCAAGTGTTATCAGTACTTTAATTAATTATTGTTTATGAAGGAAGTTGTTCAATAAATAATCTCCAATCAGACTGTCGCTCTTTTTATTTTTCAGTTGTGTATCACAAGAATGTGACCACAGCTTTTTGTAGCTGCAGCTAAAATTAAAGTCAGAAAAGCCTGACATTTTAAGGTTCCGTCGGGATAAAATATTTTTGTACAATTTAACAGACATACTATATTTGAAACTGTTGTTAAACACAAACATAAATAATTTTGGGCAAAAAACCCAGAAGTTTGACCCATTTCTAACGTGCAAATATTTGTTGTTCATATCAAAATCACATATGGAAGGAATGTTTGTAGTGAGATGCAATTAAAAACACAAACAATACTGCTATGTGTGGGTATATTAGCAGGGTTTTGTGATTTACAGGGTTTGTGATTTCCTGCTACACTAGTTTATAAACAAATCCCGGTTAGTCCAAGGTTCTTTTGTGCACGGTGTGTGTGTGTGTGTGTGTGTATGTGTGTGTGTGTGTGTGTGTGTGTGTGATAAAACAATTTAAAACAGTTTATTTGTTTATTATTTAAAATTAACTAATGATTAGTGTTGGTGAAACCTAAGACAACCGAATATCTGTGTGTGTGTGTGTATGTGTGTGTGTGTGTGTGTGTCTGTGATAAAACAATTTAAAACAGTTTATTTGTTTATTATTTAAAATTAACTAATGATTAGTGTTGGTGAAACCTAAGGCAACCGAATATCTGTGTGTGTGTGTGTGTGTGTGTGTGTGTATGTGTCTGTGTGCGTATGTTTATGTATGTCTATACTATTACTCATTGTCTGCAGAAAAGAAACAAATAAATAAAAATAACAAAAAAAACAAATAAATAAAAATACCTGATACATTTACTTCTCTATCTTTGTAATTCACCTGTTTACATTTTAAACACAAAATAAATACAAAATAAAAATACAAAAATAAATAAGAAATGAGATGTTTTAATATATCATGCACGTGTTTGACAGAAATCAGTCCATTAGAAATCAAAAATTTCAAATAAAGTGTGTATGACGTCATCACTGCTGTCTGACGTCATCAGAAATACAAAACGTAAACAAACATAAATAAATAAATAAATGAAAATATTAGCTGAGTGATGACTAAAAGTGACAGTGTTTGAACGATGTTGTTTTTTACACTAAAAATAACAAAGCTGGTATTTGTCCTCCATACACACGTGTACGACCAAGTTGTCTCTCACTGTGTTTAGATTTGTGTGACTCAGAAAATCTACAAACAAAAGAGTCTACAACAATTTCTGATTTACCTCCAACTCCACATCATGTGTTGTCTCCCTTAACATTAACAAACAAGCTGTACTCAGTGTCTTTAGTAATCTTCACTGGACGACTGAACACGACGTCATACACGTCAGACACGTGTTCATATCTCTGTGTCAGCGTAGACCCGTCCAGTATTTCGTCTGTTCTTGTGTCAGTGACGAAGGCGCTGACGTCGTAGTTTTGTGGTTCACGGTGACCGTACAACTGAAATCCGCGAAGTAAAGCTTTTTTGTTGACACAGAAAGTAATGGCGTCATCTTCTTTACCAGAACATGGGAAGCCCGAAACAAATTCAATATACCCTTTAAACCTGTTTATTGTAATCTGTGTTTTAGGAATCATTGCAGTTCTCTTGTTTGAGTTAAAAGGTGAAACATCTTCATCTGGACAAAGGAAATGTTTTGTAATTTTGAGTTCTTCTGTCTCAGTGAGTATGTGAGTTGGTGTTACGTGTTTTACAAAATACGTCTGATCGAGTAATGGATAACGCACGTGCTTCACGACCTCTCCCAGTGCTTCGCGCATGTTTTTTTCACTCGTCTCTCTTCCTTCCTTCCTGCACGCGCTGTCAGCCCACTTCACAGCGGCTTCAAAAACATTTTTCTCGTCTGCTGTCAGTTCGTCTGATCGTACGATCTCAACCAGACATTCGTGACAAAGATCGGTGACTTCATCCGACTTCAAAACTTCGTCGCCATTTTCCAAAATGAAGTCCAGAGTTTTTTTCCTTAGATCATGTTTATCAAACAAGTGAGCTTCTTCCAGCACGATGCACGCATTCCGTGACGACAACGACGACTCCAAATAGTTGACACACTGTTCTTCCAGTGTCGTGATGATGTACTTCCTCGATAGATTCAGCAGACCGGTGACGTTGTCGCCTGTTAGGACGACGTCATCCGTATAAAGATATCTGTGTAAAAGAAGTAGAGTAAGACTTTAAAATGTGAGATAACTATGTGAGATCAGTTAATAAAGATATCTGTGTAAAAGAAGTAGAGTAAGACTTTAAAATGTGAGATAATTATGTGAGATCAGTTAATAAAGATATCTGTGTAAAAGAAGTAGAGTAAGACTTTAAAATGTGAGATAATTATGTGAGATCAGTTAATAAAGATATCTGTGTAAAAGAAGTAGAGTAAGACTTCAAAATGTGAGATAATTATGTGAGATTAATTAAATAGAAAATAATTAGATTACTAACAAAAACTGTATTGTTATCAACGTTTCTGTCTGTATGTATGTCTCACTTCTTCACTGTGTTCGTACATGTGTTTCCATGTCTCTGTGTATATGTGTGTGTGTCAGTATGGGTGTTTGTGTGTGCGTGTGTGTATGTGTGTGTGTTTTTTAACATACTTTAAAAACTCTGAAAAGATGTCTGCCTTCACATCAGGTATCACAATATCTGATTTTTCGCGAAGTTCATAAACATCCACTAAAACTTCGCTTCGAAATATAAACTGATTTTTTTGTTCCCCGACTAAAATTTCCGTGTGAGTTTTTGTAAGAAAAACGTGTTCACATTCTTTCAGATTCTTCCCTGTCTGCCAACCTGGACATATTCTCAAAAACAGAAGATAAAATAACCATAATTTAATATATAAAAAAAATATAATTTACAAAATTTCATTTACATATGACATAAAATATTCCAAAACCGAAACAAACACTTTTTATATAAAAAAATTAATCAAAATCATTTCTAAAAACCGACTACTTTCTGTTTAACGCCTCTACTGCTGAACACTGAGATCAGAGATCTAAAAATAAATAAATAAATAAATAAATAAAAGATAAGGAAAGAAAGAAAAACATCGGATAGATAAAGGATAAAAAAGAAATATCTTGTGGTTATGGTAATGATTACTATCCTGATGACGAAGACACAAAGAATTATTTTTATTATCAGTATTATTATAAACAGAGGTGTGTGGTCAGTCAGGTAAGAAATATTTCACTGTGGGAGAAACGATTTTCATATCGCAATGTACTTGTGGTCATTTATAACAATTTACCTCTCGAAAAGTCAGCAAAATTATCCGTCAGTGACAGATCTAAAAAGAAACACTAAAGAACAAGAAATATTAATAAAGAAACAAAAAAAAAAATAATAAAGAAACAAACCAGGATGCGATATTTTTGAAATAGAAAACAATTTAAAATACCTTCTAATTTAAACTTGATGATGGAGAATTTATTTAAGCTACTATTTTCTCTCTGTCGACTCAACTGCTGTAGATCACCGCTATCACAGATCTAAGAATAAATGAATACAAATTAAAATAAAATAAAACGAAATGAAATAAAGTAAGCAATAAATAGCAAAATATATCAATAAGAAATAATGGCTCTACTAGGTAGTAACAGAAATGGTAGTACTAGTATTAAAGATATTACTACTACTACTACTACTAGTAATAAATTAAGAACACTGGAATAGTTAAAACATAATAAAATAAAAATATCATAGACTTTCAATATGGCCGACTTGTTTTATTTCTGCTTTGTGTACTTTTCGTTCTTAAAATCCTCCACTGATAAACACGCGAGTGACGTCAGATATTTTACACGTCATCAAGTGCAGTGGCGTGCAAAGGTGAGGGCCGAAGGCAATCTGGCACCGTGCATCCAGATTTATATTTAAATCGAATAAAGTGTTTATGTTTTATCTGTGTTTACGTATTCAAAATATCTTCCTTTCTCATACTATTCCTCAGTGCTAGGCCTTGTACTTGAATCTTTGGGAATTACAATCAATGAGTTGGCCCCGGGCTTCACCAGACCTCCACACGACACTGATCAAGTGTCACGTTGTTAGGTTTCAATGTCAGAATAAAATAAAGAAATCGTCCTACCAGATATTTGTGTACTCATCTTACATAAATCTTCTTTAAAATTGATTACAACAATTGAACAGATTAAGAACTACTAGATTGCATTGTTTATAGGTAAGTTATGAAATCTGTATAATAATAATAATAATAATAATAATAATAATAATAATAATAATAATAATAATAATAAAATAATATAAACAAGAGCAAAAACAACAATAAGAAGAAGAAATAAATTTTACAGTGCACTAAATATACGTGTACCTATTTTATTTCTCTGACGATGCTTACATGACCAGTATATCAAGTTAAGCTAAAACGTGACGTTTGTTTGTAATGTAGCTAAAATAAAAATAGGGTGCCACAGCTTCATGAGAATCACAAAGGTAATAAAAATAATAATAATATAAATAATTAAATGAAAAAACAGGAAAAACAACTGTAACTATTAATTTAAAACGATATCGGTGTAAAACTGGATAATTTCTTAGAAACGACTACATTCTATTTAACGATTCTATTATAAATCTGTGATATTAGATATAAATAATGAAGTAAAATAAAATAAAATGAAATAAATACATAAAACATAATAAAATTAAATAAAGTAAATAGACAAAAGTATGCATAAGAGTTCGTGTGAAGATACATATAGTAATCACAGTACTACGTACTTTGTACTATTTCTATAAGAAGGAAATGGAACACTTAAACCAATTCGAAATAATTACTTTTCTTATACTGATTCGAACGAGTGACAGATAAAAGCGAAAATTAAATAAGAAGGAAGGAACGAATGAAAGGAGGGAAAAAAGAAAGTAAGGAAAAAAAAAGGAAAAACGGAATAGAAGGAGGAAAAATCATTATTTTTATTATTATTATTATTATTATTATTATTATTATTATTACTATTATTATTATTATTATTAATTATATACTACTACTAATACTACTAATACTAAGAAATTATTTTGCTATTATTATTATTATTATTATTTTATTATATTTTAAATTGTTTCTTATTTAAAATGGGAACACCTAAAACAAATTCTTCATTCTGAAGTAGGCAGAGAACGAAGAAATTATTTGAATGTATCATTATTATTTTATTATTATTATTATTATTTATTATTATTATTATTATTATTATTATTAAAATTGTTTCTTATTTAAAATAAGTATTTGAATGTATCACTCATAACAGTGTATCTTTGTAAAGTCTGATAAAAAAGCCATCACGATATAAACGAGTGATACAAAAGGCTAAGAAAAGCAGAAACACGATAAGTTCAGTTATTCATAAAAAGGCTTTTAGAACACTCTTATTGTAATGCATTTGAAGCAGTCTGGTTCGATGTTAAAATGTGTATTGACAATACAAATAAAGAGAACGCTACAGGTGGGAGAAATGGTGTAGAAAACAGGTCATGACAGACATAAAGAGGGTTGTAAGATGAAGCCAAAAGAGGGTTCAGAGGGTGTTGAGTTAGTTTAATGAGTGTTTCAAAGTGGTTTCTCTTTCAGCATCAAATTCCACATATTTCAGAGATTGGTGAGTTGTAGAGGGTAGTGTTAATTCAGGATAATTTTCAAACAGGATATTTTTCATACATGAAAATATTTATAGGAATTACTAATTTTATCTTTATATTTAACCTTAAACCAATACTAATACTATCCCCGAATTAACTCTAAATACAAGAACGTTTCTGATATTATTTACCTGAATTTTAGGTCTACATCTGTGCAACTAAGCCTGTGATTAAGTTTATGATTAATTTCCCTCACTGTCTGTCCATAGCCTAAACCCTAATCCTAAGACCCCCCACTATCACCCTAGACGTAATACTATTCTAATACATTTCTAAACATAATCCAACCATAACCCTGTATCCAAACAGTTTCGAGAGAAAATATAAATAAATTAATAAATAAATAATGTTATTAATAATAACAATAACAATAATGTAAATTTTATTGTGTCGTAGTAAAATAAAATTAAACTTTGCTACATTTTGTTTTATCATCTAAACAGTTTTCACATCTCTTGTTAGGTACATTACATTACATACCACGATTGTTACACACTATTGTTTCGTAGTGACCTTAGAGTCTCCAAGAAGAGTTGAACCAACGACCTGTTTGTTTTCCAGTTCAGCAATGGCTCCAGGACTGATGTATGAAAAATCTGTTTTCAACTGTCTTTAAAAAGGTATGTATAAAATATTGTTTACTTCTAAACTGTAGAGCAGTGAGAATAGTTTTCTCCTGTCAATAAAATAGCTGTGGGTTTCAATATTAATATTTGTCATAATACAAGTGTTAAGAAATGTTTTACAATATCAAAGCGATTCATGTCGAATATTCGAATTTATTGGACACGCAGACACAGTGTGTCGAGGGAGAGAGACCTTTTAATTTATATCAAAAACAGAATACAACGACGACTACCTTTATTTTATGTGTAGTGAGTGAAGAAAAGGCAGTGCTATGTAAATAAATGATTCATGTTAAGAATAGAAGCTGTGGCGCGTATTCAGAGAGAGTTAAAACTTGTATTTTTACACTGCTCAGTTTTTCTGTTCATTCTACCTGACTGAACCACATGTCAGTCGAGAAAGTCGTATTTTTAACAGTTGTAGCGTTTATACAAGAACAGTTGTGTTTAACAGAGAAGAGTATTTCAGTGTGTGTCCGACTGCTTCTATAACAGCACATAATATAATTTAAAATAATAACAACAACAACAACAACAACAATAATAATAATAATAATAATAACAAATAATAATAATAATAATAATAATAATAATAATAATAATAATAATAATAATAATAATAATAATTGTGACGACGAAATTTAATATTTTCTTTTGTTATAAAGTTAAACACGGATATCTATGAAACTCTTTAAAAGGTATATTTTTTCTTCTATATGTAGGCTTTACTAACGTAATACTCGTTATATAAAATTAAATTGTTTACATTGTATATTCTCTATATATGAAACAGAAAATATAAAGCAAATTTAAATACTAAAACACACACACACAAACACACACTCACACACACACACACACACACACACACACACACAGAGGTAATTATAAAGAGTAAATTAACTAGAAATATACATAAAGAAATGAATTTCTCTTTAACCATACATAATACTCATTTCACCGGAAAATACGCGATGACGAATTCTTAAAGTCAGTTTGTAAATTTGAGAATTAAGATATTTAGCTAAATCGAGTTTTGTGTGTAAAAAGTTTTAAAATGTGTCACCCTGGGCTGGCTTCTCTCGCTCTTTTCACTGACGTCTGCGGGAATCTAATATATGACGTTAGCAAGGAAAACTCGGGTGTGAGGAAGAACAAGCGACAAACGGGTTTTTGCACGGCCCAGTGATTCCTTTTGATAAACAGGGAGGTAACTGAAGAGGACCTTTAAACTTTGACCTTGCTTTGAAAAATGCGATAAGCGTTTGACAGCGGGATGTCGTAAAATATTTGTTTCACTTTTGATATCGTCTTCATGCTGTGTAATGTGTGTGATTACCAGCGTATATCTTATATATATATATATAACATATTTTTGGTATTATAAAAAAAATATGTTTCTATATTAGCTGTTATTCCATTATTTACCTAGTGCATAAGTGTAGTATTATACCATTACGATAATTATTTTTACTTTACTAATTCCTGTCATAGTGTCTTAAACAATTCATAGACAGTGGCAACAACAGTAACACAAACAGCAACAGAACCAGCAACAACAACAACAGCAACAACAACAACAACAACAACAACAACAATAATAATAATAATAAGGATAATACTAATAATAATAAATAAATAATAATCACAACGAATACACAAGCTATTATTGTTATAAAGTTTGCAAAAAAAGATCTTCTTTTGTTTGGATTGTTTTGTTTGTGCAACCTACATTTTGTTAGCACTTGAATTAATATAAAACAAAACACCTGTCTTCACAGGACGAATAAATTGTAAGGTGTATTTTTTTCTTCTTTTATTATCATTTTGAAATTTGTACTAAACGAGGCGATTAAACCAAGTTGATCCTCTCTACCCACTGTAACATTCGATATCCAGTATTAAATTAAACAAGATGTATTTCTCATGACGAAGTATTTTATCTGTGCCAGTCACGCGGTCCTGCTGAATCACGCGATCAGCTGACTGTTGTTCTGCCAGAAGATGTAAATATTTGTGTATCAGTGTCAGGAGCGGACCTGAGTTAAATAATAGATGCGGTTCGCTAGTGTTTTGTAAATATGTATATAGCTGTGTTTATTATTTTTTCTAAAGTAATGACATGATATACAATAGATAAAAATCACACAGTGGTTTGACCCTACCTGAACAAACATCATTTTCTAACGTATGTTTCTATTTTATCTTCCGAAATTAAAACATTTTTAAAAAGATAAAAAAAACGTACAGGAAAGACAACTACTACTACTATTACTACAACTATTATTACTAATATAAATACTACCCACTCCTCCACTACTAATAATACCTGTCATTATCACCAAACGTATAATACTACTACTTCTAATAATATATATATATATATTTCATTACTTTTGTTATTTTATTTTTATTATACTTACATATTTAGTTATTTTCTTTGCTGCCTACCCTCTTTTGGCCTGTACCTGAATTACTTTTCTGAAACTCGTATGAATGCGAGTATTCGAAACCCGACTAAACAGGATGAAGCGTTTCGCCTCGGTAAACAGATATAATGTAAAGTGTTAAACTATGCACAGGGGATCAACACTGGCGTGTCACTGGGCATACGAAACGAAATTCCAACCTCTTTCTATGTTTGATAGTTGTATTATGTTGTCTTTTCTTAACCTGATCTAGAATCATCCAGGTCGACGTTCAGTTTCAGATAGGATTTTTTGTTCGATTGCGTGTTTCTGTTAAAACATGTTCATTTTCAAATGATATCTATCAAGGACCCGATGCCAGATAGTTTATTATTCACATTTAAAAAAAAATAAAAATAAAAATAAATAAATAAATAAATAAATAAATAAATAAATAAATAAATAAATAAATAAATAAATAATTAAATAAATAAATAAATAAATAAATAATAAATAAATAAATAATAATAAATAAATAAACGGAATAATAGTAATAGTATCTCTGACATAAAATATTAGTTTTTAAGAATTAAAAGCATTAAAAGGAGACGTGAAAAGCTATATAAATGAAACAAAGAAAACTGAAAGACAGATGCAGAAGAAGAAAAAATTCCTTTGTTCGTCAGTGAAAACAAAATCTTATCTTTATCTCCTTAGAGTCGCCATATTCAAGACTTTTTTATTTTGTTTAGAGGTTAACTGAACAAACGTGGGAGACTTCACTTTGTCTCTTCAACCTTTTCTTTCGTGGGAAAAAAATGTGTGGTATGTATCTTCCCCACAAAACTAAAGTGCGAAATGACAAATATATATATAGAAAAGAAAAGAAAAAAAGAATGAAAGTATCGTTAACATTTGTTAAAATAAGTTAAGTGTATTTTTGTAAGCTATTGAATAAGCTACCATAAAAATCAGTCCACTTCTCTGTAAATTTACTAACAAAGCTGTCGATAAACAGAGGGCGAATCAGCGGCACATTATCAACACATTTCATATATAATTAATATCGGGAAATCAATTAAGTTATATTGAAAGAAGATAATTTTACTTAATCAGTCTTCTTTAACACAGATACACGTATGCGCATATATATGCAGGTGTATCTCAAATAGAGAGAGAGAGAGAGAGAGAGAGAGAGAGAGAGAGAGAGAGAGAGAGAGAGAGAGAGAGAGAGAGAGAGAGAGAGAGAGAGAGAGAGAGAGAGAGAGAGAGAGAGAGAGATATTAGAATAATCACAGTTATTAAAATAATCAAATGTATTAAATTTACAATTATACTTCTAGTTTGCGTGTATTTGTGATATTGTATTACTTTTAATAAACGTGACACTTAAAACGTTTGCATCATACCTGTCTTGTGTGCAGTCTTTCATTCACGCATAGAAACAAACTGTATGCATTTAGATTATTCAACTAATGAAATATATGCTATAGTATAATGAATTTATTAGTTTAAAAACAATATGTGTGTGTGTGTGTGTGTGTGTGTGTGTGTGTGTTAACAATACGAAACAAAGTTGTATTTTTGGCGTAGAAGTGTATTATATTTCTCTTTTGTCCGACAAACCTGTAAAGCGGGCTTCACTTTATGACGATGAAAAAATTGTGACGGGTTTAATCAGAGAGGCTATTCTCATCTATAACTGAACCGTTACCGAGAGTCTAACATTTCAATATGTCATTTTGACCTTTACTTTTCTGTCCCGCATTCGAACATAGCTTCACGTTATGTTATATTTCTGAAACAATGTGTGTGTGTGAAATTAAAACATAATAAAAAGTAACGCCATTGTAATATATATTAAGTAATTGGAAAATGTATTAAAAACTTAGAAAAGAATTGTGTCACGTATATTTTGCAAGCTATTAACAGTGATGACATAATACTGAGTAAAACTATTGATAAACACTATCATCGTGAAAAGCTGTAGATATATGGAGTTGGAAATATGACAATTTTTCATAAAATATTTATAAACCGGCGTTCTGTTTAAAAAGACGTACCTCGCTGGTCCCAAGTGAGTCCACTATATGTTTCTGTGTGTGCGTGTGTGTGTGTGCGTGTGTGTGTGTGTGTGTGTGTGTGTGTGCGTGTGTGTGTGTGTGTGTGTGTGTCTGTGTGCGTGTGTGTGTGTGCGTGTGTGTGTGTGTGTGTGTGTGTGTGTGTGTGTGTGTGTGTGCGT
>CM022676.1:17564385-17619385 GCA_012295275.1 Chrysomallon squamiferum
ACACAAACACATCAATAAAAATACTTGCAATATTATTGAAATTAAAAACCATTAGTAGATAAGTAAATTATATAGTATTTGTAGTAATAGTAATAATAATATGGGTATAAAGTTGATTTTCTAATTAATTTATTATGTAAGCTGTCATATTTTAGTTTCGTCAGAACCATTTGGATAACGTTAACATTACGTGAGGTCGTTCGGTGGGAGCATAGCAGCAGAAAAGTTCTGTAAAGTTATTTTAATAACTATTTCATTGATATTATTTCCCTATCTAAGAAACTGTCAAGGCATCTGACATTAATAATGTTTTCAGTGTCTCTGTTAATGTTTCTCTCTTTGTCTGTCTGTCCAGTCATGTTTGTCAATTTTAGTTCTACGAAACTCAATACCGGCCCTCTCACCCGCTCCTAGATCATTCAGAATCAGTCCCTTGCTCAAACTAACTTAAACGTGCACAGTAAACAAGAGATAATCTGTAACAACAGGATTTGAAACACTTGTCTAAGATCTCTTGTGAGATATCATATTTAATACGTAGTCACGTTTTTAATACCTCGGGTATTTCTTTTATATTATTTATTTTATTCTGTTGCTATTAGTTCTGTATTCATTCATTCATTTTTTATTTATTTATTTGTTTGTTTGTTTTTCTTTTTTGTATTATCAAAATCAAATCAATATATCATAATAATAAGTACAGACTTTATTTTTGTGGTGATGTGTAAATAAAACAAAATGTAACAGAGATGTATGGTTTCCTTAGTCATGCTAAAAACACTGAAGCCTCAGTACCGGCCCTGTTCCCCTCCTCTCTGATTGTTGTGAATCAGTCCCTTGTATAAACTAACTTGAACGTGCGCAGTAAAAAGAAGACAAAACATAATCTCTTACATCAAGATTTAAAACACGAGTCTAAGATTTCTAGTGAGGTATAGTATATTATTTAAACTAAATCGAGCGTGCACAGCAAAGAAAAGGCGAAATATGATTTGTAACACCGCGATTTAAAACACGTGTCTCCAGATCTCCTGAGATGTATCCAGTTGAGTACCTCGTCACGTTTATCAGATATCAATCATTCCGTTTTGTTGTTTGTACGGTATCAATCAGAGAGGGGGTCAAAGAACAAACTTCTTACCTGGGAACAGAAGTTTTCCCACAATTATAAAAAAGCACGAGTCTAAGATGTCTAGTGAGTTATCATGTATTGCTTAAACTAACTCGAGCGTGCACTGAAAACAAAAGGCGAAATCTGATTTGTAGCACCGCGATTAAAAACACGTGTGTACAGGCCTCCTGAGATGGATCCAGCTTAGTACCTAGTCATGTTTTTGAGATGTGAATCATTATGTTCTGTTGTTTGTACGTATTAATGAGAGAGGAGGTCAAAGATCATCCATAATATCTGAGAACATAAAATTTTATGCAATGCGTTTTCAGTAGTAATAATAATAATAATAATTATATAACAACGACGACAACAGTAATAATAAGAATGACAACAGTAACAGTAATAATAATAACAACAACAACAATAAAGAAATAATAACAGTAATAATAACAGTAAAAACAGCAACAAGAAAACAACTAGAAAACAACATACTTCATATCTGAGAATATAAAGTTTTATACAATCCATTATTCAGTAATAATAAAAATAATAATAATAATAATAATAACACCAACGACGACAATAAGATTAATAATAACAACAATAATAAAGGAACAATAACAGTAAGAATAACAGTAAGAACAGTAAAAACAACAACACAAAAACACCATTCTTGAGGTACACTAGAGAAATAATTTGTATGTTCAAAAAGAAAAAACATTTTTAAAAATATATATCCTAAATAAAAACAACTACAAAAAAGGGAAAAAAGTAATTGGAAATAGCAAATAATATAATATAAAGTCAAACTGCGTTAAAAAGTCTAATTCAGTAAAAATCATTACTCTCAGTCGATATAAAAAATAACATAAAGTCAAACTGCGTTGAAAAGTATAATTCAGTAAAAATCATTATTCTCAGTCGATAAAAAAATTTATTTCCCAATTTAACACTTAATTATTACACATAAAGTATTGTTAGAGATACAGCTACTTTGTAATCTGTCTACCACATTTGAGAAGAAAAGAGTGAGTACCATTAGTACCCTCAAAATTATATTTAATTTTAAACGTTGCCAATTAATTATTTAAAAACTAATTAATTTTATAAAATGACTGTCACAGTCTCATAACAATACATTAATAAGACACGATAACTGGTTTGTATATGGACAGTGTAAACTAACATACTTCATCGCGCCAAAAATACATCTTGTTTAAACTTGAATAGTCAACTGGCGAGTATCGTCTCTCTCTCTGTCTCTGTCTCTCTCTCTCTCTCTCTCTCTCTCTCTCTCTCTCTCTCTCTCTCTCTCTCTCTCTCTCTCTCTCTCTCTCTCTCTCTCTCTCTCTCTCTCTCTCTCTCTCTCTCTCTCTCTCTCTCTCTCTCTCTCTCTCTCTCTCTCTCTCTCTCTCTCTCTCTCTGACAACCGCGAGCTCAAGATGAAATGTTTGCACTTTTTGAAGCCGTAACAAATATTGATCCACGTTCCATGTAACCACTATAAGCAGCTAAATGAACAACATTATCATTAATGTCTTAGTACCTAAGTGAATTAACTTATTTAGGTTTAGTGTTGAAAGCAGAAGTTTGGATAAATATGTATGGCGCACATTTTGCTTTGTTTTATTGAATTCGACGTAATGGCAGTGCGACCTAGAAATACGACAGCTATCGAACTTTATAAAGGCTTTAACAAAGTAAGGTCTACAAGCAGTGAACATGTAATTATGTCATTTATCACCCGAATCTCAATTAATTTAATTTGTGTAAAAGTTCAGAAGAACTATGTTTATTATGAAACTAATCACAGCAGTAAAACAAAGAATTTGACCTAATATTTAACACAACACCTACACTAATACCTATACTGACATCTTATACTCACACGCTAACAAAACTAAACTCAACACCTACACTAACACCTAATACTAAACTAAAACTAACACCAACTAAACATAACACCTACACTAACACCTAATACTAAACACAACACCTACACTAACACCTAATACTAACCACAACACCTACACTAACACCTAATACTAACCACAACACCTACACTAATACCTAATACTAACCACAACACCTACACTAACACCTAATACTAACCACAACACCTACACTAATACCTAATACTAACCACAACACCTACACTAATACCTAATACTAACCACAACACCTACACTAATACCTAATACTAACCACAACACCTACGCTAACACATAATACTAAACCTAACAGCTATACAAACACAACACCTAATACTAAACATGACAGCTGCACTAACAGCTAATACTAAACCTAACACCTATACAAACACAACAACTACACTAACACCTAATACTAAACACAGCACTTAGACTAACACCTAATACTAAACCTAACACCTACACTAATACTGAATATGACATTTACACTGTCAAGTAATACTAAACCCTACACCTACAAAACACCTAATACTGAAGATGACACATACACTAACAGCTAATACTAAACATGACACCGACACTAACCCTTAATTCGAAACCTAATATCTACACTAATCTAAACCTAACACCTATATAACACCTAATAGTAAGCATTACCCCTATACTAACTCAAGTAATAATAATAATAATAATAATAATAATAATGAGCAATAAATAAAATGAGAAAGAAATCGACTAATTAATAATAAGAAATTATAAATAAATAGATAAAGAAGTTTAAAAATATTAACAACAGTAACTAAATATATAAATTATCAACTGATTATGAAATAAAAATAAATAAAATAAAATGTTGCTGTTACACAATCAGTTGAGTTGTGAGGAAACATGGACAAGCACAGTGATGTCGTTTCTCTGTACAATTCATGTACTGCTGAGATTCATACACGTAATAGGTGAACCCATTCTCTGTGTCTCTGTATATATGTAATATGTATGTATATATTTATGGTCGATAACATTTTTTTTTTTTTTTTGTTTTTGCAGGCATTGTTGAAACATCGCATAAACATTATTTGTTTCTGTTGTTGTTGTTGTTGAAATATGGATATTGTTAAAAAGGATCTCTTAACCAAAATTAACTACTTTAGTTTTGTTAAATACAATGCTCAGTGATATATATATATATATATATATAAGTGTTCTTTCTGAGTCATCAAGTGTGGTTTATGAATGTGTGAAAACTGGTTAAATCATGTTCTTCCAGTATTTTATGACTTACAGAAAGGATTTATATAAACGAATATCACTGAAAATTTTCACATTGTTCCGTGACTATGAGGCAGTGAGAAAATAAATAATGCTATTAGACAAAATACAAACTATTTATAGTTCTCTACACCTATATATTCAACAGTTATTCACTCTTCCAAGAATTTATAATAGCACCTGAAGAAATAAGAAATCAAATTTATTGCCATAAAAGTTATTTTTGTACACAGATTTCTGATTATTTTAAACTGTTTGTTTCCTGTTATTCTAAAATAATTAGATTCTTTGTAAAAAATGGGTAGATCATATCAGCATTCATGATGTATTCAGTAATGTTATTGGAACTGTAACATTTTCAATTGATTCTAAATACAGTTTTCAGTTTAGCTAGCCAAAATCTTTACTGCATTTCTTATTTTTTATTTTAATAAACTTTCAGTAGTTTTCTTAAGTCATACATAACATCTAATTGATAATTTATACATAAACTGATGTTTCTAGATGAACCTTCCTTTGTGAATCTAAAATATTAGACTCACATTATCTTTGTAAATAGTATAATGTCCAGTGAATTTAAACTTTTTTATATGGATGGTTCATTGAACTTTTTATGTATTGCCTTGAAAGAATGTTGGTGTGTAATGTTTTAAAGTTAAAATGGTAGAAAAACACTATTCACATTTTATGACAGAAAACAAAGAAGTAAGCTGGCCTTCTTTGTACTGAACCAGTGATATTGATTTAAGCATTTTCACAGACACTTCTAGAGGAATCAGAAATAAAATGATTAAAAACTTCTTCATGTAAAAAATACAAATATCACCATGTGCATAATTATAAACTGACAAAATAATTCAAATTGGATGTTCAATGTTTAAAGATGGCTGCCAAAAGGTATCATAATTACAAAAGTTGATGTACCTTAAGTTCAGATGAATATTGTAAAATACATATGAAACTTACTCTCGTATTAAAAACCAATAATAATAATAAAAATAAAAATAAGAAGAAATAAGTAAATCTGCAGAGAAAACTCGGCTAGCAATCAATGAGACTATCATCAGCTGCAGCATCAGGCTTCTGTCATGTTTCCTTGTAGTTTCAAGGGCAGCTCACTCAATTATCTTATGATTCTTAACTGAAATGTACCTGTTCTGCTATTTGCTCATTGCTTCAAGGGCTAGCCTATTTTGATTAGCTGATGTCTGAATACTTTAAGTTAATATTATGAATCAAGATATTTACGTGTCGCCTAGCATCAGAAAAAAACATTTTGTTATATTCATTTTTAAAGTAGTCTAACCATTATTTGTAGTTTCAACTACCAGTTACTACTTAATTGTGTTATACTTTTTTGTACTTGTTTTGTTTTGTTTTCTTTCTTTCTCTTTTAATATATAATATTAGGAAATCTTTGTGAAATGCATTATAAAAATAAGAATATTAATTAATATTAACAATATTAACATTATTTTTTGTTTCTGTCAGACAATATCTAGTTTGTTTCCCGGCACTAGATATATCCAGTAAAATGAAAACAGAAGACCCTATAATTAACTATTACTTATTAAAAACTTATTTGCAGTAAACAGTAGATCCTTTGCTGCCCCCTTTGAAAAATAATCATAAAGCTAAATATGTAACAATAGTTAAGAGGAGAACTGTACAAACATCTAGAAGAATATGACAGATAATGGTACCTGAAATGTGTGAATTAAGTGTATGTGAGGGATTGAACTAAAACATCCACTGTGATCTTTGGTTTCACTAAAAATACATAAACAACACTGAGGTTCAGGTTTATTTCTCGTTGTTTAGAATTAAAGTACCTGGGAGCTGGAAGACACCTGGGACGTTTATAAACAGTCACTGAGACTATCTTAACAAAAACAAAACAGTAGTGGTCTGTCAGTATTGTTCAGGTGTGTGGGATGTTGTCACTGAGACTTTCTTAACAAAAACAAGACAGTAGTGGTCTGTCAGTATTGTTCAGGTGTGTGAGATGTTGTCACTGAGACTATCTTAACAAAAACAAGACAGTAGTGGTCTGTCAGTATTGTTCAGGTGTGTGGGATGTTGTCAGTGTGACTGGGGTGAAAGGTAGGTCAGCAAAGAAGACAGAACATCTGGCAAGAGAGAAAGATGTTTGAGTCAATTCTATACATTTTATTATAAATTGTCTATATTATTACACAATCGGTATAAATTAAAGACTGTAATGAAGAAAGAACTTGTGTTGATTTGATGGGAGACATTCCTAATTTATTACAATTAAAACTAAAAATTATCATCCAGCAATGAATAAGAGGAGAAATATTTCGAAGAAAAACACCTACAGTTAACAAATCATCACATAAGAAAAAAAATAATAATAAAATAAATTTAGTGAAAAAAAAAAAAAAAAAAAAAAAAATATGACAGGAATCAAAACAGAAACAGTTTTTATTTCAGTATTAAAAGTAGGAATCAGAAAATGGCAAAATCAAAATATTGACTTATACTAAACTATCGTTCTGGCAAAATGTAACGTTTCTCACACAATAGTAATCCGCTTGTTATTTATGGAGAGCTCAGAGGAACCTTTCCTTCTAGAGGTTCATGTCTTTTTCCTGATTTTTTTTTTAAATTAATAATAATAATAATAATAATAATAATAATAATAATAATAATAATAATAATAATAATAATAATTATTATAATTATAATAATAATAATAACAATAATATTCTTTTCAAATGAGATGATTGAAATAAGTAAAATTCACTTCATGCAGAACTATGAGGAAAAGATTGACAAAAATAAAATGTTTCTCACATAGATGTTTTTTATGACACACATGAAATCAACAAAGAAAAAGTTACATACTGAGTGATACACAATCACTGCACTGAAAACAGCTACACATGTGTGCACATGTTCGCATAATCACATCAGTGTATTTCTTACTTAATATTAGTCTAAATGTTTGAAACTCTTAAATTACAGGAAAACAATGGCACAGCTCAGAAATAGAAAATTACACATTTTTAAAACTCAAGAGTTTTAAATAAGCACACTGAGAAGTGTTATATTATTCAGTTGATCTGATAGAGGATGGAGATTTTGAAGACTACATAAAATTAGGGTGAGACAGAATGAATACATACAAGTGAGCAGTCTGAGAAGAAGACTTCTGTTCTGTTGATTGTCATCTGCTGGTTGAGATGTGGTAGCCTGCCTGACCACTGTGAGTCTTGTCGTCCACTGGTACATTTGTACGAATCTGGTTATTTACTGATGTGGATGGGTGAGTCTGGTCATTCACTGGTAGATTTGTAGGAGTCTGGTTGTTTACTGATGGAGATGGGTGAGTCTGGTCATTCACTTGTAGATTTGTACGAGTCTGGTTGTTTACTGATGGAGATGGGTGAGTCTGGTCATTCACTTGTAGATTTGTACGAGTCTGGTTGTTTACTTATGTGGATGGATGAGTCTGTTCATTCACTTGTAGATTTGTACGAGTCTGGTTGTTTAGTAATAGGGATGGATGAGTCTGGTCATTCACTGGTACATTTGTACGAGTCTGGTTGTTTACTGATCGGAATGGGCGAGTCTGGTCATTCACTGGTAGATTTGTAGGAGACTGGTTGTTTACTGATAGGATGGGCGAGTCTGGTCATTCACTGCTGGGGGTGAGGAGTCTTTTCCAGTGCTGGGTGTTCCTAGTCATGCATTGGCTGAGGTGGTGGAGTCTGTTTGTGCACCGGTGGGGGGTGTCTCATCATCTGCTGTTGGTGATGGGAGAGTCTGGTGAGGGTTGTCTTCTTCCACTCTTTGGTGTGATTATCTTCATCCTGCAGACACTGAAAGGTCTGTGTGGTCTGTGTGTAGACATGAGCTGTTTCCTCTGCATCCTCCACACACAAAACATGACGCTGAGTGTCTGAAATGCTGGACACCTGCTAGTGACAGTTTTATATTTTTCTGACTTCCACTTGTCTCTGAACAGATGTACTGAGAATGGAGTCAGATGTTCTGCTAGTGCCTCCACCAGACTTTCAGAAGTGGACGTGTGTCTCACTGTCATCAGTCAAGTCTTGCCTTGGTCTACCTGGGCTTCTTCCCACTGAGACCAAACAGCAGAGTTCAACCTGTAAGTTGCAAATACAGAATTCAGGGAATTTGCTGATTAAAATCACTGTTAGGCACACCAACCTTGACACGAGGCAAATATAAAGCAGACTTGGCTGCAGAAACAGACTTTTCATTACCCCTGATACCAACATGCCTGAGTATCCCAAATAAAACAACTAGTACTAACAAAAAATAAATAAATAAAATAAAACACATGAAAATTGTTTTTATATCATCAAAGGACACTTTAACTATGAATGAATTCTTTATCTGAACTTTATCAATGTTTAATTTAACGATGAACTATATCATTTTGTAAAACGCACAAAATTACTTATTTATTTATTGTGATCATAATTACATAAAAAGCAATACTACAGCAGAAGTAGAGTCCCATCACAGAACCTAACCAGCTGATACGTGAAACATTTACCACCATGTTTTGATTATTATCTCTGTTTTAAATGTAAGACGCATAAATAAACACAAAGGAAGGGAAACAACTCAGAATTTATAACAAAAAATGTAACTGGTTCATTACTGGTTTCTGTTGACTACAAATGTTTATCTCAATAAAAGAACTCACAGTAGAAATGTGTGTCAGACATATACATTTCAAATTATATATGACTTATTAATGTAATAAACAGTTTCAAGTAGCTTATAACTGAATGTAATTATGTGTATGTGTGTGAGTGTTTAAAAAAAAATACTCACTGGAACTTACTCGAGATTATGTCTTCTTCACTCATTCACATCAGAAATGATCACTGTAATCATCAGAGCTGTCATGTTGTGGTGTAACACAGACTTTGTCCTTGTGTGCTTGCTGCTCCTTACAAGTATGATCCTCATCTGACTCAGTCTGAAATGTTTTGTTACACTATTGTTTTAAACCCAGGATCTAACAAAAAGTATCTTCCATCATAGCAACATACATGAAAACTGATCTTATATTAAAGCCGAAAAGAAAGAGAAAAAAAGAAAGAAATGTTTGATAGAAATACCGCTAGTGTTTCATCCCATCCAAATGTCACATCACAATTCAACTCTGGATAAGGAATTGCAATAAATGATTTTTCCACTTTTTAACACTGCAAAAGTATAATGAGGAAATATGAGAAATGTTACAAGTTATTATTATATTTAAATAGAACAACAAATGAAAACAACAACATAGAAACAAATGTGAATATTAATAATATGCATATGATCAGCTGATGAAAACAGGTAACAAATAGAAAAAAATTATAATTTATTGTAAATTGGCAGTTTTATTATAACAATTAGTGAGAACAGATGCCCACAAACTAAGTTTAACTGAATTACTGACACATGTAAGAACATAAATAGAAAGAACTTTACCTACACAAATTAATGTGTCAAACGATTTCAAGATTCTAAACTAAAATATATTAGAAAAATAATACAAAACACACACACAAACCACCCACCCATTGAAAAAACTTGCCTTATCAGACACATCATCTACAATAGCTTCCAACTGCAGTAGTGACCAATTACTTTCAACTTTCCTAAACACAGAACAGATTAAGATACTGCAATATCAGGGTCAAACTAATGTTATGTAAGAATGATTCATTTTGTAATCTCTTAAGGTAGTAAGTAATAAGCTACTCTCTACTATGGATGAGACTACATCTATTGATTTATGTCACATCATTTATTTCTCTCTGTAAAATAAATATAAATGTTTCCAGTGACAACTTACAGTAAAACCCTAGTAAAAGCCCTTCTCCCTTAAACTCAGTTTTTTTACACAAATGTCTATGCAGTTCCCAAGACTATTCACTATTATGGCTTAGTCTACATGTACTGATTTATGTCGCACCATTTAGTTATGTCTGTAGAAAGAAGGTTAATGTTGCCAATGACAACACTGAGTAACACCTGTCCTTGAACCAAGTTTTGTGATGTAAATGTCTCTTCATTTCCTACATCTACTCTTATTATGGATTAGACTAGTTATAGTGGTTTATGTCACAGCATTTATTTCTGTCTGTAGGCCACAACTAAGTGGTTTATATAGTCCATTAATAGTATCATCCCTAACAGTTAAGACCTGTGTTGTTAAATATATTTTTATAATAATAAAACCTGTGGCCTCAAATTCTACTCTCTGCTAGGAAAATATATGACATTAATATTTTGCATTTGATTTTCAGATATTATAAAATTAAACATCACAAATGTTTTAACCAACTGATACTTGAAAATATAATAATTTGAATGGAACGAAAATACGTTTACAACTTCTGTGTGGAATATTCCCTGGTTCTTATCCCCAAAATATATGTCTGAAAGAGTTAAAAATCAGTCCCAATGTAAAAGTATTAAAGAAAATTATGTTTTCTTTTTATTTAACTTTTCTTTTCTGAAGTAAGAACTGGCATCTAAGTTAGAAACAACTGAACAATTCTAGAAGTAAATGAGTGTAATGGTGTACTGAGATCACTGACAATACTGAACAATTCTAGAAGGAAATGAGTGTAATGGTGTATTGAGATCACTGACAATACTGAACAATTCTAGAAGTAAATGAGTGTACTGGTGTATTGAGATCACTGACAATACTGAACAATTCTACAAGTAAATGAGTGTAATGGTGTAGTGATATCACCAAGCAGTGTCTAAAGATACATGGAAAGTCAAAACTGAGATCACTAAAGACACTGAAGAGATGAATTAGAGAATTTACTGGAAAGACATAAGTTGTGACCCATCACATAAAATCAGGTCTTAAGCTGAATTTTTTCATTGATCTGTATTTTGATATTTCATTCATTCCTGTGTTTTTCTGCTGTGTAAAAAAATAAAGAAGCTTGCAGTTGATACACATCATGTAAGATTCTCTTTTTCTCAGAAAATAAACCATCCAGCAAATAACAGTTCATAAAAGTGCTCTAAAACACACCTAGGATCAACATCTAAAAGCTTGTGTCACTCCACTAGTCACAGACACTGAAATACTTTTACTCTGCAACTTAGAACCTTTCATATGTCAGCTCACACATGTCAGTTTAAGACTAAAATAATCAAATTGTGAACAGGTTAAGTAAAAGTAATAAAAATGTAAGAATCTTAGGAAAACACTGACAACATATGAATGTATTTTAAAAAAGGTTGTATTTTAGATTGCCGATGGATAAATCAGATAAAAGAAAATATATACTCTGTGAGTAAGACTTTAGATTTACATTCTAGACCAATGAAATGTCTTTACTCTAAAAAGAGAAACTACTTACCTGTTCCCAACATGTGTTAACAATTGTGTAATTATCATCAGTGTAGAGAAATGTGGAAGTAAAAATTACACTGTGAAAAATACACTGTCCTTGCCAAGAAAGTTGCACAACTGAACCTAATAATAACAATAATAAATAAATAAATAAATATTAACAAAAATTAACACTAAAATAAAAAAAATAAAAAATACAAAAGAAATAGAATAGCAACAACAGCATAATGATAATGATGATGATGATGATAATGATGATAATAATAATAAGTATTATAACAATAAGAAGAAGAAGAAGAAGAAAAAGAAGAAGAAGAAGGATATGTTAAAATGGACATTTGTTTGTATCAAAGTTAATAATATAATAACATGTAATTAAATTAAGACACTAATATATCACTATTAAGTTAAGATAAAAAGCAGCAAACTGAACAAATTATGTTAAATCTTGGTTTGCCATTGACAACAAATATAAAATATCAGACTGAAAATGAAAACTAATAAATGGAAAAATAGGTTCTAATGTTGTTTTGATAAAACATGGTGACTGTACATATACCAGCACAAACCAACCTATGTCAACTCATTCATACTTACAAAATTAGAGATTATCAAAAAAATTCAGAAAATTAATATTTATTTCATTGTTTTTGCTTTTTCTATTCTGATTTTAGAAAATGAAAATGTAAACTAGAAATAAAAAACACAAAAGAAACCTTTGATGAATTTTTCTATCCTGTCTGTGTAGTTAGCTGTGATTGAAATGTAGTCAACTGGAACATCAAACCAAACACAGAATACCTGGAAATTTAACCACCCATAAATTAAATAGAAAGAAAAATAAAATACAACTAATTCATCCATTTTATTTATTTTTTTCATTATCATTATTAAATTAAGATAAATTGTTGTTTAAATATTTAACAATTGTGTGTCTTGAAATTCTAAGCTTGACCAGTCAGAAGCAAGGAATTATATTCATAGCCAAGAGGATTGCAGGGATAACATGGTTTGGAAATAAGACATCAGATTTATCATCTTCAAAAATAATATTAAATACAAACAAGAACAGATTCAGCAATGTCCTCTTTCCTCTACAAATAGCTTTTTGAGATATCATATAAATTTCTTACAATTTAGATGTGTTATTTAAACTCTACTATTTTATATTCATATTTCTTTCACTATTTTTTACTCAGTCTTCAAAAGAAAAAATAATTTTTAAGACAGGAGGTTATCATTATTTTTATATAAATGTAACTGATGTATTATACTTAGTCAGTGTATCTCTCCAATGGGACTAGGGTCCCCCACTTCAGGTCACAACTGATACATCTTGGTTTCATTCCATCTCCAACACAAATATTTCTCATCGGTTTAGTATTTGTTGTCAGTTTAGTATTTGTTGTCAGTTTAGTATTTGTTGTCAGTTTAGTATTTGTTGTCAGTTTATTATTTGTTGTCAGTTTGGTATTTGTTGTCAGTTTATTATTTGTTGTCAGTTTAGTATTTGTTGTCAGTTTATTATTTGTTGTCAGTTTAGTATTTGTTGTCAGTTTATTATTTGTTGTCAGTTTGGTATTTGTTGTCAGTTTATTATTTGTTGTCAGTTGAGTATTTGTTGACAGTTTAGTATTTGTTGCCCAGGCTCAGTAGTGAAAACTTTATCAGGATGTTTTCTCAAATCAGCTAAAAAATCTGAAAAATGAACAAATATATTAATCATAATCATAACCCTTTACACACAAACATACAGTTATACATATCCATGCAAACACCAACATCCAACCCTCCTCAAACACACACATCTATCATCCACACACATACACTTAAACAATTCATTATCAGCATAATTGTTTTCTAAGTCAGAGATGAAATACAAATAAATATATATATAGGATGAGTCAGTGTGTGTGTGTGTGTGTGTGTGTGTGTGTGTGTGTGTGTCTCTGTGTGTGTGTGTGTGTGTGCTGGTTTCATACAAATGCATAAGAACAGTTACCATTAAGCTGAATACTACTGTTTCGTAAAACCCCTAAAATTATTTACTGATTAAAATATTATAATAATTTTACATTTTCTTATATAATGACAACCATAAATAAATGTTAACTATTAAATTCACACCAAACAAATAATATACATAATTAACTGAAAAAAAATAAAATAAAAAGTTTATTAGGATTTGAAAGTTTATCAGCAAATGAATCAAGAAAAAACAAATCAGGTTTAACTTTGGTAGATCTAAAAATAGTTGATGTGATGTTTTAATGACTGGGAATCACTTACAAGATTTATATTTTGTGTTTTTCATTTCTACAGCATTGATGAGTCACATACATCACACTGGTCACCTTTCATATTGTGATAGCCACACTTTGAACATTCTGAAATAAAACAAGTAATAATAAAATTAACTCTAATAATAATAACATATATAATAAGTAATAATAAAATTAAGTGAAATAAGAATAACATATCTAAGTGTAATTTGGTAAGAACCTAATAATATTAATTCAATAACATTATAATAATATGTTATTTAAAATAAAAACAAACAAATGTTATAATAAAATTGTGTTGTTCAAAAAGCTGAAATAATAAAATAGAAATCTGCAAAGGCAGATAACTCTAACACATAAAATAAAATTTGTTACCTGGAGAAAACATAAGAACTGACTACACAACCAGTGATGTTGCCATGGTGAGGGACAGTGCTGACACTTCGAAGAACACTGGTGACTAATATATTTCTTTTGCCATGTTGTGGATAAACTAAAATAAATAAATAATTAAATAAATAAGGAAACAGGAAACAACTATAAAAAATAAATAAATAAATAAATAAAATATAGTACATGTACATATACATATTAAAATGTATGACTTGATACATATGCAAACACACAGACACACTCTCTCTCTGTCTCTTTCTCTTTACTAAATCTATTGCAACATATTTAATAAATATTCAATTTGATTTTATAAAGATAATTTATTAATAACTTATTTATCAGTATTATTAATTTATTTATAATAAGGTGATAGCATTTGTTTAGTAACATTATGTGACAACTGCTTACATTTTAAAATATTTAATTTTAAAGTTTCTTACCCTTGGTTTTACAGCAATCTCAGATTGTGACTGCTTCTCTCAATTCTACAGAGTAATAATGTTCTGAAATCACTTCGGTTACAGGTGTTTGTGTAAGAACAGAACATCCCTAAATCTTCACTTCAGGAAAGAGTGTCATATCCTATGTAGAGAAAAATAAATTTAAATATTTAAATATATAGTGTGCGAAAAGATATAAAATATAATACAATATTAACAATATCTCAATATTTATGTAACTTAAGAGGTTATAATGAAGATTTTAAAATATTAGTGCATGATTGTGGTTTCAGACATCCAAATTAATAAATAATTTGAGAAAGAAAACTGGATGGGTGGATGTATGTATATTTACATAATTATGTGTATGTGAGTTAATTAACCCTGCAGGTTTGATGATCAACAACGTATGCGATAAACAAAACAGAGCAATGACTGCACTGACATTTCACGATGAAAGAGATATAAATCAGATTAAATAAACAAATAAGTAAACAGAGACATTTTTAAATATATGTATGTATACACATAAATAACGGCTGCATATACTGACATACATTACAATACAAGTCTCCTGTATTTCATGACAACAGTATGAAGCATGATGTATACGGTACTAATAACCTCAACACAATATCATAACTCCGGCCCCAGAAGGGAGGTAACTCTATCAGTGTTCTGTTTGACAAGCTTAAAACAATGGCGGCCGAATCACTTACACAATTTGTCTGTGAATTTCTGGATTATTTAAGAGATATCACTATATCTTTGAAAAACTTTCAGCTGGATTTCAGGTATTTCAGTCAAGATTACATTTGTAACATGTTTTGGAATAATGATCGCACCATTTTTGCGTCAGTTAAATCGGATCGGTCGTCGAAGAAAAGCGAATAACCTCATGGGATCCACGTGTATATGAGCCTGACGGTGATATCTTGTGTTGATTGTTCTTGACAGCCAGGGTAAGTAAAATCATAATTATTTATTTTATTTACATTGGGGAGTTTTCAAAACTTCAACCAGACAATTCAAAGTACGTGGCTGGCGAGCTTTTACAACCAAAATGTTTTAGTTTGATGATAAAAGTTGGATGAAACTACAACAAGACTGAATTATTCATTGGTTACGTCTGGAATAATTTAAAAAAAAAAAAAAATGCTAGAAAGGCAGAAATGATTGACTGTATTACCTATAAATACTCAATTTCTTAAATCAAGTAATATAATGATGAAAATTTCTTTTCAGTATCCCTTCCTTTTTTTTAATTTACTAATCTAGTAACTGTCAGTTTTAATTTATGCACATTTTGTTTTGTTTCTTCTTATTACTACTTCTACTTTTTATTATTAATTTGTTTTATTTATAATTATTATCATTATTATTATTATTTTTAAAATCTTTATTATTTATTTTTCATGTTTTTTAGGCCAAATTTCATCATTGGCAGAGTTTTTCAGAAAGTGTATGGAGAAAATGTTCCAAATGAATTTAAAGGACCATTTTATGAAAAATCAGATGTGAGTGAAATATTTTCTTATTTTCTTTAATCTTTCAAGATTTATGTTCTAATTATTAAAGTTATTTTATGCACTGTTGCTTTGTTTTAATTATCTCTAGTGTCTTAGTCTTTATAAAACATTAAATGATCTGAACATTATCTATGAAGGGATTTGTGTTTGCTCTCATGACACTTTTTTCTATAGTACAGTTCAGTTAGTCATTAATGGAATAAAATTTAAAATATATTGCATGACTTTAAAAACAAATTACCTTATTCCTTCATAACATCTATTTAATACAAAAGCAAAAATACAATGCTATATATATGTTCTATAAAACATTAATTCCTTCTTCTTCTCATTAATAGATTTAAATGTATATTCAATTATTATTACTTTTATTGTTGTGTTGTTATTGCTATTTTTGCTATTATTATTACAACTACTATTACTACTACTACTACTACTACTACTACTACTACTACTGTTGTTGTTGCTGTTATATTTATTATTGTTGGTAATTTTTATCATCATCATGATTAAAATGTGTTAAAAAAGTATCATTATTTTATTACTATTGTGTAATTTCCAGGTGAAACCTCATCTAAGGAACAGTCTGGTGTCAAGTGATGTGTAGCCTGTGTTAGAATGTTTTCTGAAACCTCTCATCAGTGACAGGGTATGTTTGAATATGTCTGTGTGTGTGTGAATCACTAGATTGTATACTGAAATTTAGAAAATTTCTACAACCTGTGTTTGAAATGTTTATCCTCTTTGTTCAGCTTTTTATTAAAACACGAGTTAGTCAGTGATAACATGACCTAATGTTAGGATTAAAGTTTACTTAGTTGTTCTAATTTTATTACACAGAGATAAAGATTATTTTATTGCAAATTCAGTCAGAGAGAGAGAGTATGCATATGCATGTATGAGAGAGAGATTGGATTATGTGGATGTATGAGACAGATTGTATATGTGTCTGTGAGAGAGAGATAGTGTATGTATGTGAGAGAGATTGGATGTGTATGTATGTATGAGACAGATTGTATATGTGTGTGTGTGAGAGATAGATAGTGTATGTATGTGAGACAGACTGGATGTTCATGTATGTGAGAGATTGGATGTGAATGTATGTGAGAGAGATTGCATGTGAATTTATGTGAGAGAGAGAGAGACTGGATGTATATATATATGTGAGAGAGATTGGATGTGAATGTATGTGAGAGAGAGACTGGATGTGATGTATGAGAGAGAGATAGTATCTATATGTGAGCAAGAGAGATAGTGTGTGTATATATGTGGGTGATTTCGTACTCAAATGAAAATAACTGAAACATTGAAAATCATAATAAGCGAAGAAAAATGCATTCGTCTGACAAATGTAGATTGATAAAAGAAATCGTGTTTTTGTTTAAAACCACTAAACTTTATATTTAATATTGAAGTTAAATATTTTACGTATCTCACTGCAGTATTGTTCAGGTGCTGTCTAGAAAGGGAATTTACATCATGGAGAAGGATGAATCAGCTGTTACAGAAACCATTCTCATATAGTCTGCACCATTCTCAGTTGTGAGTTTATTTCATTTTTCTGTCTTAGATATTAAAATAAATTTTGTAACAGTTCTGTATTCATTATAAAACAGCATAATAATAATCAGTGATCTGTCATTGTTTTGTAAATTATTTTATTATTATCATTATAAGGATTATGCATTACGCAGAAAAATTGAAATTTTAGTTTATTTATTTATAGCTGTTTGTTTATTATCTGTATTATTATTTTATTCATTATTATTTTTTTCAGAATGCACATAACTTTCTAATTGATGTGTATATGTTGGCATAAACCAGTGAAGTTGTTTCAGTAGAACATACTGTCCAAGCCATCAGGTAAGCTGTAGTTTTTATTTATATTTATATTTTATTGATATTTTTTGTTTATTTATTAAATACATAAATTAAATTTAAAAAAATAGAGAATTTGAAAACCTCTTTTACTAAAATGAGATTATTTGGCTCTGTTAAAGTTTATTTATTTTATTCAGTTAGTTTATTGGAAAGTATCACTTTATGATCAATTGTATTTCAGTTCAGAGGTCAATGACAAGCTGTATTTAAAAGCTTTGATCCTTCAACTTTGAATATTAAATGATTGATGAATTATGATGATGCATTTAAACATATGAATGACAGAGAGAGAGGTTTAGCATTGATGTAATCTGTTCACATATCTGATTGCATAGTGACCTTGCAGTATAAGTCATGTCCATAACTCACTTTCAGTTTAGCTTCTGTGTAAAGAGCAAAGCTTGTATTGTAATAGGCCAAGGAAGGGAAGTAACTGCAGCTCTAGAACTTATAAACACTTTATTTGGATATATAATATATGCACATTTACTTTTAAAACGTGTTCCATCAGGCACTGAGGATACAGTTGTCTTCTGGTTAAATAAAGTTTGTACTGCTGCCATTGCAAAAGAGAACAAATCTGAGCAGGTGAATTTGAGTTTGTTTTCTTACATATTTCTCATTTTTCTAAACTAATGAAGTTTAATTTAATATATGCAGCTGCAGTTTGTAGATAATGTATCAGTAAATACAATTATACATATACACAAATTACATTAGTATCGTGTAACACACACTACACTTCATACCTTGAACATTTCACTCATGTGTTTCTCTGCACACAAAGACACCAACACCCTTACATTCATATAAATGTGATTATTTTCTTGTAAATGTTTATTTCTATATTATTATAAAAAAAGAGGAAGCTTCATATTTTATCAGTATTTTAAAATGTTTAACTTTGCTGTTACCAGACTGGAACTGCCAGCTCTTCACACAGTGTCACTGTTCCTGTGATGACAGACATACTAAAAGATGTAGAGACAGATGTACAGTTCCTGTTGTCTGAAGTTTCTATTGTCTGCAGTCTCTCAGAGCTGATCTTCTGGATTGAAATGATAAAACTTACAGACAGGACAGCTTCTAAATGGTCAGGAAGCAGAAAGTAAGTTTTGTGAGAGTTTTTACTTATGATTCAGAATTTTAGTTAAACAAAATACATGCTGCAAATTCCAAATTGTATTATATCTTTTATTATATGAATTTGTGAAATTTCTTATTTGTAATGTTCAGTTTTAGTGTGGATACTGACATATGCCTTTATCTATGTAAATACATTTTTATTATATAAAATGGATGATTACAAGCTTTGTAAAGATCCTTATATAATGATCAGTATTTAATAAGGCTACCAATAAAGAAAGTTAATATTAAAGGAGTTTTTAAATGATTGAATTGCAGTCAAATTTTACAAATCTTACATCAGACAGTTTATGTTGCAAGGTTTATTGTTATTTTTATTAAATACTGGCAGTGCAGTTTAAAATATGAAGATACTACAGGATTTATTATTATTTTTATTCATTTTAATTCAGCATCTTGCTATCCATTAGCAACACAACAAGACATAGCTTTCAGTTTCACAAAACTGAGTTGAGATTCATGAGTACTCCAGAACTAAACAAATCAAACTATTCACTGTAAGTATTCACTTAATTCATTTTGTTAAATTTGTAGTGATGGATAGACTGGCTCAGTGGTTAGAGTGCATGATTAAAGTTTGTTGGGTTCTAGGGTCAGTCCTACGTGGAGGACTAATAACGTTGTTTACCAATCTAGCTGCTGATTCATACCTGATATTGCTAAGATCAAGTTATATGTTTTGTTTTCTCTGGAAAAATGTATATTAAAAACAGATTTTTAGTTTCTTGTTTAAAAAGGGTGTCAGTTCATGTTGCAGAAACAGGTTTTCTTTTTCATTAGCTGTATTGTTCTTTATCTTGTAAGATACAAAGAACTAGTAAAAACAAGCTTTGTACGTTCTTAAATAAAATATTTCTTCTTTATTTCATATTTGTTATATTTTAGTAACATTTATATTGATCAATAATCAGGTTATAATATTATATTTTTCAAAGATACTGATTTGTTTTTTGATTCAGAATTTATATTTATATTTTGGTAAACCTCTTTATGTTTGTTTTGTTTTTTTTACTTTTTCAGACACATACAACAAAACAGACAAGTGTTGTTATCTAAACTTCAGAATGGGACACACACAGACAGCAGAACAGACAGAGAAGTTTCTAAAAAAATGGTATGAAAAACATAAATTTTAACTTATCTGTTTAAACATCAATTTACTTTCTTCTCAGTTTTTGTGTTGTGTGTATTCTCAATACAGAGTAAGAAAAACAGAATAGTACAAGGAAAGTCTGCAATAATAAGTAAAGTAATTGTAGTATACAAATATACTGATAACTTAGAATACAGTAATAAGTAAAGTAATTGTAGTATACAAATATACTGATAACTTAGAATACAATAATAAGTAAAGTAATTGTAGTATACAAATATACTGATAACTTAGAATACAAAAATAAGTAAACTAATTGTAGTATACAAATATACTGATAACTTAGAATACAATAATAAGTGAAGTAATTGTAGTGTACAAATATACTGATAACTTAGAATACAATAATAAGTAAAGTAATTGTAGTATACAAATATACTAATAACTTAGAATACAATAATAAGTAAAGTAATTGTAGTGTACAAATATACTGATAACTTAGAATACTTCGTTATTTCCATACTTCCATTAGCATTGTTTTATTCTTGTTTCTGCAGAATACAATCATTATATGTCTTTTATCTTATGATTTTTTCTTCTTCTTATATTTTTGTTATTATTTCGTTTATTTATTTGTTATTCCTTACTTCTAAATTTTTGTTTCTATCATAACATCATTAATCCATACAAAAACCTCTAACAGACTGAGTATGCCAGCATTTTTACACTAATTTACTCAGTCTGCGAGACAAAATGTCTTCATTTTAACTCTCTTCATCATCATCCTTATTATCATCATCTAGGTTTATAATATGAGTTATTATTACTGGGCTGTTATATCGTAAATTATCTTTCTGGTTAAATTGTATTTTTAATCTTTATTTGCAGGTTGTGTTTTGGTTAAATTAGCTTGCTCAATTGTTTATTAATTTTCTTGTTTTAAAATCCCTATTAATTATAATTGTCTAAACCAAATTAAGCCATTGCTTAATTAAATGGAGCAGAAATATTGAAATATGTTTTCCTTAGATCTTTAAGCTTTAGCAGGAATTATTCTTTCATTATTTTCGATTTTCTTATTATTCTTTGTTTTTAAAAGACATACTTAGTTTTTATAAGAGTTTAGTTTTTTGTTTATTTTTATTTTATTCAAATTGCAACAAATTGTTAAGTTTTTATAAGAGAATTGCCTTTCTGATCTTATTTAATCGATAGATAATTGTTATTTATTGTTAGAAAGTTGTAGAAATATCTGAGAGGGGAAGTTGGAGAGTTAAATCTATCAAGTAGGTGTGAGTGTCTATAACTGTATTAATTTTAGATTGTTGTTTTTACTGAAAAACAAAATCAGCACTAGTTACTTCAGAATTTTATATGTAATGTAATTATATTTATTGTTTTACCTTTTATACATTATTGCCATGTTAATACAATTTATTTATCTATTTATTGATTTATGGTATATTTGTTGATATTTCTATTTATCAGTTTATTAATTTATTTATTTGCTTGTTTATCTAGGAACTGGCTGAGTCTGATGTTAAACACTTTGTAATTCTGTTCTGTGACGGAGGATGTCAGTACAAAGCTCTGTTTTCTTTCACACCAGAAACTGATGAATTATATAAATTTGAGGTGTAGGATCTAAAGAAATACCCAATGAAATGATTCATAGGTTTTATAAGTAAGTACATATTTAATATTTTATATCTGCAATACTAGATATTACCATGAATACAGAGTCTTGATAAGAAAGTGTATTTTTATGTTATTTTAAATCTGTCTTCATCTTTATAAATTTATACATTCCTCAACATTCAGCTCATTAATATAATGTAAAATATATGTTTTTGCAAATAATGTTTTTACTAGTTAGTTATTTATTATTATTTTTTTAATATAAATTGAAAATAATTTTGGTAAATTTCTATACTGACCAAGTGAAATGTATGTGTTTTTATAACAAGATTTAAATATTTGTGCATGTCAATAAAAAACAGGGTATAGTCTATAACAAGATGTTAATCAATATACTTTAGTGAACAATAGTGACAATAAAAAATGTATCACTATATAATTTCTCATACTTTAATTTCAATTTCTTTTATTTTACATTTTTTCTTTTTTTTCATAATTTATTAATTATCTCACTGAAATGACCTCTTAAGATTAAAATATTTCACCGAAAAAATGTTTAAGAATGTTTCTGTCAGAAGAAATTATTTAATACTAATGAGTTATTGTTTTATTTATTAATTGCCATGTAATAAATTAATTAATATTATTTTATTGTTTTCACAGACATAAATCTGGGCCTCAAAGTTTCACTGAAGTGACATCAACCAAATATTTATCTGTGTCCATTGATTATGTTATTAACAATTCTCTCTGGAAGCCTGGGAAACAAGCTACAACATCAAAGAAAGTGTATTAGGAAGACGTATATCTCACAACACACATCACCATCATCCTTACATCATCAGCAGCTGCAGCAGTTGACTCTTTACATCGTTGTCTTGGTTACAATTCTAAATGACAAATGTTACACAATACCTTGTTTCAATTCAGGTTTAATATGCATTTTTAAAGATACTTTAAATTCAAGTATGCTGATTTTAAATATGATAATGAAATATGCTAATTTAAATATGCTGACTAGAACATGATAGTTTATATCAGATGATTTCAATTTTATAATAGAAATATGCCAGTGGGAAAATGCTAATTTAAATATCCCAATACAAAGATGCTTTTTCTTTTTCTTAAAATGCTAATTTAAAAATATGTTAATTTACTTAAATTCTTGTATATATCAAGAAATGATCAGCTTAAAACAATTAATCATTTTCAGAGCACTCAGATCTTTAATTCAGAGGATGTGAGATGAAAAGATGAGCCCATGATATTTCACATCACTGTTTGTCAGATGTAGCTGCAAGTTCTGTTATGATTGTTTTGAACATGATTAATCAGGCTTAATGGATTCAAAACTGTTTTAATCCTATAAAAATGTGTAACTCTGTTTTGCTTCTTAATTATAAATGACTTATTTATTTAAATAAAAAGTAATGTGTTTTATAAATATACGAGATATATGTATACTCATCTTACATAAATCTTCTTTAAAACAGATTAAACAATTCAATAGATTAAGTACTACTAGACTGCATTGTTTAAACGTAAGTTATCAAATGTGTAAAATAATAATAATAGTAATAATAATAATAATAATAATAATAATAATAATAATAATAATAATAATAATAATAATAAATAGAGAAATAAAAATAATGAAAAATAAAATGAAATGAAATAAATAAATAAATAAATAATAAGGATAATTTCAGGTATAAATATACACACACACACACACACATATTCAGGCATGAATACAAACATACATACATATATATAATTATACATACACACACATACGAATTCATACATAAATACGTACATATATACATACATACATACATATACATAGACACACCCACATATACATTCACACAGATAATACACATACATACATACACACACATATATATTTTAGATGTATATATGCATACATGAACACAAACATATGGTAACATCGTCCGCCTTCGGAGTGCGGGTGAATGGGTGTCATACATTCGAGTCTTGTCATCGGCATTTGATGGGTTTGTGAGCATGTGATTGGACTTTGTCCTCCTGAGCCAGTGCGTTCCCGAATATTGTCTGTGTGCAGAGTCTAATCAGACGTACATAAGACTGAGAATATTCAAAATCCTAAACTATATACATACATGTCTATATGTATGTGTGTGTATACTTATATATATATATGTGCACATACATACATATTTACATATGCCCATAGACACACACATACAGATACACAAATTTCAGTTTTATTTGTAAACACTGTTATCAGAATGATAAGTAAGAATTGTCATCTAAGTAAAACAGTTAAAGAACGTTCCACCCTTCTCGTTCAAATCAGCTTTGTGACAAAGACTGTGGAGTGAACAGTTCTGTACTTAACTGTGTGTTCAACACCATAACTTTAATAGTTATAATGATAAACATTTATATCTCATTGAAATCAGCTTTGTGACAAAGACTGTGAACATAAACATTTATATCTCATTGAAAACTGTGTGTTCAACACCGTAACTTTAATAGTTATAATGATAAACATTTATATCTCATTGAAATCAGCTTTGTGACAAAGACTGTGGAGTGAACAGTTCTGTACTTAACTGTGTGTTCAACACCATAACTTTAATAGTTATAATGATAAACATTTATATCTCATTGAAACCAGCTTTGTGACAAAGACTGTACAGTTCTCTACTTAACTGTACGTTCAACACCGTAACTTTAATAGTTATAATGATAAACATTTATATCTCATTGAAACCAGCTTTTGACAAAACTGTACGTTTAACTGTACGTTCAACACCGTAACTTTAATAGTTATAATGATAAACATTTATATCTCATTGAAATCAGCTTTGTGACAAAGACTGTGGAGTGAACAGTTCTGTACTTAACTGTACGTTCAACACCGTAACTTTAATAGTTATAATGATAAACATTTATATCTCATTGAAATCAGCTTTGTGACAAACACTGTGGAGTGAACAGTTCTGTACTTAACTGTGTGTTCAACACCGTAACTTTAATAGTTATAATGATAAACATTTATATCTCATTGAAATCAGCTTTGTGACAAAGACTGTGGAGTGTACATTTTTTATTGTCACTGTTGTCCACTAAAGTATATTGATTAACGTCTTGTTATAGACTATACCCTGTTTTTTATTGACATGCACAAATATTTAAATCTTGTTATAAAAACACATACATTTCACTTGGTCAGTATAGAAATTTACCAAAATTATTTTCAATTTATACTAAAAAAATAAATAATAATAACTAACTAGTAAAAACATTATTTGTAAAACATTTATTTTAGATTATATTAATGAGCTGAATGTTGAGGAATGTATAAATTTATAGAGATGAAGACAGATTTAAAATAATATAAAAATACACTTTCTTATCAAGACTCTGTATTCATGGTAATATCTAGTATGGCTGATATAAAATATTAAATATGTACTTACTTATAAAACCTATGAATGATTTTATTGGATACTTGTTTAGAACCTACACCTCAAATTTAGATAATTCATCAGTTTCGCGTGTGAAAGAAAACAGAGCTTTGTACTGACATCCTCCGTCACAGAACAGAATTACAAAGTGTTTAACATCAGACTCAGCCAGTTCCTAGATAAACAAACAAACAAGCAAATAAATAAATAAACAGATAAACAGAAATATCCATAAATATACCATAAATCAATAAACAGATTAATAAATTGTATTAACATGGCAATAATGTATAAAAGGTAAAACAATAAATATAATTACATTACATATAAAATTCTGAAGTAACTAATGCTGATTGTTTTTCAGTAAAAACAACAACATAAAATTAATACAGTCATAGACACTCACACTTACTTGATAGATTTAACTCTCCAACTTCCTCTCTCAGATATTTCTACAACTTTCTAACAATAAATAACAATTATCTATCAGTTAAATAAGATCAGAAAGGCAATTCTCTTATAAAAACTTAACAATTTGTTGCAATTTGAATAAAATAAAAAATAAACGAAAAACAAATCACTTATAAAAACTAAGTATGTCTTTTAAAAACAAACAGTAATAAGAAAATCAAATATAATGAATGAATAATTCCTGCTAAAGCTTAAAGATCTAAGAAAACCATATTTCAATATTTCTGCTTCATTTAATTAAGCAATGGCTTAATTTGGTTTAGACAATAATAATTAATAGGGATTTTAAAACAAGAACATTAATAAACAAGTGAACAAGCTAATTTAACCAAAACACAACCTGCAAATAAAGATTAAAAATAAAATTTAACCAAAAAGATAATTTACGAAATAACAGCCGTGTAATAATAACTGATATTATGAATCTAGATGATGATAATAAGGATGATGATGAAGAGGGTTAAAATGAAGACATTTTGTTTCATTTTTTATTTTAATTTATTTATAATTAGACAATATGAGAAATGTAAAAGTGAACCTCACAGACTGAGTAAATTAGTGTAAATGCTGCCATACTCAGTCTGTTAGAGCTTTTTGTATGGATTAATAATGTTATGATAGAAACAAAAATTTAGAAGTAAGGAATAACAAATAAATAAACGAAATAATAACAAAAATATAAGAAGAAGAAAAAAATCATAAGATAAAAGATATATAATGATTGTAGACAGCAGAAACAAGAATAAAACAATGCTAATGGAAGTATGGAAAAAATGAAGTATTCTAAGTTGTCAGTATATTTGTATACTACAATTACTTTACTTATTATTGTAGACTTTCCTTGTACTAATCTGCTTTTCTTACTCTGTATTGAGAATACATGCAACACAAAAACTGAGAAGAAAGTAAATTGATAGTTAAACAGCTAAGTTAATGTGTGTGTTTTTCATACCAATTTTTAAGAAACTTCTCTGTCTGTTCTGTTGTATGTGTCTGAAAAAGTAAAAAAAAAAAAAAAAAAAAACAGAAAGAGGTTTACCAAAATATAAATATAAATTATGAATCAAAAAACAAATCAGTATCTTTGAAATCATAACCTAATTATTGATAAATATAAATGTCACTAAAATATACCAAATATGAAGTAAAGAAGAAATATTTTATTTAAGAACAGACACAGCTTGTTTTTATTAGTTCTTTGCATTTTAAAAGATAAACAACAAAACAGCTAATGAAAAAGAAAACCTGTTTCTGCAACATGAACTGACACCCTTTTTAAACAAGAAACTAAAAATATGTTTTTTAATATACATCTTTCCACAGATAACAAAACACATACCTTGATCTTAGCAATACCAGGTATGAATCAGCAGCTAGATTGTTAAACAACTTTATTAGTCCTCCACATAGGACTGATCCTAGAACCCAACAAACTTTAATCATGCACTCTAACCACTGAGCCAGTCTATCCATCACTACAAATTTAACAACATGAATTAAGTGAATATTTACAGTGAAGAGTTTGGTTTGTTGAGTTCTGGAGTACTCATGAATCTTCACTCAGTTTTGTGAAACTGAAAGCCATGTTTCGTTGTGTTGGTAATGGTTACTTGGTGTTTTGTGACACTTGACCTCCCGTTACCATAGCGAGATGCTGAATTAAAATTAATAAAAATAATAATAAACCCTGTAGTATCTTCATATTTTAAACTGCACTGCCAGTATTTAATAAAACTAACCATAAACCTTGCAATAAACTGTCTGATGTAAGATTTGTAAAATTTGACTGCAATTCAATCATTTAAAAACTCCTTTAATATTAACTTTCTTTATTGGTAGCCTTATTAAATACTGATCATTATATAAGGATCTTTACAAAGCTTGTATTCATCCATTTTATATAATAAAAATGTATTTACATAGATAAAGGCATATGTCAGTATCCACACTAAAACTGAACATTACAAATAAGAAATTTCATAAATTCATATAATAAAAGATATAATACAATTTGGGATTTGCAGCATGTATTTTGTTTAACTAAAATTCTGAATCATAAGTAAAAACTGTCACAAAACTTACTTTCTGCTTCCTGACCATTTAGAAGGCCTCCTGTCTGTCAGTTTTATCATTTCAATCCAGAATAATAGCTCTGTGAGAAAGGCTAACGGGTGGAGAGACCACGAAAGATATTCAATACAGATAATATTCAAACGGAAAACCAGATCTAATATTAAATTACGAATTTGTTGATTACGAAATATTAAAAAAAGGAAATCGTTAAAAGACTCCAAAACAATGCCTCTCTTAATGAGATATTAAAACTGAGCAATTTAATATATCTAAATTTTAAAATTACCATCTGATTTATTATTTTATTTGCAAAAACTTATTATATTTTATTTGTTACTAAACAAACCATGAAAACTGAGAGACTGCAGACAATAGAAACTTCAGACAACAGGAACTGTACATCTGTCTCTACATCTTTTAGTATGTCTGTCATCACAGGAACAGTGACACTGTGTGAAGAGCTGGCATTTCCAGTCTGGTAACAACAAAGTTAAACATTTTAAAATACAGATAAAATATGAAGCTTCCTCGTTTTTTATAATAATATAGAAATAAACATTTACAAGAAAATAATCACATTTATATGAATTTAAGGCTGTTGGTTCCTGTGTGTGCAGACAAACACATGAGTGAAATGTTCAAGGTATGAAGTGTAGTGTGTGTTACACGATACTAATGTAATTTGTGTATATGTATACATGTATTTACTGATATATTATCTACAAACTGCAGCTGCATATATTAAATTAAACTTCATTAGTTTAGAAAAATGAGAAAACAAACTCAAATTCACCTGCTCAGATTTGTTCTCTTTTGCAATGGCAGCAGTACAAACTTTATTTAACCAGAAAATAACTGTATCCTCAGTGCCTGATGGAACACGTTTTAAAGTAAATGTGCATATATTATATATCCAAATAAAGTGTTTATAAGTTCTAGAGCTGCAGTTACTTCCCTTCCTTGGCCTATTACAATACAAGCTTTGCTCTTTACACAGAAGCTAAACTGAAAGTGAGTTATGGACATGACTTATACTGCAAGGTCACTATGCAATCAGATATGTGAACAGATTACATCAATGCTAAACCTCTCTCTCTGTCATTCATATGTTTAAATGCATCATCATAATTCATCAATCATTTAATATTCAAAGTTGAAGGATCAAAGCTTTTAAATACAGCTTGTCATTGACCTCTGAACTGAAATACAATTGATCATAAAGTGATACTTTCCAATAAACTAACTGAATAAAATAAATAAACTTTAACAGAGCCAAATAATCTCATTTTAGTAAAAGAGGTTTTCAAATTCTCTATTTTTTTAAATTTAATTTATGTATTTAATAAATAAACAAAAAATATCAATAAAATATAAATATAAATAAAAACGACAGCTTACCTGATGGCTTGGACAGAATGTTCTACTGAAACAACATCACTGGTTTATGCCAATATACACACATCAATTAGAAAGTTATGTGCACTCTGAAAAAAATAACAATGAATAAAATAATAATACAGATAATAAACAGCTATAAATAAATAAATTAAAATTTCATTTTTTCTGAGTAATGCATAATCCTTATAATGATAATAATAAAAATAATTTACAAAACAATGACAGATCACTGATTATTATTATGCTGTTTTATAATGAATAAAGAACTGTTACAAAATTTATTTTAATATCTAAGACACAAATATAAAATAAACTCACAACTGAGAATGGTGCAGTCTGCATGAGAATGGTTTCTGTAACAGCTGATTCATCCTTCTCCATGATGTAAATTCACTTTCTAGACAGCACCTGAACAATACTGCAGCGAGATACGTAAACTATTTAACTTCAATCGTAAATATAAAGTTTAGTAGTTTTAATAACAACATGATATTTTTATCAATCTCCATTTGTCTGAAAAATGCATTTTTCTCTGGTTATTATCATCTCTCAATATTTCACTTATTTTTATTTATGTATGAAATTGACCAAGACACAGATACACACACATACATCCAGTCTCTCTCTCTCACACATACACATTACCTCTTTCTCTCTCTCTCTCTCACACACACATGCACATAAACTAATAAACTAACATAGTTACATACCTTGTCTGTGATGAGAGATTTCTGAAAACATTCTAACACAGGCTACACATCACTTGACAACAGACTGTTGATCAGATGGTTACCCTGCAACACAGTAATATATCATCATCATCATAATAGTAGCAATAACAGGAATAATAATAATGATGAAGATAATAAAAAAAAATTAACAACAACAACAACAGCAGCAGTAATAATCCAAGTAGTAGTAGTTGCAATAATTTTCATCTATTATTGATTATAACAAGTATAATATGTTATATGTTAATAAGAAAAAGAAGGAATTAATGTCTTATTTAAGAACGTATATATATATATAGCATTGTATATCTGCTTTTGTATTAAACACATGTTTTGAAGAAATGAGATAATTTGTTTTTAAAGAGTCATGCAATAATATATTTTTAATTTTATTCCATTAATGACTAGCTGAACTGTACTTTAGAAAAAAGTGTCATGAGAGGAAACATAGACATTTTTCTGATGCTTTATTTTTTTATTTTTGATGAAATAATTCTAAGGTTTATATAAAGTAAGAAACTAGAGATAATTAAAACAAACCAACAATGCATATAATAACTTTAATAATTAGAACATAAATCTTGAAAGATAGAAATTTATAAAATATTTCACTCACATCTGATTTTTCATAAAATGGTTCTTTAAATTCATTTGGAACATTTTCTCCATATACTTTCTGAAAATCACTGCCAGTGATGAAATTTGGCCTGAAAAACATCAAAAATAAATAAATATTAGTAACGACATGAAGAAGATTATGAAAAATAATAATAAAGATAAATAAAACAAATTAATAAAAAGTAGTAGTAATAAGAAGAAGCAAAACAGAATGGAAATAAATTAAAACTGACAGAAAGTAAATAAAAATTGAGAACAAATTTTCATCATTATATTAATTGATTTAAACAATTAAATATTTACAGGTAATACAGTAACCATTTCAACCTTGCTGGAATCTTTTTTTTAATTATTCCAGACGTAATCAATGAATAATTCAGACTTGAAATTTTATAAGTCTTTGTGAAATAGCTGACTAGCAGGCACTAGTCAGTAAATTAATGTCCATACTTCATTACTTATAAGTTGTATTACTTTAAGTTTCTTATCCAACTTTTATCATCAAACTTAAACATTTTCGTTGTAAAAGCTCGCAAGCCACTTACTTTGAAATGTCTGGATGCACTTTTGAAAACTCCCCAATGTAAATAAAATAAATAATTATGTTCTTACTTACCCTGCCGAACAAGAACAATCAACACAAGATATAACCGTCGGGCTCATATACACGTGGATCCCATGAGGATTTTCGCTTTTTCTTTCAACGACCGGTCCGATTTAACTGATTAAAAATGGTGATGTCATTATTCCAAAACATGTTACAAATGTAATGTTGACTGAAATACCTGAAATCCAGCTGACAGCTTTTCAAAGCTATAGTGACAGCTCTTAAATAATCCAGAAATTCGCAGACAAATTGTGTAAGTGATTCGGCCGCCATTGTTTTAAGCTTGTCAAACCGAGCAGTGATAGAGTTACCTCCCTTTTGGGGGCGGAGTTATGATGTCGTGCTGAGGTCATTACGACTGTATACATCATGCTTCATACTGTTGTCATGAAATACAGGAAACTTGTATTGTAATGTATGTCAGTATATGCAGCCGTTATTTATGTGTATACATACATATATTTAAAAATGTCTCTGTTTAGTTATTTGTTTATTTAATCTGATTTATATTTCTTTCATCGTGAAATGTCAGTGCAGACATGGCTCTGTTTTGTTTATCGCATACGTTGTTGATCATCAAACCTGCAGGGTTAATTAACTCGCATACACATAATTATGTAAATATACATACATCCACCCGTCCATTTTTCTTTCTCAAATTATTTATTAATTTGGATTTCTGAAACCACAATCGTGCACTAATATTTTAATATTTTCATTATACCCTATTAATTTACATACATATTGATATTCATATTGAGATATTGTTAATACTGAATTTTATTTTAAGAATCGCTCCTGTTGGTACTATTGCTATGTGTTTTGAGATAACATGCAAGCATAATAATATTTTATATTGTCTCAACCGAAATCAGTACTTCCACCTTTGAAGTAATAGACAGATAGATATGCGTACACACACAAACTGAAAAAAATTGAATGTTGTATCAATATTAATTAACAGACTGATATCATGTTAATGGATCTGTTTTAATTTTAATTTTTTTGCTTATGCATTTATTTAATTTTATCATTTATATATATATATTTTTTTTTTTTATTACCATTAATATTAATAGTTTTGCTCTTAATCAATTACTGATATCATCTACAGTTCTTGATTTTTATTTTATTATTCTTTTTAAGTGTATATTAAACTTACACTTTAAGTGTATATTGAACTCGTTAAAGGTAAGTTTTTAAAATCTTGTGAAGAACCAATAATGTTCATGTATGCTTGTTATGGACCAGGTCTCAGATGAGTGCTAAAGAGTGGGAAGAATTTTCATTCAGTTTGTTGTTGTTGTTGTTGTTTTTTTCACAGTATGTATTATTATAAACTAAATTGTTGTAGGGTTCACATCAGTGTTGAAAACTTACTGCAGCCAGAAGGCTCACAATTTGTTTCGTTTTTATTATTTAGCTTTTTATTCTTGTCAGTCTTCTTTTTCTATCATGATCATTACTGTTATTATTATTATCATCATCAACATCATCACCATTATTATTTGTATTATTAGAATAATCATTATTGTAGTTGATGTACATTCCTGTCTTTTGAAGCTGCATGTAAAACATCCTTTATCTGCCAGTAAAGAACTCTCACAGAGGAATTTCTTTTTCTACAATTTCTATTCATAAATTTAGTTTTATACTTAACAAATATTAATATTTAAAAATGTTAACATGATATTAACAGTTTTCTTTAATTGTAATCATTCTACATATATAAATAATGATAACCAGTAATATTAAAAAAGTGCAGAGATATCATTAAATATTTATTTTTATTCTTATTTATTTACAGCCTCTATAGCAGAACTGTTTGCTAGCTCATCCTGGTTTAAAATCTGTTAGTTCTGACACCAGGAAACTGAAATGAACTCAGAACTGGACAAAGTTCTGTACCAAAACATCACGGAAAGGAAAAACCTGCACAAACTATTGTAAATTTGTCTTTATTATTATGTTTATTAGATTATTTTGATATTATTAATTTATCTATATATATATCTAAAGAAATAAATTTGTCTGTTTCTTGAGAGGGTTGTTTAAGAGTGTTGATATGTGAGATAAGACATGGATAATGTTGGATCTACTCAGGTAAAATTTTAATTAACTTTTATGATTTCAGAACATTATTACTCTGTAGAATGGTCAGAAGCTGTCACAGACTGGGATAAGGAATCTGAGATTGATGTAAAATCTAAACTGATAAAAATTTAGGATTAATTATTCTAAAATGTAACCAGTTCTCACACAATGTTACTAAACAGATGCTATTATATCAGTGTAAAGAATTAATAATACTCATAAATATGTAATTAATAAATTACCTTAAAAAACAAAACAAATTACTATGAATAGTAAATTTGTTGTAATATGTTCAGTAAATAGAGAGAGAGAGAGAGAGAGAGAGAGAGAGAGAGAGAGAGAGAGAGAGAGAGAGAGAGAGAGAGAGAGAGAGAGAGAGAGAGAGAGAGAGAGACTGTGTGTGTGTCAAATCATACATGTCAATATGTATATGTACATATACTACCTTTTCTTTATATGTTTATTTTATATAGTTGCTTACGTGTACCCTTATTTATTTATTTATTTATTTCAGTTTATCCACAACATGGTAAAATAAATATGTTAGTCTCCAGTGCTCTTCCATATATCAGCAGTGTTCCTCACCATGGCAACATCACTGGTTGTGTAGTCAGTTCTTGTTTTCTCCGGGTAACACATTTTATTTTATGTATTAGAGTTATCTTCCTTTGCATATACTAATCTTGATCATTTATATTTTAGCTTTTTGAACTACACTATTTGTGTTCTTATTTTGTCTGTTTCATTTTAGATAGCATATTATTATTTTATTATTGGATTATTAGTATTACGGTCATTACCAGAATTAGTTACATATGATATTGTTATTACAATTAAGTTTACTATTACTTGCTATGCATGTTATTATTATTTCAGTTAATTTTATTATTACTTATTATGTATGTTATTATTATTTCAGTTAATTTATTATTACTTGCCTGATATGTTATTATTATTACAGTTAAATTTATTATATATGTTATATATGTTATTCTTATTTCACTTAATTTTAATATTACTTGTCATATATGTCATTCTTATTACAATTAATTTTATTATTACTTGTTTTAGTGTCATTATTTCAGAATGTTCAAAGTGTGGCTATCACAGTATGAGAGGTCACCAGTGTGATGTATGTGACTCATCAATGCTGTAGAAATGAAGAACACAAAATATAAATCTTGTAAGTCATTACCAGTCATTAAAACATCACATCAACTATTTTATATTTACCAAAGGTAAACCTGTTTAGTGTTTTATTGATTCATTTGTTGATAAAGTTTCAAATCCTTTTAAAATAATTTTCTTTTTTCAGTTAAGTATGTATATTCTAAAAACTCCAACATTTGTTTGGTGGGTTATGAATTTAACAGTTAACATTTAAGTTTGCCATTATGTAAGAAAATGTAAAATTGTTAAAATATCTTAATAATTAAGTAGTATTCAGCTTAATGATAACTGTTTTTATACATGTTTATGAGACCGGCACACACACACACACACACACACACACTGACTCATCCTATATATATTTATTTGTATTTCATCACTGACTTAGAAACCAACTATCTTGATAAGGAATTGTTTAAGTATATGTGTGTGGATGGGTAGATGTGTGTATAGGGTTATTAGTATATTTTATGTATTTTGTTAATTTTTCAGAGTGTAGCTGATAAAGTTTTCATTAATAAATCTGGATAAAACTGATAAGAAATATTTGTATTGGAGATGGAATTATAGCAAGATGTATCAATTGTGACCAGAAGTGGGGGACCATAGTTCCATTGGAGGGATACACTGAGTAAGTATAATAAATTACTTGCATTTATAAAAAAATAATAATAACTTCCTGTCTTAAAAAAGTAGTCTTTGTTCTGAATACTGAACAAAAAATAGTAAAAGAAATATGAATTAGAAAACATCTAAATTGTAAGATAATTTTATAGTATCACAAAACAAGACATCTATTCAAGTATGTATTTAATGTTAAATTTGAAGATGATAAGCCTGATGTCTGATTTCTAAAATATGTTATCCCTAAAATTTGTGAATAAAATCCTCAATTAAAGCTTACAGTTCAAGACATACAACTGGCTAAAGATTTATATAATTATATTTTGTATCTTAATGAAAATATAATAATAAAAAATTATGAGTATTTTTCTCTTCTGTTTTAAAAAGAGAGAAACATTTATTTGTTTCATTATAATTTATGAGTGGTTAAATTTCCAGGTATTCTGTGTTTGGTTTGATGTTCCAGTTGACTACATTTCAGTCACAGCTAACTACACAGAGAGGAGAGAAAAATCCATCAAAGGTTTGTTTTGTGTTTTTTATTTCTTTTTTGATTTTTGTTTTCTGAAATCAGAATAGCAAAAGCAAAAACAATGAAATAAATATTAATTTTGTTAATTTTTAAAATAATCTATAATTTTGTAAGCATGAATAAGATGACATAGCTGTGATTATGTTGGTGTGTATAATTACTGTGCTTAATCTAAATATTCTGTTTGAAAACAATAAGAATCTTCACTTATTAATGTTCATTTTCAGCCTCACAGTTTATATTTGTTGTCAAGGGAAACCCAGATTTAACATAATTTATTCAGTTTCCTGCTTTCTTTCTTAGTATATATATATTCATTAGTTTCTTCATTTAATTCCAAATATTATATTATAAAATTTGATACAAACAAATGTCCATTTTAACGTCCTTTTTCTTCTTCTTTTATATTATTATCATTTTCAGTTTTTTTTATTTTCTTATGCTTGTGTTGCTATTCTGTTTTTTGTTTTCTTTTTTATTTACAGTTTGTTATCATTTTATTGTTGTTATTATTATTCTTCTTCTTCTTATTATTATTATTATTATTATTATTATTATTATTACTATTATGTTCATATGTGTATCTTTCTTTTCAAGGACAGTGTATCATTTCACAGTATAATTTTTACTTCCACACTTCTGTGCACTGATGTTTAGAGCAGTCACTATGCAAATATACCTCCATGTGTGATATATACAAATATACCTCCATGTGTGATATATACAAATATACCTCCATATGTGATATTGATATTAAAATTCTGCTTTGTTGTACGCTTTTTAATTAATCAAAGAAATCAGTTCAAAGAGAAACTCGATGTTTTTTTTATCAAGACTACAGTTAACTCCATGCATATCCGGTCTAAAAAAATTTGTGTTTATAAATACAAAGTAGATATTGTCAAATTAAGGTAAATCTTTACGTCCAATGTATCGAACTATGAGTAAATCTTTTATCTGAAATAAATATGTGAGATACAATCATTAATAGTGGCTCGTCTTATAACTTACAGTTTTTGTATTATTTACTACTACTCAGCTACTGTACTAGTACTACCTAGTGAAGTTTCAGTTGTCAGTTATAAACAATAAACAGTTGTGTGGAGTACAATTTACTGTAATAGTTGGACAGAACTGATGTAAATTTGTTGCTACTTGGGTTTGTTTTTATGTGTACCTAAACAAAATGTATATTAAATTGTTAATAAAGTTAAAATTAGCCATATTCTGATTTATTATTGCATGGATAATGTTAAGTTGTCATACGTTGTTTCTTTACTTCCAAGTTTGAAATGAATCCAAGGCAAATTTGACAGAAATGGCTACCATAAACAAAGCTCTAGAATGTCATGTATCTAACTTTTTCATTCATGTATAGAGGTTCTATTACATTATAAATGTTTATCTTGTGATTCAAATAAAAAATTATACAAAATGGTTAATTTTTCCAAATTTTTATTTGATTTGTTTATTCCCTGCTATTTGTAACTGACACAAGTAGTAGTATTTCTATGCATCCTCTGACAATGGGTCAAGATTACTGAAGACCAAAGTTACCATATTCCATTTTATATTTATGTTAATTTTCATATGCTAGTATTTTTAGTATGTTTCTTGTTTTTTCTATAGAATTAGAAAAATGGATTCAAGCCTATCAGGGAATCTGCTAGCTGTTAGTGTGTTTCTATGAGACACAATAGAAGCCTTGACTGAAAAGAACTGAGTTTAAGAAGAAAATGCCAAACTGAAATGCATTGCTTTTGTTTAAATATTACTTTCCACACTTATGTAATTATGACTGAAGAATTTCTTAAGTGATTTATTGGTCAGATATTTTATAGGGGCAAGAATACCTAAAATGTCATTGAAGTTACAGTCCCAGATCATGTATGTATTAGTCAGTGTAAAAAATTACAAAAGTGTTTATCTGATGCACTTTATTACATTAGTTATAAGCAGTTGTTTCTCATTTTGAATTGAAAAATATCTTATAATCTTCAGTAGATTTTTATTCATTTTCAAAACCTTGTCACACAGTTTTGTGTCACTGGTGTTACCAGAGATGAAGTCTGTGAGTTGAGAAATAGCAGTCACTCCTAATTGATCTTCCAACATGTAGATGTCAGCAAAGAAGTAATACATGCACAAGAATGACTCTGTTTTTCTCAAATATATCAGTAAAATGAACTGATGGTTTATTCACTGTCATTAGTGTTGTTGGCATAAACCTGGGTCACTTTGTCCTCTGTGCAGATGTCAGTCTTACAATAGTTTTTATATTTAATCTTTCCGTGTCAGTCTGTTATTGAATATTGAATATTTTAATTTACACTTACTTTTTATTACATTTATAAGAAAAATGAAAGTTAAATAGTTAACTTGTATCTATGTGAGCTCTTGTTTTATAATTAAAGCTATATTATTTTTGTATTTTCTTTATTTAATATTCAATGATAATTAATACCCTTCATTGACATTAAAATTGAAGAGTAAATTGCAGATATATAAACATTTTCTAACTTAAGTTAGCATCATAAACTTACAAAGCGAAAACAACACAACGCAACCTAGAAACCTTTCCACTTTAATCCAAGAATATAAATAATTTCATGTTAGAGAAACAAATCCATTTGCCTGTAAATTATTTCAGGATTATGAATATCTTGTACAGGTAGCAGTTCTATATCTGACAGGTACAGTCTCCATGGTGACCAGTACTCTCAGGTGAAGTAAGAAAAAAGGGAGACAATTCATCAGGTCTCATTGCAGCAGGTTTTAAGAGTGTGATATGAAACACTGGTTTTACAATCTTCATGCAGAAATCCAGGACATCACATACCCTCTTGTTTACATGTTCCTTCCAAACAAGTCTCAAGCTATGTACGTCTCAGTTTTTCAACTCTTGAAGCCTGAAGCCACAGATTATCTAGACTGACTTTGAGAAAGCTGTCTCCAGTGCAGCAGTGAAAGAGTTCAAGGAGATGTTTTTTCAGCAGTGCCCAAGTTCTGTGGAGGAAGATTCAGCATATTGGCCATACAAAGAATATTCTGGTAACAGTATGTAAGATAAAGAACCACCTAGTTAAAGTTGTTAGTGTTTAGATAAAAAAATGTGTGCATTGTTACTTTACTAATCATAGTTTTCTTTCTTAATATACTAACAGATTAGTCTTGGACTTTTCATTTATATATATTCTATAAAAAGTTTCATATCTTCAGTTATTTTACACCTAATATCAAACTACATTACAGTACAAATTAAAAAATATAAATAAATAAATAAAATAATTATTTATTATTTATATTTACTGTTTTATTTGTTTTATGTTGATTTAATTATTCTTCTGAGGATTAAGATGTTAGATTTAACACAGTGTAGGAAAACAATATTTATTCTGGTGAAGAAACTGTTTATTAACGTTTAATATCTTTTTATTATTTATTTTTAATTTCTTTTTAATTTATTAAACATCATTTTTTAAGTTTTAGTTGTAGAGCTCATAACAGTTAATAATGAAATTATTTTTATTTACCACAGGGATTCTTGAAAGGAACTGGTTGATAATGGAGTTGTTGAAACTGAGTTCAAGTCTGTTTGATTTGACGTCAGCTCTAAATTCCAATCACAGACAGAACCCAGCTTGAATCCATCCCCAGAGATGTTGCTGTGTTCTGGTGGGTTGCTTCCAGCATATTCAAGTCCACAAACAGAGTTCAGCAGCTGCAGTTGTCAGTGGTAATATTTTACTAACAGTTTTAATATGTTGATGATACACAACTGAGAAGTAAGCTACTCAGTTGCTGTTATTATAGATGAGCAACGCACATGACAACATAAACACCAGAATTTTCTCATAAATGTATTTTGTTATACATATTTTCTACTTATTTTTTTATTTTGTTGAGGTTTTAGGTTTTAAAATTATTATTTTTATTATTATGGTTGTTGTTTTTCATTTATTTATTTACTTATTTATTTAGTTTGTTGTTGTTATACTTATTAATAGTTGTTTAAATTAAGTGGAATGTATTTGAAATAAATATTTAGAATGTTAGTTTTTATTTTCAGTGTTATTACTGAAGATTGACTGTACTGAAGCAGTGCTGGAGAAAAAAGTTCATGTTTTCTCTGATCACATGAAAACAGGTTTACTTTCTCAGCTGTTTTCATTAATACAACAGAATCAATTGACATTCATTACATGTAGGTTTTTCAGGCCCTGTGTGTAAAAACATGAACATGAAATGATTAAAAAAAAACTTGATATGAGACACTAAATTCAAAAGATAATTGTATTCTTTTATGTATTTATTTATTTCCTTTCTTAACTACAGATATATATAGACATATCGTTTACGTTTTCTTAGTATTTTACATATCATGTGTTGGTTCTTTTTTAATAATTAATTTTTATATTTATTTGATTATTATTTTTATTTTCACTAAAAAAAAAAAAAAAAAAAAAATCTTTTCTGCTTTTTTTTGTTCTTATATATATAAATTACTTCAGGATCATTAATATAAATAATTTGTGTTAGTTCAGAATCCAGTGTCAGATCAGCCCAGGAGACAGTCTACTACTCTGAGCTGACAAGAAAAACAGAGGAAGAATTTCCTGTGAAACATCCAGTCAGATGTGAGAAGTCAGCCATTGATTAGAAAGTGAGTGAATTTGTTACACAGAGCTTACATTTAGATTTAGTAACTGAAATACACACATACAGTCATGTTAACATTTTAAATGTTAACTTAGTACATTAATATCAAAAATGTGAATGCTACATAGTAAAATTATTTGATCCATACTTCAAACTGGGTTTATTCAAACTTGTGCTAAAGTCAGATGTCCCCTGTCAATACCTTAGCTAACATATAAATAATTATTTGCTTTTGTTTCGAATGAATGATAAATTTTAATTTTTTGAGTAAACTATTTTTTTCTTTTGTTTTTATTACTTTACAGGATAAACTTAGACTTGCTGACCAGAAAAAAAGCCAAACAATTAAGTCACAATCCGTCATATTTGAATCATATCTAACCTTCATTTTAGATGTCAAATTGTATAATGAACATTAACATAGTTTATACAACTCAGAATATTATTTCATTTTAATTACAAGTTTTAATTTTTTTTTTAATTTTCTTCAGGTTCTTTTATCATGCGCTTGGTTTGAGAATGAAAGAAAACACGTGAGAAATGAAATCCTCTGATTGTAAATGATTTTTCAAGTTTACCTCCAAGTTCTTCAAGTTTCCTGATCAACCTGAACTAAGAAATGAAACATCTCAAGAACAAATATTAAGAACTTAATTCTTGGATAAAATTGAAAGCTTTTAGCAAGTTTCACACCAAAATAACATATTAAAAACATTACTTGTGTGAATCATGGACTGATCTTATTGAAGAATCTATAACATTGTGATACTGAATTTAGACTCAAAGTCACCCTGTTGTTTATGACAGATATAATCAAATGTAGACCAGTACACAGAATGTTTGTACGAGACACAGCACCAAGTACAGTCAAGTCTGTGAAAAAAAAATATTAAAAGAAAAAAGGGCTAAATCTAGAAATCTTTAACTGCTGCAAATCTTACGGCTCAAGGGAGATAATTTTATTTATATATTTATTTATTGATTTATTTTTATTTTAAAGAATAATCAACTTAATCACATAATCCAAATATAAAATAACAAAGAATATGAAAATTTCTGTTAAAGATTAAAATGAAGAAAAACAAAGTTTGTTAATAAAACATAAAGTGGAAGATGATACGTTGTTTATATATTATAAAGAAATTTTCTTAATGAATAATTTGCAGATCACATTACCACATTATAGTTGTTTCTTAATTTTTAAAAAAAAAATTTCTAACCAAATGTCTTGATAGTGTTATTTTATTTTGTTAATATATTTTTATTAACAAAACAGAAATCTTGGTATTTTTGTGTTTTATAGCACTCAGCTCTTCAAAGGCTTATGAAACATTTTATACCATGTTTTTTTTTTTTTTTTTCAAAATTTCTAATTTAGGATTATTGTGTTTTCTGTTGTTTATTACATATTTTTGGCTAGCAGTTTCATCAGCTTGGGAGACAATTTCATCCGAGTGGAGAATAATTTTATCCACATAGTTTTGAAATAATTGTAGAAGTAGTAGATGTAATTGTGGAGGTAGTGATACAAATAATAGTTACACTGATAGATAGATGTAAGTATGTTTTAACATTATGACTGGGTTAAGGTAAACAGGTCTGGACTGATTTCAGTATTCTATACCTGGTTTATGTTTAACAAAGATTTTTTTTATGGATTTCCCTGCAAATGTACACATGTATATTAATATTAATTTGCTATTTTAAAAACAAATGTAAATCATTTTGATATTTTATAATATTTAAATAGTTTATTCACATCTATGAGTTTATTTATATCTCTGTCTGTCTGAGTATTGTTATGTTAAATACTAAGTTACATGCTGTGTCTGTTAAAGTCATGGCTCATAAAGCCATATTTCTATTGTGTTTTTTTTTTTTGTTTATATATGCGTACATTGTTTATCCAAAATGTCTTCTTACTACGTCGGATATATTTGGGTTCCTTAGCAACGCAATAACATTCATGATTTGGGAACTGATCAACGAGAAGTTGACTGTCTTTAGGATTAAAATAGAAACTATTATAAGGAGGCAAATAAATAAAGCATAGAGTTGTGTGTGTGTGTGTGTGTGTGTGTGTGTGTGAGAGAGAGAGAGAGAGAGAGAGAGAGAGAGAGAGAGAGAGAGAGAGAGAGAGAGAGAGAGAGAGAGAGAGAGAGAGAGAGAGAGAGAGAGAGAGAGAGAGATAAACTGATAGATGTAAATGCACTGTTTAAATATTATAAAAGTATCAAAATTATTTACAGTTTTACAGCAGAAATCGGAATAATCAGTCTACTGGTGAAGCCGCTTTGTCTCTCAAAGGCGAGGTCCGAGCAATGTCACCAAAACTACAATAAAAGTAAAGAAAACATGTAATTGAGATGACGTACGTATATTCCGTTTTCATAGCAATAGTAGTACACGTGTTTTATGACTAGTTACATATATATTACAATGTAATGATTACAGCTATATTACAATATCATCCAGTTAGTCGTTCAATTTCAGACAGGATTTATTGTTTCCAATGTGGGGGTGTGAGTGTGTGTGGGTGTGTCTGTGTTTGTGTGTGTCTGTGTGTGGGTGTGTCCGTGTGTGTGAGTCTGTGTGTGTGTGGGTGTGTCCGTGTGTGTGTGTGTGCGCGCATTTTCTCTCGAGTACAACATGTACGTTATTCGTGGTGGTGAATGATAACCAAGAAAGACGTGATTCCAGCAAGATTATTATTCACATTTAAAAATATATTAATTAATTAATTAATAATGATAATACTACTACTACTATTACTACAACTAGTACTACTAACAGCAACACCAACAATAATAATAATAATAACAATAATAATACTAATTAATTACTAATATGAGTATATTTCACAGAAAATAATAGCTTTTATTCATTGAGATTTGTCACACACACATAAACAAAAAATGTTTTTCTCTTTCTTTTCTTAGATGAAAAGGGTCTATATATTTTATTATTTCTGTGTTAGTGTTTACATGGACTGAGCGATAAGTAAATATTTCATAAATTACATTCACAAATGTTAATATTTGTACTTACCGTCGACTACTAGATTTAAAAAAAAAGATTAAAGTCATATCATAATATGTTAGATGGGGAAATTAGTTTAATACTGACATAAAGTTTGAAGAAAGGTGACAATTTAAGTGTACGTGTGTGCTGTATTTGTTTAACTGTAATGTACTTTCTTTATTTAACAAGACGATCAGATTTTCATCATCTTTGGGTGTGGAGTGAATTCTTTATAGTACTCCTGAATAAATCTGTCATTATAAAACACTTGTAACGTTTTTATTATTCACACGTGCAAACAAACAACATAGTAAGTTTCGCTTCAGTAAACAAACAAAATATTATTTGAAAAAAATTCCAATTCGTTGATGCGGTGACGTGGTAAATGAAGAAGAAAGAAAGCATTCCTTTGTTCGTCAGTGAAGTCTTGTCTCTATCTCCTCACAGTCGCCATATTGAAGACTTTTTTCTTTTGTTTAGAGGTTAACTGAACAAACGTGGCAGACTTCACTTTGTCTCTTCAACCTTTTCCTTCGTGGAAAAACATATGTGTGTATGTATCTTCCCCAGGAAACTAAAGTTCGAAATGACAAATACATATATATACATAGAATAGAAAACATATATATATATATATATATATATATATAGCTATGAAAGTAGCGGCCACATCTGTTAAAATAAGTTTATTTTTGTAAGCTATGAAATAAGCTAACATAAAATTCAGTCCACTTCTCTGTAAATTTACTGACAAAGCTGTAGATAAACAGAATGCGAATCAGCTGGACATTATCAACACATTTCATGTAATAATTAATATCAATTTAGTTATATTGACAGAAGATAATAATTTTACTCAATCAGACTTGTTTCACACAGACACACGTTTGCGCATGTATATGTAGGTGTATCTCAGAGAGAGAGAGAGAGAGAGAGAGAGATTAATCACAGTTATTAAAATAATCAAATGTACTAAATTTACAATTATACTTCTGGTTTGCGTGTATTTGTGATATTGTATTACTTTTAATAAACGTGACACTTAAAACGTTTGCATCATTCCTGTCTTGTGTGCCGTCTCTCATTCACGCACACAAACAAACTGTATGTATTTAGATTATTCAACTAATGAAATATATGCTATAGTATACCGAATTAATTAGTTTAAAAACAATATTATTATTATTATTATTATTATTATCATCATTATTATTATTATTATTATTATTATTATTATTATTATTATTACTGTTATTATTATTATTATTATGCTTACGTGACTAAAAGGTTATGTTATCTTTGCATCCTGTTTTTCATTGCTATTAATTAATTAGATATCTTATGAAGAGGATAGATAAGCGTCTGTATGTAACTATACACGTTAAAAAAGTTCTATTTTTGGTGTAGAAGTGTTTTATATTTCTCTTTTGTCCGACAAACCTGTAAAGCGGGCTTCACTTTATGACGATGAAAAAATTGTGACGGGTTTATTCAGAGAGGCTATTCTCATTTATAACTGAACCGTTAACGAAAGTCTAAGATTTCATTATGTCAATTTGATCTTTACTTTTCTGTCGCGCATCCTACATAGCTCCACGCTTTCTTATATTCATGAAACAATGTGTGTGTGTGAAATTAAAAATTATAATAAAAGGTAACGCCATTGTAATATATATATATATATATAAAGTAATTTGAAAATGTATTAAAATATTTAGAAAACAATTGTGTCAGGTATATTTTTCAAGCTATTAACAGTGCTGACATAATACTGAGTCCCTGTTTTTGGTAAAACTATTGATAAATATTATCATCCTGAGAAGCTGTAGATATATGGATTTGCAAATATGACAAGTTTTCATATACTTTTTAAGTGTTAGATTGGTAGATAAATTTAGTTGCATGACATAGAATAATAACAATTTCTCACTTAGATTTATTACACAGCTTGTGTTTATGTTAATTTATGTTATTTCCTATTACCTGTTTTGATAACAACACCCCCAGTCATCAGTGATATCTATTTGTCCGCTGACACCCGATAGGCGTTTAACTGTAGCATTTGTAGTAAAACATTCCACTTTGATGTTTAATATTTATAAACAGCCGCTCTGTTTAAAACGCATATCTCTCTGTCACAAGTGAGTCTACTGTGTATGTGTGTGTATGTGAGTGTGTCTGTGTGTGTGTATGTGTGTGTGTATGTGTGTGTGTGTGTGTGTGTGTGTATGTGTGTGTGTGTGTGTGTGTGTGTGTCTGTGTGTGTGTCTGTGTGTGTATCTGTGTGTATGTGTGTGTATGTGTGCGTTTGTCTCTGTGTGTGTATTTGTGTATGTCTGTGTGTACGTATATGTGTGGATGTGTGTGTGTATGTGTGTGTATGTGTCTGTGTGTGTGTTTGTGTGTGTATGTGTGTGTCTGTGTGTGTATGTATGTGTGTGTGTCTGTGTGTGTATATATGTGTGTATGTGTTTGTGGCTGTATGTGAGGGTGGCTGTGTGTGTGTGTATGTGTGTGTGTGTGTGTGTGTGTTGTGTGTGTATGTATGTGTGTGTGTGTGTGTTACTGTGTGTGTATGTGTGTGTGTGTGTGTGTATGTATGTGTCTGTGTGTATGTGTGTGTGTGTGTGTGTGTGTGTCTGTGTGTCTGTCTGTATGTATGTGTCTGTGTGTGTATGTGTGTGTGTGTGTGTGTGTGTGTGTGTGTGTGTGTGTGTGTGTGTGTCTGTGTATGCGTGTCTGTCTGTGTATTTGTGTGTGTGTGTGTGTATGTGTGTGTGTATGTGTGTGTGTATCTGTGTGTGTGTGTCTGTGTGTGTGTCTGTGTGTGTGTGTCTGTGGATGTGTGTATGTGTCTGTGTGTGTGTCTGTGTGTGTGACTGTGTGTGTGTGATTAGTCAGTTACCCAGCGCGTTCAATCCACAGCGATCGTTCCACCTTTCTCACCTAATAAGAAAAACTCGGCAGATCGTTCTGCGAGACAAAAGTCCGTAACACCAAGCACTGCCGAGGTGACAGTTAATCCCGCAGTTCCTCGGCTTTTCATCATACAAGTGACAAGGCGGAAGATAAAATATATTTCGACTGTGCACACACACACACACACACACACACACACACACACACACACACACACACAACACACATGTATCAGTAGGTGTATCTCAGAGAAAGAGAGAGAGAGAGAGAGAGAGAGAGAGAGAGAGAGAGAGAGAGAGAGAGAGAGAGAGAGAGAGAGAGAGAGAGAGAGAGAGAGAGAGAGAGAGAGAGAGAGAGAGAGAGAGAGAGAGAGAGAGAGAGAGAGAGAGAGAGAGAGAGAGAGACAGACACTTCCTGTAACATATTTTGAAACTCATTTTCTTTGTTTTCCCCGACTGTTAGTTACATGGGTTGTGGTGTATATCAGACAGAATTTCATGTAACAAAAATAATTAAAATCTACGTAATAAATAAATAAATAAATAAATAAATAAATAAATAAATAAATAAATTTAAAAACAGAGCGTACTGCAAACAGGACCGTTTCGCTACTGGAACCTGCCTCAGATCAACTTTACTTCAGTGGTGATTGTCACTGTCGCTAAATGACAACTAAAATTTCCCTAACAGTTTTGCATTTTTCTGCCCTGTTGATGCTTACATGATATTTTCTGTGTAAATCTTAACAAAGCGAAATTTGTTGTAAAAAAAAAAAGAGAGAGAGAGATTATATTAGATTAATTACAGGTATTAAAATAATAAAAAGGTGATACTTAACAGATTTGCGTCATGCCTGTCTTGTGTGCACGCTCTCATTCACGCATAGAAACAAACTGTCTATATTTAGATTATTCAACTCATGAAATATGTACTATACTGAATTAATCTATATCTGTGTTTGTGTATGTGTGAGTGTGTATGTGTGTGTGTTAACAATAAGAAACAAAGGTATGTAATATTTAGAGGGAAAAATTATTATATTATTATTATTATTATTATTATTATTATTATTATTATTATTATTATTATTATTATTATTATGTGTACGTGACTAAAAGCTTATGTTATTTGTATATCCTGTTTTTCATTGCTATTGATTATTTATTTATCTGATAACAAAGGATAGATAATAGTCTGTATGTAACTATACAATTTTGAACAATATCTATTTTGGTGTAGAAGTGTATTATCTTTCTCTTTTGTCCGAAAAACCTGTTCGCTGTCGATCTGGTGCATTTTACCTGGAACAAGCAACCATTATACTACTTTACCTATATCCTCACTGAATCAGTTTGATACTTGTCTGGTGGACTAACAGGCATTTACCAATTAAACATGGCTGGCAAATCAAAGAACAGATTCACACCAGAATTTCATAGACAGGAACTATAAACATTAGCGCATGATGTTAGGGAAATGAGTTTTACGTGGTGGTAGAATGCACAGGGTTAATAAGAGGCAGTGTTTTATTTTTTTATTTTTTTTTATTCATTTTTATTTTTTTCTTGAACTTACAGATTATTTCTCTAATGTGTCTGAAGCCGTAATTGTCTTTGTTGTTGTTTTTGTGTCGTTGCTATTAGTGATCGTTCTGTTATAATTATTATTTTTTTATTGATTACTTTTATTATAATAGTAATTATTGTTGTTGTTGTTGTTGTTGTCGTCGTTGTTGTTGTTCTTCTTATTATTATTACTGTGTGACGCATTGTATAAAATGTTCTGCTCACAGATATGAAGATGTTCTTTGACCCCTCTATCATTAAAACGTTTCGTTCAAAAACATCTCGATACGAACGAGTGAACTGAAAGATTATGAAAAACAGCGAAGCGATAACTTGTATTATTCATACTGTGAATGTGAAAAAATTAACGTGCTAATCAGAGCAAGCTGTTGTGAAGCACGTCTATGATAGCTTGTATTATCTTGTAGGATGTTTGTATAGTCATGATTTTCAGATAGTCTGGTTCGACAAAACATGCATTCAAGATATCGATAAAGGGTGTAAATCTATAGTATTAAGATAATGAAAGAAAAGTTGTCTATTGTTTCCAAGGGCTCTCTTTAGTTTTACATATGTTGTGTTAATGTGTGAAACACGATATGTATTCTATAAATTCTGTAAATTCATTTTAACACACACACACAACACAGATCACCTTAGAGAATTTCAAACTCTGGTCTTGCTTTGATAAGCGTTTCGCGGCGACATCTGGTAAGAGACTTGTCTAACCTTTGCTTTTTATTTTTTTTAACGGTATAATATTTACTATATATATACATATATATATATACATACACACACAAGCACACTTAAACATACAATTATACATGTTCCTTCTTTTTGTATATAAGTGTTATGTTTTCGTGAATTGGTTTATTTGTATTTACCAAAAATAGGTCTCTCTCTCTCTCTCTCTCTCTCTCTCTCTCTCTCTCTCTCTCTCTCTCTCTCTCTCTCTCTCTCTCTCTCTCTCTCTCTCTCTCTCTCTCTCTCTCTCTCTCTCTCTCTCTCTGTTTCTCTCTCTCTGTACGTTAATGTATTTGTGTGTGTAGATGTGTATGTATGCGTATTCGCGTGTATATGTGTGTACGTGTTTGTGTATGTGTATGTGTGTATGTGGGTGTATGTGTGTGTATGTGTGTATGTGTGTATATGTGTGTATGTGTCTGTGTATATGTGTGTGAATGTGTGGGTGTATGTATGTATGTATATAGATATGATTAAGATAGAGCGAATACTGCTCTGATTGTCTGTGTATGTTTTATATATATATATATATAGATAGATAGATAGATAGATAGATAGATAGATAGATAGATAGATAGATAGATAGATAGATAGATATAGAAACAGAGAATAAATGTCAGCACGCGGTTACCTAATTACTTGTAAATTGCAGTCATCGTTTAAGAAGTAATCGCACTGGAAACATTGTGTGCCGCTTTTCACAATGCTAATTACTATATAAATTGTTATTTATTCTGGAATTTACACCCCGTAGACAGAATCCGGATTTGTCAATGTTTTCTTCATAACAGTTTAACGGTAGCTGGTCGGGAATCTGAAATGGTGCCGGTGTAGCAGTTGATTAGAGACCCTGGAAATCGCACATCGCTGTTACTCCCATCTTCTGACTCACCACTGGTGTCGACTTTGTAGGACAACGAATCTCAGTCAGAAACGTTTATATACAAACAGTTTCTCACTACTACAACAGGTGTTTTCAGTACTTTAATTAATTATTGTTTATGAAGGAAGTTGGTCTGTAAATAATCTCAAATCAGACTGTCGCTGTTTTTATTTTTTGGTTGTGTATCACAAGTATGGGACTAGAGGTGTTTGTAGCTGCAGCTAAAAAGAAAAATAGAAAAATCTCAAATTTTAAGGTTGCGGCGGGATGACATACTGTTCTTGTTGCAGTTTAACAGACACACTCCACTTGAAACCGTTCTTACACTCAAATAGAATTAATTTTGTGAAAAAAACCCCAGATTGACCCATTTCTAAGGTGCAAATATTTATTGTTCATATCAAAATCACATGTGGAAGGAATGTTTATAGTGAGATGCAATTAAAAACACCATCACTTCTGCTGTGTGTGGTATATTAGCAGGGTTTGTCATTTACAGGGTTTGTCATTTCTATACACAAATCATGGTTAGTCAAATGTTCTTTTTCGGCGAGTTCACGGTGTGTGTGTGTGTGTGTGTGTGTGTGTGTGTGTGTGTGTGTGTGTGTGTGTGTGTGTGATGAAACAATTTAAAACAGTGTATTTATTTATTGTTTATTTTTTTAAATTAACTAATGATCAGTGTTGGTGAAACCTAAGGCAAGCTAATATATGTGTGTGTGTGTGTGTGTATGTATTATTTATGTATGTATGTATGTATGTATGTATGTTATTTTTTTTGTGTGTATACACACGCACGTATAAACATGCTTATACATATACTATTAGTCAATGTTTGCAGAAAAGAAACAAATAAATAAATAAATAAAAAAGTAAATAATAATACCTGATACACTTATTTCTATATCTTTGTAATTCATCTGTTTACATTTTAAACACAAATTAAATATAAAAATAAACGAAGTGAAAATTCATAATAAAAATACAAATTTATTTATCTGTTTTTCGTTTATTTATATCTCGTACAAATAAACAAAGAGTTGCTAGTCTTAGTAAAAGAAAATGGACAAATATATCAAGTAACAGTTCTTATTTCAATGTCTAACAACCAGGAAATACATACATAATGTCTCCAGATATTATGTTTCATATACAAAAAGCAAAATGCATAAATAAATAAATATATAAATAAATAAATAAATAAATAAATAAGCAATAACAGTAATAACAATAATCAAGAAATGAGATGTTTATATACATCATGCACGTGTTTGACAAATCAGTTCATTAGAAATCAAAAAATTCAACTCAAGTGTGTATGACGTCATCACTGCTGTCTGACGTCATCAGAAATACACATCGTAAACAAACATAAATAAATAAACAAACAAATAAATAAATACATAAATAAATAAATAAATAAATAAATAAACAAACAAATAAATAAACAAATAAATAAATAAAAATGTGATCCCAGTGATGACTAAAAGTGACAGTGTTTGAACGATGTTGTTTTTTACACTAAAAATAACAAAGCACGTATTTGTCCCAAGTACACATTTGTACGAAGTTGTCTGTCACTGTGTTTAGATTTGTGTGACTCAGAAAATCTACAAACAAAAGAGTCTACAACAATTTCTAATTTACCTCCAAATCCACACATTGAGACTCCTTCTCCCTTAACATTAACAAACAAGCTGTACTCATTGTCTTTAGTAATCTTCAATGGACGACTGAACACGACGTCATACATGTCAGACACGTGTTCATATCTCTGTGTCAGCGTAGACCTGTCCAGTATTTCGTCTGTTCTTGTGTCAGTGACGAAGGCGCTGACGTTGTAGTTTCGTGGTTGGTTGTAACCGTACAACTGAAATCCGCGAAGTAAAGCATTTTTGTTGACAGAGAAAGTAATGGAGTCATCTTCTTCACCAAAATATGGCAAGTAACCAGCACATGTTCTACCAAACCTCTTTATTTTAATCTGTGTTTTACGAATCACTCCAGTTCTCATGTTTGAGTTGAAAGGTGAAACATCTTCATCACTGCTCACCAAGTTTTTTAAAATCTTGCACTCTTCTGTCTCAGTGAGTATGTGAGTTGGTGTCACGTGTTTTACAAAATACGTCTGATCGAGTAATGGATAACGCACGTGCTTCACGACCTCTCCCAGTGCTTCGCGCATGTTTTTTTCATTCGTCTGTCTTCCTTGCTTCCTGCACGCGCTGTCAGCCCACTTCACAGCGGCTTCAAAAACATTTTTCTCGTCTGCTGTCAGTTCGTCTGATCGTACGATCTCAACCAGACATTCGTGACAAAGATCGGTGACTTCATCCGACTTCAAAACTTCGTCGCCATTTTCCAAAATGTAGTCCAGAGTTTTTTTCCTTAGATCAAGTTCATCAAACAGGTGAGCTTGTTCCAGCACGACGCACGCATTCTGTGACGACAACGACGACTCCAAATAGTTGACGCACTGTTCTTCCAGTGTCGTGACGAAGTACTTCCTCGATAGATACAGCAGACCGGTGACGTTGTCGCCTGTTAGGACGACGTCATCCGTGTAAAGATATCTGTGTAAAAAAAGTAGAGTAAGACTTTAAAATGTGAGATAACTATGTGAGATTAATTAATTAGAAAATAATTAGACTACTAACAAAAACTGTATTGTTATCAACGTTTCTGTCTGTCTGTATGTCTCTCTTCCTCACTGTGTTCGTACGTGTGTTTCCATGTCTGTGTGTGTGTGTGTGTGTGTGTGTGTGTGTGTATGTGTGTATCTGTGTTCGTGTGTGTGTGTGTGTGTGTGTGTGTGTGTGTGTTTTAACATACTTTAAAAACTCTGAGAAGATTTCTGCCTTCACATCCGGTATTTTGATATTTGACTTTTCGCGAAGTTCTCCAGTCAACATCTGACTGAAAACTTCGCTTCGAATGATCAGAATTAACTGATGCGCATCGACAGCAGTTTCATCTTCCCCAACTAAAAATGTGACGTCTGTGTCAGTTCTTGTAAGAAAAACGTGTTCAAGGCATTCTATCAGATTCTTCCCTGTCTGCCAACCTGAGACTGAAGTTGAGGTGGCCATGTTTTCACTAGAAACAGAGGATAATAACAATAATATTAATAATAATAATAATAATAATAATAATAATAATAATAATAATAATAATAATAATAATAATAATAATAATAATGATAATAATAATAATAATAATAATAATAATAATAATGATAATAATAATAATAATAATAATAATAACGTCATACTAAATATAATTTACAAATATTTCCGTGTACATATGACCTGTACATGGACATATTCCAAAACCGAAACAAACACTTTTTATATAAAAAATTAATCAAAATAATTTCTAAAAACCGACTACTTTCTGTTTAACGCCTCTACTACTGAACACTGAGATCAGAGATCTAAAAATAAATAAATAAATAAATAAATAAAAGATAAGGAAAGAAAGAAAAACATCGGATAGATAAAGGATAAAAAAGAAATACCTTGTGGTTATGGTAATGATTACTATGATGATGACGAAGACACAAAGAATTATTATTATTATCATTATTATTATAAACAGAGGTGAGTGGTCAGTCAGGTAAGAAATATTTCACTGTGGTAGAAACGATTTTCATATCGCAATGTACTTGTGGTTATTTATAACAATTTACTTCTCGAAAAGTCAGCAAAATAATCCGTCAGTAACAGATCTAAAAAGAAACACTAAAGAACAAGAAATATTAATAAAGAAAAAATAATAATAATAAAGAAACAAACCAGGATGCGATATTTTTGAAATAGAAAACAATTTAAAATACCTTCTAATTTAAACTTGCTGATGGACAATTTATTTAAGCGACTATTTTCTCTCTGTCGACTCAACTGCTGTAGATCACCCCTATCACAGATCTAAGAATAAATGAATACAAATTAAAATAAAATCAAACGAAATGAAATAAAGTAAGCAATAAATAGCAAAATATATCAATAAGAAATAATGGCTCTACTAGGGTAGTAACAGAAATAGTAGTACTAGTATTAAATATATTACTACTACTGCTACTACTAGTAATACATTAAGAACACTGGAATAGTTAAAACATAATAAAATAAAAATATCATAGACTTTCAATATGGCCGACTTGTTTTATTTCTGCTTTGTGTACTTTTGGTTCTTAAAATCCTCCACTGATAAACACGCGAGTGACGTCAAATATTTTACACGTCATCAAGTGCAGTGGCGTGCAGAGGTGAGGGCCGAAGGGGCTCTGGCACCGGGCATCCAGATTTATATTTAAATCGAATAAAGTGTTTATGTTTCATCTGTGTTTACGTATTCAAAATATCTTCCTTTCTCATACTATTCCTCAGTGCTAGGCCTTGTACTTGAATCTTTGGCAATTACAATCAAAGAGTTGGCCCCGGGCTTCACCAGACCTCCACACGACACTGATCAGGTGTCACGTTGTTAGGTTTCAATGTCAGAATAAAATAAAGAAATCGTCCTACGAGATATATGTATACTCATCTTACATAAATGTTCTTTAAAACTGATTACAACAATTGAACAGATTAAGTACTACTAGATTGCATTGTTTATAGGTAAGTTATGAAATCTGTATAATAATAATAATAATAATAATAATAATAATAATAATAATAATAATAATAATAATAATAATAATAATAATAATAATATAAACAAGAGCAAAAACAATAAGAAGAAGAAATAAATTTTACAGTGCACTAAATATACGTGTACCTATTTTATTTCTCTGACGATGCTTACATGACCAGTATATCAAGTTAAGCTAACACGTGACGTTTGTTTGTAATGTAGCTAAGATAAAAATAGGGTGCCACAGCTTTATGAGAATCACAAAGATAAACTCGGGTGTTATTTACAACGATCTGACAAATTCATTGTTAAAAACTCTCTGCCCATAAGTGTAGAAATAAACCCTTGAAAATATGAAAATATTTACATTTGTCATTATTTCAAGGAAGAAGATATAGACAACCCAATTATTTCCAATAAACAGAACAAACTAACAAACTCGTAAATAGAAAATAATACTATTATATGAGAAAATATTTTCACATATTCTATTGGCACGTACCATACCTTTAAAAAGCCTCACGCTGTAATACTGTTTATTATATGTATATCAATAGCAGTATATCAATAATAAAACTAGTAATAGTAATAATAATAATAAATTAAATTAAATTAAATTAAATTAAATTAAATTACATTAAATTAAATTAAAATAACACAATATAAAATACATTGTAGTTTCAAAACAGATACTTACCTGA
>CM022676.1:17624385-17674684 GCA_012295275.1 Chrysomallon squamiferum
ACACGAACAGAGAATAGATCTTAATAACGTATGATGTCTCCTGATTTCGTCATCGTTTGTACCACCAGTAGGTCAATAGGAGTGAATTTGTTCTCACTTTGGAACTGCTGTGAAAATATGTCGGTCGTAACAAGTCAGTCGTTGTCGAATAGTCTGGTCTAAATTGAGAAAGAAAGAGACCAATGCGAAGCTGAGAAGGAAGAGAACTAATATGAAAAGACAGTAAACAAACGTCTCGTGAAAGTTCCAAGTGCACTTTCTGAGGATACACGTAGCTGATTGAACGTGGTTTGTGCAGCATACGTCGACAGCGTTCTTTTCGTTCTTCTTCACGCCTAGTCAATCTTCATTCATCTGGAAAGAAGAAACGAAAAGTCTGTTAAAAAGAGGGACGTGTGAGTTCAAATGAAATGGAAATAAAAAGGTGACGTCTGTGTTGTTGCGTTTCAGAAAACTGAAGGTAACTCACCGTTTCTTCCTCGTTCTTTCTCGACCCTTTTCGTTGTTTTACTTCCGTTTCCTGACTGCTTGGAAGAAAGTGCTGGAACGTGGTGACCTGTCCGTTCTTTAGTTTCTCTGCCCGGTTGGCAGCAGCGGCGTCGCTCCCGGTGGTGTCTGCGGTGGCTGCACCAGGACCGGAATGGAAACACTCCTCGCTCCAGTCCGCTACGACACCGTCCTCCGCGACCTCTTCAACCGCGACATCTCCGTCTTTTGGATTCGTGGCTACCTCTTTCAGAACGAGAGTCTTCGACGCTTCTCCAGCGGTAACCGACCTCCAGTGAGTTCGTACCGAGGGAGGAGTATCCTCTCTTCATGTTCTTCACAAACTTCGTGTAGAAGAGAAGATTGCAGACTCTGCGGACGGTGAGTCGCAGACCGCACCTGCCTGCTTCTTTGCTCAGCGCCTGCAACTCTTTGTCTTCGTAGAGCCTCTTCCGGGCTGGAGCGGTGCAGACGATGTGCAGACTCGAGTACGTTGACCACACCCATGGGTCGTCGGTGCCTGTGTGCACCACGAGGTTGCTGTGTCGTTTGCCGTCGTCCGAGCCGACCCTGGGTCGGACGTTCGACGTCAGAAAGACCTTGGCTCTGTTCAGGAATCGCCTGAGATCTACAGGAAGTTCTTCCAGGTGTTGCAGTTTCGTGCTCCACCTCAACACTGGAACGACGTTCAGGAGGTCTTTGGACACGTACTGAGCAAATGGGCGACCTTTGGAATCTGTGGAGTTGCAGTTCTTTTGCTTCACCATGACATTGAGATACCTGCGAGAAAACAATTGACCAAGGCGGGAATCTCTCGCGTGAATTCCCGTTCCAGGACTGACTATCAAACTGTAGTAAGGCATCTTGCTTGTCTTCTCTCTCTTGCAGATTTCTAAAATCACGTCCTTCTTCTCCCGAAGACACTACAATAATGAACGAAACTACTCCGTCCTAATTTTTTATATACTATTTTTTTTTTACAGTCAGTGATTGGTCTCAGTGAGTCAATGTACCACATGTTACGAGAGCTACGTCACTTCCGGTTTGCAATCTCATGAAATTGTGGTGTGACGTCACGGCGGAAAAGAATGACTTCAAAATGTGGGGTTTTTTAAACTTCGAGCCCGTCGTAAAGGAAAACAAAGAAAGTACTCTTCGTAATCGACCCATGCTCCCCTCTTCGGGCGACTCAGGGAGGCTCCCTCCATTCTGACGTGCAACGATGTCTTCTCTCTGAACACGAAGGATTCCGGTACGACCGCCGTTTCGAAGACGTTTCGAAGGCGTCTCCGGCGGAGATGTTGTCCTCGTCGTCCATGTCGGAAGTTTGAGTTCCGACCGATACCGTCGCTGGGGGGTCTCTGAGTTCGAACACGCATCGTCGTACCTCCTCCGCCCATCTCTCGCATCGAAAACCACAACGTAGCACCTATGTCAGTTGGACATTACAATCATCATCATTATCATCATCACCAACATCTTGAGAATCTTCATCCTTACAATAATCATCAGGATCATCAATATCATTATCATCATTATCTTCATTACTTTATGTAATACAAAACAGACATTGTTTCTGTTTGTGTGTATATGTGTCTGTATGTGTGTGTGTGTCTGTTTGTCTGTCTGTCTATACGTTCTATTGTTACTGACAGGTTTGGAAGTCGTGTGCAGAGAACACGGAACTGAGCGGGAATATACGAAGCTGGATTTTATGATGAGTAAATACAAAAAGTATCTTAGTACAGGTAATTATTTGTATACCTCTATTATTTTTGTTGTTGTTGTTGTTGTTTTTGTTGTTCTTGTTGTTGTTTTTTTTTTTTTTTTTTTGTTGTTGTGTTTTTCATTTTTTTAAAATTATTATTACTTTATTATTTTATTGTATGTGTGTGTGCAAATTGATTTGAAAAATATTCTACAGACGTCAAACAATAAAATAAAAATAAAGAAAGCACCTCCATCCAACGTTTCTAATCCGTGCACTCCGGAAAAGAATGTGAACGGCAACGTCTTTTTTCTCATATCCACCAGACAAACGTAAATTCATTTACTGCGACTCGTGGGGTTACGCTCACTTACTGTCCTGTCGCCATGGTGACATCTGGTACCAGAACGCTCAGATGTGCTCTCTTTACGTCGCAACGAACTCTCCCGGAAACGGAACTAGTTCTCTTGATTACAGTCTTCTGTGTTCCCAAGGCGGTGAATTCTACCATCATCCAAGCGATCCGCACAAACACATCAACTGCGGCCCTGACGGCTTCTACTACGTACAGGCGTGTCCCATTCACGTGGTTTTTGACATCAGAGATCGTGCTTGCGTCCGTCAACACGACATCGGAACAGTTATTGGCTAACCCTTCGTGGATTTCTTCACATGATGTAATAAATTTGTTTTGGTTGTATGATGATGGTAATTACGATGCATTTAACACAATAAAATGATGGTAAGATCTCACAGAAACAAAATTCATTATTATTATTATTAAAAACATTATTATTATTTTTATCATCATCATCATTTATTTAATTATTTGTTCATTTATTTATTTATTTATTTTCTTTCTAAATATATTTTTGTAAAACAACATAACTAAGGGAATGTTTTCAAATTCAGTTAATTAATCAGTCAATAATAAATAAATAATAAAGAATGAAAGAAAGAAAGAAAGAAGAAAAGAAGAAACAGATATAGAAACAAAACTCAATTGATTAATATTCTACTTGTCTAAATATCTGTAATACTAAATAATTTTGAATTACTGATTATGTATATATGTATATTATTTTTGTGTTTGTTTGTGTGTCTTTGTCTGAGCGTTATATAACAGTTACGTGGATATTTTTTCTTGTTCTTTTTCTATTCATCTTTTATCCTCCCAACCATGATTCATAATAGTCTGCGGTTATTTGATTTGTTCTTTTATTCATTCATCTGATAATTCTTCCATTTATCATTCATCGATCCATTCATTAGCTATGTTCTCAAATGTTTTCATTCTTCATTCTTCCATTCATTATTTCTATCGTTTCAGTTCACCCTGTACTCGTGGATTCTTCAAAACAAAATAATTTTGTCGTGGCTCATCTAGGACAAACAGTCTTCTTAAACAAAACTGTTTTCTCCCGTTCCAACACTGTCTGTGAACAAAAAGGGAAATGTTGAACAAGGAAACATCAGCAGTGTTGACGTTGCTGTAAACATCCACAACGTGAAGGTGAAGTGTACTCGATACGTGATATCACCTTTATTTCGTTACGCTAACAAAAGTGATATTGGAAAGCACGTGCTTACCGTGTTTGTAACCAGTTTAAATGGGACTACTTTTTTTACCAGACTTGTCACAGTGGGTGAGTTAGTCAGAAAATATAAAATTACATTTGTAATCTCGTCATATTAGTAACTGTTGACGTCGTAGAAGTTGTAGCAGTAGAGATAGTTATAAAAGTTGAACAAACATTAAAATGAACGGGCTGTGACAGAAATAATGTAATAGTTGTCGAGGTTGTAATGTAGTAATATTATTATTATTAGTAGTAGTAGTTTGGTGCTTGAACCAACTTTCTTGTTAATGGTGATAGTTGTAGGACTGGTAGCAGTAGTAACAGTAATTTGTTGTTTCTTGCTGCTAATAAGAATAGTGTGCGGATAACACGAGCAATATAGCGGGTAGTACCTGACATGCAGTAGTAGTAGCATTGCTAAAAGTAGGAGTAGCCGCAGTAGTAATTTAAATAGTAGTAGCAGTAGTGATTATAACAGAGTTACTACTATAACTACTACTACTACTACTAGTACCACTTCTATTATTACTACTACTTCTACTATTATTACTACTACTACTACTACTACTATTATTGTCATCATCAGTTGTAATAGAAATTATTGTCATTGCCGTTTTCGCTGTAAAATATATATGTGCATGTATGCATGGGCGTGTGTGTTTGTATACATACATACATACATACATATGAGATCCAGTAGCACTATTTCCCGTTCCTCCCTTTCCTCTCTCTGTTAACAACTGATGTAAAATCAGAACGTATCAAGAGAGGTTGTGTTTCTATTGAAGAAAACGACGTCACTGATCACGATCATCTCCTTAAAGATACAGACAGAGAGACAGACAGTGGAAGAACTTATAATTGAAGAATTATTATTATTATTATTATTATTATTATTATTATTATTATTATTATTATTATTATTATTATTATTATTATTATTATTATTATTATTATTATTATTAATATGTTATTATTATTCTTATTGCAGTATTTTTGTTCGGGAAGCTTTGGATGATATTTTTTTTTAATAAATTCCGCGTGTAAACAAGTTGGAGGGATCTTCGTGCAGTCGTTTGCTCGGGAAGCTTGTGGATGATATCGTCCTAGCAATGAAACATCACCTACAGCATCAGTCCTAGCAATGTATTCCTTACTGATTGACTTTCCTGCAAATTTAACCTTAACAAAATCCTCTTCGTTTATCTCAAGCTGTGTGGATGCGTTACCTGGGTAGATGCAGCATCAGATTCAACTTGTCTCGTCATCATCACGCTGCTGCACCACTTGTCGTCTGACGTAAGAACACACAGTTCTGGAGTAGGCCTGGTTTTCCTTGCACTTGTTCGCTGTACTTTCTTCCAAGGCAGCAGAAACTGCATCTCGAATAGCAGTGTCAGTCACCATCCTGGAACTGTTCTTCGTACGTTTTGTGGCTTTTTTCTTTCTGGGAGCGGCCTGTGGAGTTCGTAGAATTACGGAAGGGGACACATCCACATCATCAACAGAACTACTGAGAGACGCGGCCGATTTGTCAAGGTTAGTTGTTGCTGTTGAAGTTGATAGTCAGTCAGTGGGGTGGGGTGATCTGTGAGTAGAAAAAACAAGAAATGTCTCTACTGACATCATTCTGCTGGTCCTGAATTTGATAATCGATAGTCATACTCTCACTGTCATTATCCACGTCATCAGTCTAATCTTGGTTTGCTTCTATACTCCAGTCAGTGGGTTCTGCTGGAGTGAAGTGAAGTTTGTGAATAGATCCCTGTTTAAACAAAAACATGCCTGTGCTTTTAAATTCCGATAATATATTCCTCGGAATCATAGCCGACATTTCCGTCTCATTCACGACAGATTGGATATCATTGTCAAATAGTATCTCAGTGATTCGTGTGCGGAGGCAAAACAGCATCACAATACCAGTATCCGTAGAACTTCAACAACCTGTAACGTTATGTTTGACTGGTGGTTGTCTAGTGTGAGAAGATCTTGTGTTCCGTACAGTACTGAATAACATGGTGTATGCACTGAATAAGCAGCTTTTCATTGGTACATCAATGTGTAGCTGCTCAGCAGATAGGTCTCCTGATGAAGTGGTTGTGGTAGCTGAAACGAGGAAATATGAAATGGGTCGTGTTACTCCACCTTTACTGATAGAAATAATATGAAAACAATTTTCTAGTTATGATACATGAAATGTGATTTCAGCATAATCTTTGCAGTGAGTACGGAGGAAATTCACAAATCTGTCCGGCTAAGATCGACATTAGACACCAAAATTCATACTTTTTGTCAGAGAATCTTTGTTCTCTAGGGAAGTTACATGTCTCCTGCATCAGTGAGAAAAATCATTTTATCCTAACACGAATCAGTAGATGGCAGAATCTTTCAGTCGTATCCACTCAGTCAGCCAGCCTGGAGAGGGTGTGGCACAACTTACCCGTAGCAGAACTTAGCCCCTCCTCTGCTATTATACAGTGAAATGATAATAATAATAATAATAATAATAATAATAATAATAATAATAATAATAATAATAATAATAATAAAAGGTTTTATTTACAAAAGGTACGATAGGAAATGTATTTTAGAAAACTAAAAACCACAACTAAGGACTATATTGTTTATAGATGTTGAACTCATTGTCAGATAAACGCGACAGAATCTCAAAACACTCATAATGTTGAGTTATAAAAGCAAGCTAACGTTTTAACATATCTTGTTTTAAATAATCTTAAAACACCAGTCTACGATAATATCATTTCCTCTTTCCAGAACTCTACGAAACACAGAATGATAGTGCAAACTTTCAAAATAATATTCGTAAAATGTACAGCTATGACAATTCACTACAATAGATAAATAAATAAGTAAGTAAGTAAATAAGTAAATAAATAAATAAATAAATAAATAACAAAATATTTAAATATCAATTATATATTTTTTCCCTCTAACTAGAACTTTGGGAGACATATTTAAATAATTTCATCTTTAAGAAATTTAATGTAATTCCTACGTCTGTCCAGTCAAACAAATGTAAGTTTTAAGATCCCACCAGCAAATACAATTCTATGATTTGTTTTTCTTTTCTTTCTTTTTTTCTTTTTGACGTTCGCATTGATCCTTTGGAAGTAATGGTTGAAAGAACGCCAGAAAAATCCATCTTCAAACAGATATGTTAACATAATAATATTACAATCATGTACTTTTCCTCTCATGTTCAGTTTAACCTGAAATAAATAAATAAATAAATAAATTAATTAATTAATACATTACTTCTACGACTACTCCGGCAACAATAGGTTGTAGAACTACAAAAAATACAACAACCACTACTACCATATTAGTTCTACAATTTCCACACCAACAACAGCTGCCTGAACTACCACGACACTTATGATGTTCCTATGACCATTACTAATGCCATTATTACTGCTACTACAACTTCTACTACTACTGCTACTGTCAATATAATCAAAACTGCTACGTGTTCTAATACTACTTCTACTACCACTAATACTACTATTATCTCTAACACTAGTACACTCATATTACTTCTATTATTACTGCAACTAGTAATAAATAAACGATGTGTTATTAACGTGCTAAAGAATGATGAACAAGAAGCATTAAAAGAAAAAGGTTCATCACGTGATTCATTTTATCTCAAGTAACAATCACAATAGTATTAAAATAACAAACATTTTAAAATGCAAAACACATGAAACAAAGTATTGTATGTAGATATATTACTGTACAGCCAGTGTAACACTGATATGTCTCTAATTTCCTGCTGTTTCTAATAAAACAATGACACAAAGAGGAAGATAACTAGGAACACACTAGGACCGGATCTAACAACTTGCATGGCAGGGACTTAGGGAGAGTGGGTGAAAAATATGAATTTAAAAAAAAAAATGTGCTATTGTTTTGATATTTCTGTTTTTCTCTTGTTGTCGGTGCTATTGCTGTTGTTGTTGTTGTTATTGTTATTATTAATATTATCGGTGTAGATTTTATTTTTACATATTCTTCTAACTTTGATTGTTGTTATTATTGCTGTCATTGTCATCATCATTACTGTTACTACTGCAACTACTACTACTATTGTAGTTGTTGTTGTTGTTCTTCTTCTTCTCCTTATTGTTATTATTGTTATTATTATTATTATTATTATTATTATTATTATTATTATTATTATTATTATTATGGCTTTAGATTATTTCCGTCCACACTGTCCTGTCAGTGTTCTGATATGACATGTTTAGATTTATCAACACTCTAAATGTGATACTCCCCTATAATTGAGTCTAGATCCTCTGCTGGTGTACTGTGATTGTTGTGTTCACCATATTTAGAACCAAAACTGAACCCTTCAACTTCCTCCATTTTTTTTAAATCTGCCGAAAACAATTCATCAGTCTGATCATTTACAGTGTTTTAAATGCCATTATGTAACTATTATTATTATTATTACTATTATTATTATTGTTATTATTATTGTTCTTGTTGTTGTTGATGTTGCTGTTGCTGTTGTTGTTGCTGTTGTTACTGTCGTCGTCATCATCATCATTGTTATTATTTTTTCGAAGTTGTTTTTATGTTCAGAGAGAGAGAGAGAGAGAGAGAGAGAGAGAGAGAGAGAGAGAGAGAGAGAGAGAGAGAGAGAGAGAGAGAGAGAGAGAGAGAGAGAGAGAGAGAGAGAGAGAGAGAGAGAGAGAGTCATGCAGAGTGTATACGCCGTTAGGGTACTCATCCATCAACTGGTGACGCGTTTTCAATGTTGTTCAGTAAATATAACAGAGACAGCGTAATTAACGTCAAGACTCGATCTGTTTAAAATAGTTTTAAAATAAATGAGAACAGCAACAAAAAGATGAACATGAAAGTCAAAGGGAGAACAGAAATTTGGATTATATGTAGAGAGAGATAGTTGCATTGGTGCACGAGGAAATTTAAAACAAAATGGATTATTAATAATATTTTATTTTATTTTGTTTTGTTTTGTTTATTTATTTATTTGTTATTTACTTATTTATTAACTTATTTACAGAGAGATAACAAACACGATTAGATCATTCATTTAGTCTATGTTTTGTTTATTTTTTTAATCATTTTTATTTCACTCCTTTAGTATATCATTGTTATCATCGTTGTTGTTGTTGTTGCCGAAAATATAAAAGTAACAACAATTTATTCTGATGACTTTGAAGTGGTTGGGATAGATAAAAATAATTTGTAGTCTGCTCTCTGAACAAGACACAAATATTTTCAAGTGCTGCGTTTGTTTATATACCTTTTGTTTGTTGGTTTAAATATGTTATTTATTTATTTATTTATTTGTTTGTTTGTTTGATTGATTATTATTTATTATTGTTGGTTTTATTATTATTATTATTATTATTATTATTATTATTATTATTATTATTATTTTGATGTTTTGTAATATTTGTTTTGTATGAGCCAACACGTGACATACAGAAACACAAACAAGAGTAGACTCTGAAACAGATAGAGAGATATATAAATAGATACCCCGACCGACATACAAACAAATATATAGATTAAATGACTGACTTACTGATAGTTTAAGTGATATACAGATACATACAAAGGTATATAAAGAATAAACACAGAGACAGATAGAGAGACGGAAAAAACAGAGATATAGGCAGATACACAGAGAGAGAGAATGACACATAGTGACAGTTATCTGAAGAATGCATTAACTGTTATGTGTATTTATATGACACAGACAGAACATCACGTTTTCTAAAGAGAAACACAGCAACAGTATAATTAAATAATTTTTAATGACAAACAATCTGTTTATAAAATAACTAAATATTGTTAATATGAAACTGACAGAGAGATTGTTTCAGAGCACGCAGATACGTGCAGAGTATTTACATTATGTGTGAATCATCACATTTGCACATTTTAATAACAAACCTATTTCACTATTAAAATACAAAAAATCACTAATCAATGTGTTACACTATGATTAAATAAAAACAGTAATAATATCCTGTACACTGAAAGAAAATCTTTACAAATATACATCAACTTTAAAAATAGTTACAGATACAAACATATAAAATTACATATCAGATATATACATTCATAAAGATAAATTATATAATATATTACTTAGAAAAATATTTTTAAGAAACATTACTATTCAATATAATATAATTTATTCAATACACACATAGACATAAAATGAAGAAAAAGAAATGTTTACACAATTTTTACTCGCATACATCACACTCACAAAAACACACGTACACACAGACAAACATACGTTGATATACATTCACACATATACACACACCGTCACACACAATTACACACACACACACACAAACAAAACACAGAGAGACACTCTCGTCAGATATTTCAGTTCGAGTGTCTGCGGAAACTCTCACTTGTAAAACAAAGCAACAACTTGAACATTCGACGTTTCAGTTTACAATGAATGCAGTTACGTTGTTAATCCTTCCTACTTGTTTATTATTATTATTATTATTATTATTATTATTATTATTATTATTATTATTATTATTATTATTATTAAGCATACATTTGTTGAACTTTCTGTTTCCTCATCAGGAGATTCATTGTCAACCTGGAAGTAAGAAAATATAAATAAAAACGACATCGTTCATTTGCATAACTGTCACGCCTTGCTTAACATCCTGGATACATTCTTAGAAACGTGACGTAAACAGTTCAACGTTGTCAGAACAAAACACTATGAACTATATTTTTGTGCTCACACTACTGTGCAGATATTTCTTAAGTGAGTGAATTATTTAAAAGTATTGTACAATACAATAACCACATTGTATAAAGTAATTACACAGCTAGTTGTTTTATCCAGCTCAGTACTGTTATCCTGTCCTTGTAAAACTGATCTTGTTTTAGACACGCATTAGTGCGATCTTCAGTCTGCTACATTTATTTATTTTATTTATTTATTTGTTTATTTATTTGTTTATTATTTATTTATTTACTTATTGATTTATTTATGCAAACTAAGCAACACATGACTTTGTACACATGTATATACGTTTTCATGCATTTTATTGTGTGTGTATGTGTGTGTGTTACATACACTTGTAGAAAATGTATTTTTCTATTATTTGTATTTAATAATAATAACATTGACATAAATAAATAAATAAAAAGGAAACATATTAATAAAAGAATCATGATCAAAACTATCAGATTTAATAATTAAAGAAGAAAGAAGATGAAAAAATAAAAACTAAAGAAGAGAAAAATAGAACCTAAAACAAAACAAAACGAAGAAGATGAAGTAAAGTAAATAAATATATATATATATATATATATATATATATATATATATATATATATATATATATGTATGTATGTATGTATGTATATAAAATAGTGAAAAATAGTGAAATAAAAAGTCTGAAGAAGAAACTGGAAGAAAGAAAAACACAAAGAAAATAAGTAAAATGTAACGTATCAACTTACTACTTTTTAACTTTTTTGACTTCAGTGTACAAGTTGTTGATATCATCTGTTTGATCTTCTGTCTGTGTTTTAGTTTTTTCGTTCACTTTTCTAACCTGTGTGTACAAACAGGACACGTCTTCCATTTCGGCTTTCCCACTATTCTCTGGTTCTCGTTTAACTTTGTTTACCTGTGAGTACAAATCTGAAACCTCATCCTCTGCTACGTGACTTTCTGTTTGACTGGAAGTTGACGCCGATTTGTTTCCCTTTCTCGGAAGTGCATACACAGCATCCATTGCTTCGGCTTGAGTTGTGTTTGTAGTGGTTGCCATGGAATTCTTGTCTACGGGGACATCGTACTGAGGTTCACTCACAACGTTGTTCTCACCAGTACGTTCAGCTGTGACATCTTCCAAGAGACAGAAAACAACTTAAACCTTGTAACAACAACATAAACAACGACAACAACAGCTAAACAAAAGAGCGGAAAATATATGTGAAATAAAAAATATCCGATTATCATCATCATCATCATCACCATCATCATCTTCATGTTCATCATTACAGTGATTATCTTTATTATTAATAATAATAGTCGTACAATGGTAGTGGTAGTAATAGCAGTAGCATGGTGAATGCAGTAGTGGGGGTGGTAGTGATAGCACTAATAGTAATAGTTGTGGTAATAGTAATAGCAATAGTGATAGCAATAGTACTACTAGTAATACAAGTGTAGATGTTGTTGTTGTAATCGTATTACCTGCATAATTTGAAGAACTGGGTGAAACAAAGTAGAGTTCATTATCTGACATAACTGAAAAGAAAAAAGTACTACCAATAAACAAACATCCATTTATGTATACATATGTGTTATCATGTATCATCTATCAAGCTAATACATATAATTCGGTATGCGAACTTTCTATAAGAGACTTATTTACAGAAAAATGCAACTACTATTTGTTTAAACATGAAATACGTTTTTTAAATAGAATACATTCATTAATTTCACATTGTGAAGTTTTCACTTACTTTCATTTTCCTCCACGTGGCTGTGGACAGCAGCAGCTTCGCTGCCTGTTTAATAAAATAAAATAAAACAGAAATTTCGCTAGATGTACGAAGATCGATTCAGTCATCCATCTTATCCTTTATTTATTTATCCCTTTACATTCCTTCAATTTTTCATTTTTTTTCTACTCATCAAATCAATTTATTTCATTTGTTAATCTCAGTCAGTTGTCCCAATTTTAATTAGTTTCTTCTTCATTCGTTCTTCCATTCAGTCATATATTCATTCAATCTATTACACTTTTCTTCATTTGTTATTTCTCACCTGAAAGACACGATCTAAAGACAGGGAAGGTTTTAGTTTGTCAGAATTTAACTAAAAAGTGTCTGCACTTACTTTTACTCTTCGTTCGTTTGACGATGCACACAGTTAAAATTACAATACCAAGAACAACAATCACTCCTGACACAAAACACGAAACAATGACAACCATAAACCAAGTATTTTTATCTGTGAATTTAAAATAATATTTCAATTTTTGTTCATAAAAATGATTAACAAATAACATAAAGATAATGATAAAGATGATGTTAAATAAATGTGGGTACATGTGGATGTATGTATGTATGTGTACGTGTATATGTATGTATATATATGTATGTGTATGTACAGATAGAGATAAATACATATACACAATCATTTTTGGATAAAAACAGATACTAGTTATATTTGTTATCGTATTCAGTAATTAATCAAATATTGAATTATTTCCACAGGTAACTGAATTAATTAGAGAGGTAAGAACAGGTATGTATCTTTATAAGCCGTATTTAAGATAGATAATGGTTTACAACCCATGAAATATATTCAGTGATAAAACACAATAAAGTATTTCAGATAATTATCCTAAAATATTTGATATGTTTGTTTGTGAAATGTTATTATTCACGGCGAGTGTTGCATAACACGATGTTTCAGTTTTCAGTATATTTACCATTATTGTCTCCATGTGTCACAACATTTTCTTTACGTGTAGATGACTTGGTAATTTTGTTGGAGGAAACAGTAATCGTATCATTGTTGTTTTCATCAGACGTCACAGAGTTCGTTTCTGGTGTAAATAATGAAAACAATTTAATTAAAAAAGAGTGAAGTTTGTTGTTGTTTATGGCAGATAAAACACAACCGATGCAATTGTTGTTGTGATTGTTGTTATTTTATATTATTATTATTATTATCGTATTAAAATAAGAAGAAATATAAGGACAAAGAAAAAATACGAAAACATTAAGAAGAACGGTATCAGTAATCACAACATCTAGAGCAATAATAATAATAATAACAACAACAACAACAACAACAACAACAATAATAATAATAATAATAATAATAATAATAGTAGTACTCACGTGTTGGTGTAACGAAGTTACTCTTACTTTTTTTTGTGATACATGTCCATGGCTTATAGTCGTTGACAGAAAATGATGATATAGTCAGACCGTAAGTTCGTATATAACCTGTACTTGAGAGCAAAATTTGTACAAACTTACATCTGTAGTTATCTGTCGACTCTCTGTGTGTTTCACATGTTTGTGTTTTATATCTACATGTACAAATGTTCTCATCATCTCGTTTAAATGTGATATCTTCTTCATAAATATTTCTGATAACAGTACAAACAAATGCGAAAGACTGATTGATGACAGCCGTCCACGAATGCACTGATAAACCAGGATTTGTAGCTGAAATATAATAATACTACTACTACTACTAATAATAATAATAATAATAACAACAACAACAACAACAATAATAATAATAATAATAATAATAATAATAATAATAATAATAATAATAATGTTATTCTTACAATTACTAAATTATAATCGCTAGATGAACAACAGTATAATAACTATGTTAGGAATTTTTTTAAACATTGCTCACTGATATTTTACAGTACATTAGAGTTGGTTCTGTATGTCGTTTCATACGATTTGTGAATTGTGAAAAAATGACAATAAAATTAAAAATAAATAAATAAATAAATACATAAATAATAATAATACTAATAATACTAATACTAATACTACTACTACTAATAATAATAATAATAAAAACAAGAATAATAGAAATACAAAAGAAACTGGGTTGTTAACAGTTGAAGGAAATGAACGAATGCAAATGGCAGAACAGTATAAAGGTATGTGACAAAAGCAGTCTCTGCGAGTTTTGTGGCGCATTTTTGTTTTCCTTGAAGTAGTTTTACCTATTTTAAAAAAAAAGAAAACAAAAATCATTATTACGCAGTATACTTATTCATAATCGTATTCGTTTCTTGACGTGATCTTTGAAAAACAGCAGAGAATCAGCAGACAACTTTGGCGTTTCAAATTACCATCTTGTAACTAAGGTCAGTTTTAAATCATAAGCAAGTTACAACTTATGCATTTTTCTCTTAGTGAGCCAAATTTCATACGATATTTGAGGAGCAGGTATTTAATTTTGGTGTTTCGTATATCAAATATATCTTTATGTCATCTTAATCTTCTTCTTCTTCTTTCTTTTTTTTTTCTTTTTTTTAATTCTTTCTGGTGAAATATAATTTTATAGAAAAATTATATTTTCAAAAATGTCGTATACTTAATCAGTGTCATAGATATAGAGTATATTTATGACTTTTGTAAACAGATCACCATTTTCCGCTGAATAAAAGTTCGTTCTAGTGACGTTTTAGACGAATAATTTAACAAAATATTTATTTTTCTCCTACACTATATATATTTATAGACCTTTTAGTTGATTTTAATTATAAAAATAAAAAACAAAACTGATTACAGTCTGCTGGACCTAATCTTCGAGACAAAGCATATAGAATCTACAGTAATAATACTATTTTATATTATTGGTTTTAAAAGTTTAAAATGTATTATGTCAGAAGATACATGTATCTTAATCAAACAGTGAATCTCATTTTCTTTTGATTAATCAGCTGAACACTGATCCACAGGTGAATAATTCACATAACATCTGCAGCACAATATCTACGTCACAGAACTGACATAAAAAAAAGACAACTGTTGGAGCACACCCGATTTGAGGAGGGAGTCTGCACAAACCATTCGGAACATACTTCGAGAAGTTGTTTTATGGTAACATAAGAAACCGCATGTCACGATGTGGCATGCCATCTCATAAAAAAGTAAACTTGCGTTCCAGTAAGGCAACGCTACAAGGATGAAGTTTTTCGCTTTTGAATTTTCAACAGAATGAGAATATTAATAAACTGCCACAGCTATCAAAATTGCCAGATCTCAATCCCGCTGAACATATGTGGACGAACCAGACAGACGTGTGTACATCAATGTGAACCGGAGCCTCAGATGCTTTCGCAAATGTCACGTTCACTGCAGGAAGAATCGACTGAGATTCCACGTGTCCAGATTCAGAAACTTATTAAGCTCAACTGTCATCAGTCCACAGCAACAACACTGTCACATACTTGTGTAGAATTTTACTCTGATACGAAGGTACAAAATTATGTCGTTTTGTGTCAAAGAGATAATTCCATGAATATTCAGCCTGTGAGTTTCTTTTTTGACACAGTATATTTTACTGTGTACTACAAAGCTATTCGTTTTATGTACAAGTACATAAGTGATTTGCTATGATTTTATCAAAAAAGGAGGTTAGACAATTATAGCTTCTGTCACACTACGTCATTGTTACTGATTACTACTAACTACAACATCAACTGAGCTGTGGGTGTACAACTTTTCAGCCCTCTATGGTTTCAGTTTTTCCAAACAAAAAAGGGCACAGTATAAAACAATAAATAAACTAAAAATCAAAATGCAAATTTCAATGTTTCTTGAAAGAAGAGAAATGTTCTATTATTGTGATGAAATCGTGAAAAAAAAAAAAACAAGAACAAAAATTGGATGGAAGAAATTTAAATAACCGTAAGTAGCTCGCCTACGTTGACGTTTAAAATACACTAACTGGTTAACATTTTATATATAAAAAATAAATCTTAATAACACGATGAAAACACTTCCTGCATTGATCAGCAACTAAAGTAACTGAATGACAGAAACTGTACTGTTTATCGAGTAGAAAACACAGCTGGTTAACAAACCACTGAGAGAAACGTGTCATTATTTAAACTGTCACTGCAGGTCACGTCGAGGAAATTACGTAGAGCAGAAACCTGATTTCACGCACAAATCACCAATTTGAACCTTGCGCTATTTACCACGTCATACATTACTCATTGTTACCATTACGTATTTGATACAATAAAAGCAACCTTCTCTTAACCCACTTTTTATCAAGGTAAGAGTAAAATTTACAACTGCACCCATAATTATTATTTTTTTTTTTTTTTTTTTTTTTTTTTTTTTTTTTTACTTTACATATTTCTTTAGATATACTATGATCACATCGTTCTGGCATGTGTAAATGTTCTTACATTATTATATTACTATATTATGTTAGATTAGTGTTTACATTTTCCGAACCGGTGTTCCTCTCTACTGGTTCCTAAAATCGAGGTTTAAAAGTATTTAGAAAAGCAAAAATACTATTTGTACCAGTGTTTTATTTTTTACATAAATTATATCAGCACAAACACACACACACACACACGCGCACGCACCTCATATATAGATATATAGACAGATATATTTTAATCTGTGAATGAAAATTAACTAAATAATGTTTTTGTTTGTTTATTTATTTATTTATTTATTTATTTATTTATTTATTTTTTTGTTTCTTAATTCATTAATTATTTGTTTATTTAAAGAAGAACAAAACTTACATATTACACCAACTTCTGGTTTACTCCATACATCAAGCTGATCAGATCCACAAAACCAGAATCCACTGTCATCTTCAATTGTGTGATACTTGTAAACTAAATAGTCTTTATACTCGCTGCTAGCGTTGTTTGTCTTTGCTGAACAACTACAAATGTAACTTTCTGTACTGTTACAGTTACACGTGTCTCCTCTCTGTACACAGTCACACACTGTAGTGTTATCAGTTTGTGTTTTATGTACAAACTTTATATCAGAATTCAGATTCTGTGACTCGCGTACACGACACGTCATAAACATCGTACCACCTTTTAGTACAGGTATCACGTTCAGTAATCCAAACATTACTCCTAGAATAATAAGGAAGAAAATATTTTCATTTTTATTTAATTAGTTAATTATCTTAAAAACTGAAATTATAAAATAAATAGTAAAATGTTTCGCACAATAAGTTAAAACAAATGTTAATTGAAAAACCCATAGAAACAGAACACTTAAAATTAAATTAAAGAAATCTAATTTACATTAAATTAAAATAAGTAAGTAAATAAATAAATAAATTCATAAATTCATAAATAATAATAATAATAATAATAATAATAATAATAATAATAATAATAATAATAATAATAAATAATGAAATAATAAAATAAAGAGGTAAATAAAGAAGGACATTCAAGCGAACAAACAAATAGAAAAATGAAGGAATGAATGAAACAGTCAATGAAACGAAGTAAAATAAAGTCTAGAAAACACAGCAAAACTGTTTCATTATCTTACCTTCCGAAAAATTCCGAATACAGAGTAGAGCAAAAAGAAACATTATCAAGTAGAAATTGTTCATGTTGCGAATTTCAACTTTCCTATTAAGTTATCTGTATAACACAACTTACACCAAAAATAAATAGAGTCGATATTAACTTGGAAAAGAAAAAGAAAATTTCAATTATTATCTTAAAATACACAAATTTTCTCTTGTTTTCAGCTTCCAACTCGACATGAACAACTGTAGTGTATCGCCTTAATAATCTCTGTTTACTTCGCACGTGTAAGTCTAACAAAATGAAATCTTGTTCAGTTTTAATTATGTGAAATTACAGAAAATGTTAAAACCAAAGTTGAAGTGATGTTTAAAAACTGACAGATTTGCCTTACATGGAAACAACTCTGTTCACTAATAATTAGTACTTGTAATACGTTATAATACTTCCTGGAATCATATATAATCTACTCACATTTCACGCAGTCACGAGCCGTACTGACACTGAATACATCTGTGACGTCATGCTATTGTTTGTTTGTTGTGCACGCTCGAATTAGTTTGAGCAATACATGACACCTTACTAGAGATCTTAGACTCGTGTTTTAAATCTTGATGTAAGAGGTTATGTTTTGTCCTTTGCTTACTGTGCAAGTCCAAGTTAGTTGGAGCAAGGGACTGATTCACAATGATCAGAGAGGAGGGGAACAGGGTCGGTACTGAGACTTCAGTATTTTTAGCATGACGAAATAAACTATAGATCTCTGTTTCAATTTGGTTTATTTATTTATTTATTTATATTTAAGATATGTTCGATGTGTGAGAGAGAAAAAAATATGAGTATATATATATATATATATATATGCACACACATTCACACACATATATATGTATGTATGTATGTATGTGTATATATATATGTATGTATATTTGTATATATGTATAAACAAACAAAAAACGTGATGAGTTAACCACGTCGAAGTAACAACTGATTTTTTGTAGTCTTCTTTTCACTATCTGTAAATCTTTGATTTATTGCGCAGGTTTTACGTACATACATATTTATTTTATTTTTCTGTATATTTATATATAGCTACATACTATTCACAAGAAAATATTATTATTGTTATTATTATTATTATTATTATTATTATATATTATTATTAGTAGTAGTAGTAGTAGTATTAGTATTATTATTATTATTATATGTACTGTTCTTCATTCGTACAGTTTGAAAGACATGATACTCATCAGTTCATTATTCAAGTTTTAACAATATTTTATTTTTATCCCGGTAAAATGTGTTATTTTACACTGTCCATGTACAAACCAGTTGTTGTGTCTTATTAAAATATTGTTACAGACTGTGACAGTGAATTTATAAAATCAGTTAGTTATATATAACAAAGTATAAAGGTAGTGCCTTTGTTTTAAGAAATGTGTATTTATTATTTATAATTATGTATAATTTTGAATGTACTATTGTTACTGACATAATTGTTAATATTTTCTTCTTAAAATGTGGTACACAAAGAGATTACAAAGTAGTTGTATCTGTAACAATACTTGATATTTAATAATTAAGAGTTAGATTGGGAAATACATTTTATATATCAACTGAGAATAATAACATTTACTGAATCAGATTTTTTAACACAATTTGAATTTTTGTCATATTATTTGCTTTTTCCAATTCCTTTATATATATACTAATAAAATAGTTCTGCTACTATGATCCCACAGAATGATTTTACTTAATGTTAAAGTTAGCGAACGTTTTGTGACAAAACTGTAAACTATGACCGGTTAAATATTAATTAAATAAATAATGAACTTCATGCCTATAGTATGATTACTGTTATTACTGTTACTGCCAATACGATATTCTTTACTTATTAATTAATGTATTTTTCCAAAACTGTTACAAATGTTTTTATTTACTTACTTATTTATTCATTTCATTAGAAACCAAAAATAGTAAAAAAAATATATATATATATTCTTTGGTGTGCAGCGTTTCCTTTTTTCCTCCACTTAGAGAGAGAGAGAGAGAGAGAGAGAGAGAGAGAGAGAGAGAGAGAGAGAGAGAGAGAGAGAGAGAGAGAGAGAGAGAGAAAAAAAAAAACGAACGTGAGGTGTTAATATATAATATAGCTTTATTATTATTATTATTATTATTATTATTATTATTATTATTATTATTATCGTTTTTCATTCGTACAGTTACAAATACACGCGATTCTAGCCAGTTGAGTGTTCAAGTTTAAACAAGATTTATTTTTAGCGGGGTGCCTCAAGCTTTTCTAGTATTTTCGTTTTGTTGTTATTATTATTACTATTAGTGTTGTAATTGTTATGTTATTGTTGTTGTTGTTGTTGTTATTATTATTATCATTATCATTATTATTATTATTATTATTATTATTATTATTATTATTATTATTATTATTATTATTATTATTATTATTATTATTCATTTATTTATTGTTTGTCATTCTTTGTCATTACTGTATGAAGCAATGTTAAAATTTTCTTCTTACAGATATGAAGTCTATTCTTTAACCCGCTCTCTCATTAATACGTACAAACAACAAAACATAATAACCGAGATAACAAAACCATGAGTAGGTACTAAACTGGATACCTCACAGGAGGTCTGCAGACACGTGTTTTAAATCGCGGTGTTGCAAATCATATTTCGCGTTTTGTTTGCTGTGCACGCTCGAGTTACTTGGACCAAGGGACTGATTCACAATAATCACAGAGGAGGGGAACAGGGCCGGTACTGAGGCTTCAGTGTTTTTAGGATGAGGAACAAAACCATATGTTTTTGTTTCATTTTCTTTTTTATTCTGTTTGTTTGTTTTATAAATTGTTTGTGTACTTGTTTGTTTTTTTTTTTTTTTTTTTGTTGTTTAGTTGTTGTTTTTTATTTGTATCTTTATTTATTTGTTTACTTAGTTAGTTAGTTGGTGAGTTATATGTTTGATTTGGTTTAAGTGTTCTTACACTACGCAGTCCAGAAGCACCGCCATATGACTTTTGCAGTGTAAAAGATAAATATTGTGACGTCATCTTTCTAACTCAGTTTAGAGTAAAATCAGTTTCACACACACACACACACACACACACACAAAGACAGAATGAACAACGAAAAGAAATGTAGCACATGACTACAGAAATAAAGCATGTATTTATTACTTTGATATATTGATTTATGTTGATAAGTAAAGAAAAATATACAAATAAATAAATAAATGCGGGGTTAAATAAATATAATGAATATAAAAGGAAGAGCAAGATAATTGGTAGGTTAAAACAAAAAAAAAAAAAAATAAAAAGAAACACCCGAGATACTGAAAACGTGACTACATATTAAATTTGATACCTCACTAGACATCTTAGACTAGTGTTTTAAATCCTGATGTAAGATATTATGTTTTGTCTTTTGTGTACTGTGCATGTTTAAGTTAGTTTGAACAAGGGAGTGATTCACAAGAATAAAAGTTTATTATTGTTATTATTAACGTATGACACATTGTATAATACGTTCTATTCGCAGATAAGAAGGTTGTTCTTTGATCTCCTCTCTCATTAATATCTACAAACAACAAAACGCAATGACTGATATTTCAAAAACATGACGAGGTACTAAGCTGGATACCTCACAGGAGATCTGTAAATCCGTGTGTTACAAATCATATTTCGTTTCTTTTCAGTGCACGCTGTTTCATTGATACTTGCAAACACAAAATGAAATTGATAAACATGGTTGGACAGACAGACAAAGAGAGAGAAATCTCACAGCAATACTGAAAACATTATTAATATTAAATACCTTAACACTTTCTTAGATAGGGAAATAATATTAATAATTAATTAATTAGATAATGAACTTCATAGCTATACTATTATTACCAATACTACCAAAACTATATAATTTACATAATATATATAGCTACATAATATTTACTTAATATTATTTTGTTATTGCTATTATTGTTATTGTTGTTATTATTATTATTATTATTATTATTATTATTATTATTATTATTATTATTATTATTATTACTACTACTACTACTAATATTATTATTATTATTAAAACTGTTTAATATTTGAAACAAGTAAATAGTTTGACTTTGTACTGTGTCGTTTAAAAACACAACGATATGTACGATTAAACTGGAACATTATGAAAACCAGCGAAGTGATACTCATACTGACCTGTAGTATGTTTTTATAGCCATGATTTTCAGAGAGACTGGTTCGACAAAACATTCACTCATTATATGAATAAGCGGTGTAAATCTACAGAAAACTAAATAATATAAGGAAAATGAAAGAAAAGTTGTATATATACCCGCCATGTCGTTTTTGCACAATCAGAGCAATATTCCCCCTTTCTTAAACATCTCTATATCCACACAAACACACACGCACACACACAAACACACACGCACAAACACAAACAAACATACATACACACACACACACACACACACACACATATATATATATATATACAAAACGGTAGCTAGCTGTTACCTAATTACTTTGAAATTGCAGTGAAAAATTGTTTGTAATTATTTGCAATGCTAATTAATATATAATTTTGTCTTTTATTCTGGAATTTACATTCGGTATCCGAAGTAGACAGCATCCGGATTAGTCACTGTTTTGTTCACAACAGATTAACAGTAGCTGGAAGGGAAACTGAAATGTGCCTGTGTAGCAGTTAATTACAAACACCTGGAAATCGCACACCCCAGGGTTTGTAATTTGCTAGGAAATGCCCCCCACCCAGTGGAATAGCACACTGCATAGCATCCCTGTTACTCCTATCTTCTGGCACACCACTTGCAATGACCATTGAATGTCAGTTACAAGGGAAATATTTATATACAAACAGTTTCAGACTACTACAGCAGGTGTTATCAGTAGTTTAATTAATTATTGTTTATGAAGGAAGTTGCTCAATAAATAATTTCAAATCAGACTGTCGCTCTTTTTATTTTTCAGTTGTGTATCACAAGTATGGGACTAGAGGTTATTGTAGCTGCAGCTAACAAGAAAGTCAGAAAAACCTGAAATGTTAAGGTTGTGGCGGGATGAAATACTTTTTTGTTGCAATTTAACAGACTTAATGCACTTTCAACCTTTCTTAAACACAAACATAATTAATTTAAGGCAAAAAAAACCCCAGTTTGACCCATTTCTAATGTCAAATATATGTTGTTCATATCAAAATCAAATATACAAGGAATTTTTATAGTGAGATGCAATTAAAAACACCACCACTACTGCTATGTGTGGTATATTACGAGGGGTTCGTGATTTACAGGGTGTGTGTGTTTCTGTCTGTCTGTCTGTCTCTGTGTGTATGTATGTATGTTTATCATTTCTGTGTGTGTACTCATACATGCACACACATATACACATACAAATACATATACTACTACTCAATGTGTGCAGAAAAGTAACACACAAATATATAAGTAAATTACCTTTTCAACACAAATTAAATACATCAATAAAAGAAGAGAAAATTCGTAATAAAAAATTGAAATTTATTTATCTATTTTTCGTTATTTATATCTTATACATAAGTAAATAAACAAAGAGTTGCTAGTCTTAATAGAAGGAAATGGATAAAAAACATCAAACAATAGTTCTTATTTTCATGTCTAAGAACCACGACATACATACGTAATGTATCTACATATTATGTTTCATATACAAAAAAGAAACAATAAATAAATTTAAAAAACAACAACAACAAACAAATTCATCAATAAATGAATAAATAAATAATAACAGCAAAATAAGAAATAAGAAATCCGATGTTTATATACATCATGAACGTTCAGAAATAAGTCCATTAGATATCCAAAATTTCAAATGTAGTGTGTGTGACTTCATATATCCTGTCTGACATCATCAGAAATACAAAATGTAAACAAATATAAATAAATAAAAATATGAGCCCAGTGATGACTAAAACTGATAGTATTTGAACGATGTTGTTTTTTACACAAAAAATAACAAAGCAGGTATTTGTCCGTCTGTCACACGTGTGCAAAGTTGTCTGTCACTGTGTTTAGACTTGTGTGACTCAGAAAATCTACAAACAAAAGAGTCTACAACAATTTCTGATTTACCTTCACGTCCCAACCATCCCCACCCTGTGTCTCCTCCCTTAACAGTAACAAACAAGCTGTACTCAGTGTCTTTAGTAATCCTCACTGGACGACTGAACACGACGTCATACACGGCAGACACGTCAGACACGTGTTCATATCTCTGTGTCAGTGTAGACTCGTCCAGTATTTCATCTGTTCTTGTGTCCGTGACGAAGGCGCTGACGTCGTAGTTTTCTCTACTGAGACCGTACAACTGAAATGCGCGAAGTAAAGCGTTTCTGTTGACAGAGAAAGTAATGGCGTCATCTTCTTTACCAGAACATGACCGGTAGAAACCAAAGCAACTAAACCTGTTTATTGTAATCTGTGTTTTCATCATTGCAGATCTCTTGTTTGAGTTAAAAGGTGAAACATCTTCATAACTGCTCACCCTGTGTTTCAAAATCTGGGTTTCTTCTGTCTCAGAGAGTATGTGAGTAGGTATCACGTGTTCTACAAAGTACCTCTGATCGAGTAATGGATAACGCATGTGCTTCACGACCTCGCCCAGTGCTTCGCGTATGTTTTTTCCACTAGTCTTCTTCCCTTGCTTCCTGCACGCGCTGTCAGCCCACTTCAAAGCGGCTTCAAAAACATTTTTCTCGTCTGCTATCAGTTCGTCTGATCTTACGATCTCAACCAGACATTCGTGACAAAGATCGGTGACTTTATCTGACTTCAAAATTTCGTCTCCATTTTTCAAAATATAGTCCAGTGTTTTTTTCCTTAGATCATGTTCATAAAACAAATGAGCTTGTTCCAGAACGACGCACGCATTCTGTGACGACGACAACGACGACTCCAGATATTTTACGCAGAGATCTTCAAGTGTTCTGATGAAGTATTTAGTTGATAGATACAGCAGACTGGTGACGTTGTCGCCTGTTAGGACGACGTCATCCGTATAAAGATATCTGTGTAAAAGAAGTAGAGTAAGACTTTAAAATGTGTGATAACTATGTGAGATTAATTAAATAGAAAATAATTAGATTACTAATAAAAACTGTATTGTTAACAACGTTTTTGTATGTCTGTCTGTCTCTCTTCCTCTCTGTGTTCGTACTTATGTTTCCATGTCTGTCTGTGTGTATCTGTGTGTGTGCGTCTGTATGGTGTTGTGTGTGTGTGTGTGTGTGTGTGTGTGTGTCTTTTAACATACTTTAAAAACTCTGAGAAGATTTCTGCCTGCACATCCGGTATTTTGATATGTTTATGTTCCCTAAGTTCTCCAGTGAACATGTGATGAAAGACTTCGCTTCGAATAATGAGTATGAATCGGTGAGCATCGACAGCAGTTTTATGTTCCCCAACAAGAAATCTGACGTCAGTATGTGCTCTTGTACGAAAAACGTGTTCAATGCATTGCATCAGATTCTTCCCTGTCTGCCAACTTGAGACTGCAGTTGAGGTGGCCATGTTTTCACTACAAACATACAAACAACAACAACAAACAACAACAACAATAATAATAATAATAATAATAATAATAATAATAATAATAATAATAATAATAATAATAACAACAACAACAACAATAATAATAATGGAATGGGGAAAGAAAGAGAATGAAATCGTTCACAGATTCAACTATAACAATTCTTACAGCGAAAAGAAACAAACAAAAACAGAAAACAAAAAAAAAAACACACAATAAAACCGGAAAATGAAAGACAACAGATGAACATATAGCAAATCGACAAACTATAAAAATAAATAAATTATGCTTATATGAAAGATTATTATGATGGTGTCGACGACAGCATTAATTATTATTATCATTATTATTATAAACAGACTTGTCTGGTCACATCAGACAAACAAACGAATTTCAAATAGCAATGTACTTATGGCTATTTGTATCAATTTACTCCTCGAAAACACAACAAAATTTTCCGTCTGTGATACATCTAAAACGAAACATTATGTAAGAAAAAAGTAAGAAAATAAGAAAAATAGAGAAAGAAGATGCGATGGTTTTAAAGTAGAACCAATAAAAATTACATTGTAATTTCAATGTGGTTGCCTAACTCAAAACTTCCTGATCGATATTTTCTGATAAGCGACGACTTTCTGTTTAACCTCAACTATAAAATAACCTATCTAACAATAAAATATAACATATAGCAAAAGCCGTTAATAAATAATAGGGTAGTAATAATAAAAACATAAAAAAGATAAGTTTAAAATATATATACCCTTGTGGACGATGTGATAAATTTACTGTTAATACATTGTAGACAAAAGATGCGGAAATAAAATTAAAATTAAAAATAGAAAAGGGAAAAAAAAGAGGCGTTTGTCTACATTATGAGAAGATAAATAATATCAATATCGACGCTACATTGAAAAACAACAACAACCAAATTACTTCTAATAAACCAAATAAAGAGGAAATAGAAAATAAATCAGTATATGAGATAATATTATTAAATTCTTCATCCGTAAGATCCATACACCAGAATTATAAATATAATTTCGCTGAGAACACATTTTCAAGTCAGGCTTTACGTAACCTTTTTCATGTCAATATAAAAGAACACCTCACACTATAATGACCTATTTGTTAGAGAACTATTTCTGATATGCCTAAAAATAATTAAACTAAGAACACTCGAATCATTAAAACACAATAAAATATAAAATATCATCCGCTTTCAATATGGCCGACTTATTTCACTTCTGCTTTGGTTACTTTTGGTTATCAGACTCCTGCACTGATAAACACGTGACTGACGTCAAATATCTTACACGTCATCAAGTGTCACTTCTCAGGTTTGAATGTCAGATTAAAATAAACAAATCGTGCTACGAGACATGTACACTCATCTTACACACATTTTTCCTTCAAGTAGATTATATTAATTTAATGCAGTCCTACTGCATTGTTTATGTATGTATTTAACAACAACAACAACAACAATAATAATAATTTAAAAGAAAAAGAGGAAAAACAAGAGTAAACTATTAGTTTAGAAATATATCGGTGCCAACTTCGATCGGTAATTTCTTATAAGCGACTACTTTCTGTTGAACTGTTCTGCCACTGAAGAATCAGATTAGATATAAACAAATAAATAAATGAATAAATAAATAAAATGAATTAATTAATTAATTAATTAATAACATGAACACATAAATAAATAAAATTAAATAATCACATATGTAAAAATATGGCATAAGCTACAAATAGTTCATAGGACTATATTAGAATGATGACGATTATGACAACAACAACAATAATAATAATAATGAAATTAGTTTAACACTAATAATACTATCGCAACAACGGCTGCTACTCCTATATCCACTGCTACTGCCACTTCTACTATTAATGCTACTGCTACCATTAGAAGTGGCACTAATATTATTGTTACTACTGCTACAAATGTATTTATTTACATATTACGAACAGCATTTTTTTTTTTTTCTGGGGGAATAATACACACAGAAATCAGATGTAAAACACACCCACACACACACACATACACACACACACACATATATATATCATTTATAATAATAATAATAAGAAGAAGAAGAAGAAGAAGAAGAAGAAGAAGAAAGAAGAAGAAGAACAACAACAACAACAAGAAAAATAACAAAAAAAGCATACAAAGTTTTTTTTTTCTAATTTTATCCTGTGCATGTCTTATTTCTCTGACGATACTCGCGTGACCAGTCTATCAAGATAGAGCTAACACGTGATTGATTGTTTCTTATGTAGTTTAGATAAAAATGGTGTATCACATGAGAACAAAGCTATAGCTGGGTGTTATTTACAACGATCTGACAAATTCATTGTTAATACAGTGTCTGTGCATATGTGTAGAAATAAACAGAAAACGTCTGAAATTATTTAAACTCTGAGAAGATATATAATTTCAATAACGACGATATAGACAAACAAAATAACCAGCAAATTACTACCAACAGATAAAACAAACAAACAAACTCGAAATTAGAAAATAATACAATTCTGCGAGCTAATATTATTATTACATTTTTATTGGCTCGTTCCATAAACTTGGTGGAAAGTAAAACTTCGTTGTCATACAATATACCTTTCAAGTCCGGGTCTACATTATATTTATTTGTGTATTTCAAAAAAATCTTGCAAGGTAATGATCAGTTTGCTTGTCACATCTACACATATAACAGCGATACGGTTTTTATCTTTGCCATTGTAGGTGAAAGCAGATGCAATAACATTTTATAGTCTGGTTGGAACGGACGATAGACCAATACGAAAGTTAGATTAAACGAAATGGAAGAATGAAGAAATGACAAAAAGAGAACAAATTAAAAAAGGAATGCAAGGGTGGAATAAATATTTTAATTAACGACTCTGTAAACACATTTTGTTTACTGATTTGTGTGTGTGAAACTTGCTGTTAAGGAGTGCTGAAATAAAATGAGAGTAAATCTGCAATCCCCACATCAAGTCTACTTCTTTCCAATTAGCAGGAAGTGGTATTTTATATAGACAATTAGATGAACAGGGTAATATGTATCAACTATTGCCTCTCTTTAACCAATATACTATTTTTGTTTCTTTCTAATTGGTTTAGATTTTATTATTATTAACCAGTTTCATAGTCAAAACAATTACGACATGAACACGTGTACCATTGTAAAGACTCATGAAAAGCAATCACGATATAAACGATACATAATATATAAAAAGCGAATTTCTATTTTGTATGATTCATACTAGCCTTTAGGACACTTTCATTCATAATAATGTTTTTCACAGTAAGATTCAGTATTAAGACAATACAGATAAAGATAAAGAGAGCTGGACATGAATGGTGTAGAAAATAGGTCATTGCAGAAACAAAGAGGGTTGTAAGAGGATGGCAGAAGAGTGTGTTTAGTTAGTTGTAATGTTGTTTAAAAACTGGTTTTTCATGTTCACAGATTGGTTAAACTGGATATTATTTATACAGGAAACTATTTTATATCCAACCTTAATACCAAAGCTGAATTAACTCTAAATACAATGTCGTTTCTGATATTACTTACCTGTATCATAACTCTACATTTGTCCATCTGAACCAGTGATAAACATCATCATAATTTTATCTCCAAGTGTATTTTTATCCTAATAGCACCCGAACTATCACTTTAAATTTAAAGTCATCACATCACAGATCTTAACAATATAATAAACAAACAAACATATAAATAAATAAATAAATAAAATAAAATAAAATAAAACAAAATAACAGAGAGGTAAAAATATAGAATAAACCGCTAAAAGTACATACTATATTAGAATGATGATGATAATGGAATCTGTTTAAAAAAACAACTACTAGTACTATTTCTATTACTAAAACATCTACTACTACTTCTACTACAATACTACTGGGACGTCTACTGTTACATCTATAGCTATTACTATAAGTCCTACTATTACTAATGATCCATTCATACACAATTACAGAGAGAGACAGAGAGAGAGAGAGAGAGAGAGAGAGAGAGAGAGAGAGAGAGAGAGAGAGAGAGAGAGAGAGAGAGAGAGAGAGAGAGAGAGAGAGAGAGAGAGAGAGAGAGAGAGAGAGACACACACACACACACGCACACGCACACAAAATATGACTGCCTACCTTTAAAAACTTCCTGGTCGAGAATTTCGTAGATAGCAATAATTTCTGTTTGACGGTTTTTCTATAGATCACTTAAGCGAGGAATCTGAAAATAAATAAATAAATAAATAAATAAATAAATAAATAAATAAAAAACAAAAAATAACTTGTTCAGTACTGCTGATTTATTTTTAGCAAATAATAGCAAGGTATATATCACATCACAATGAAATGCAAACTACCTTCAAATCTCAAAATGGCTGTCTGCTTACACAAAATACGTCCTTGTTTGTGAGTGGTTTTACTGGAGCTGAGAACACGTCACTGAAATAATTTGTGCGTGTCGTTGTTAACAAAACGTGTCTACAGAGAAACACGTGGCTGAAATCTGATATCCTAAAACTCGAAATGCGTATGACGGTAGATGCATGCATATGTTTTGTTACGTATAATTTGTGAGGCGTAATGTAACATACATATTTTAAACCTGTTACAGAAACAAAGAGTTTTATAATTTGTCATTACTTATTTCTTCTGTGAAATATTTATATAAATTTCTAACACAGCATAATGATGTAAAACGTATAGCTAACAAGTGTCTGTATTTAAGTCAGACAAAAATAGTGTGTTAATTGTTCTGGCGAAAAGAAAAGTTATACCTCGGATCGTGAAATGCTATTTTATTTGTACAAAGCGATCCATCTACCAATGTGACAAATACAACCTTTATTATAGTAATATATATATATATATATATACACACACACACAAACACAAACAAAAAAAACCCGTTAAAATACTAACACTTATTCTGATCATTGTAGTAATTTCCTTTTTAAATTATTAATTATTTATCTACTTCACTTATTTCTTTTTATTTATCTGTCTATATTTTTCGTCCTTTCTTTCCTTCTTTATTGTATAAACCAGAAAACATACAGTGTAACAAATAACACATCTAATACATGATGATGCAAAACAAATAAAAAAAGTAAAACAAAATTATTTGTTTTCTAAATACAGCAGTGTCTACACTTTGAACAATAAAATAAAATAAAATAATATAAAATAAAATCAACAAGCACAGAAAAGAACAAAGCGAAAAAAAAAAAAAAAAAAAAAAAAATCAACATTGATAATAAGAAAAATGTTACAAATATGTCCTGCAGATTCCTAGTATTCAATACTTGCCATATAAATATGTATACTCTTAAAACACCGAGATGGAGTTGAAAAACTGGTGGATAAAATAAACCATGCGGATGTCGTAGACAGATACATTTGTTACGTAATTCTGAATTCCGCGACACAGGTTTTTAAAAATAAAATTCCTTTATTTGCCAATATATTATAATGAACTCATTCATTATCAGTTTTAATATGAACGGTATACAAGATCTGTACATTGATTATTTTAATGGTAATTCAGAAATAAATAAATAAATAATAATAATAGTATCTCTGACAGAAAATAATAGTTTTTCCGCATTAAAATCTCTCTCTCTCTCTCTCTCTCTCTCTCTCTCTCTCTCTCTCTCTCTCTCTCTCTCTCTCTCTCTCTCTCTCTCTCTCTCTCTCTCTCTCTCTCTCTCTCTCTCTCTCTCTCTCTCTCTCTCTCTCTCCCTCTATGTCATGTATATGTTAAAAAAGGTTTCTTTCTTGGTTCCCTTCTTTTCTTTGATGATAAGGGCCTGTCTATTTTATTTATATCTGCATGTTAGTGTTTGCATGCACTGAGCGATCAGTAAATATTTTATTTTTATATTGTAATTTGTTAGAAAGCGAGACAGATTACATTCAGAAATATCAGTATTTGTATATACCGTTAGATCTGAAAATAATTTTGATTAAATTCATATCATAATATGTTAAATCGGGAAACTAGTTTGATACTCACATAAAGTATGAAGAAATTTATGTGTACGTTTGTGATGTATTAATTTAATTGTAATGTAGTTTATTGCTTTATTTAACAAGAACATCATCTCTTCATCATCTTTGGGTGTGGAGTGTGTTATTTATAGTACTCCTGAATAAATCTGTCATTATAAAACACTTGTAACTTTTTTATTATTGTCACTTGCAAACAAACTACATAGTAAGTTTCGCTTCAGTAAACAAATATAATATTATTTGAACAAATTTCAAATTGGTTTTTTCGGTGAATGGAGACGTGAAAAGCTATATAAATGAAAAAAAAGAAAACTGAAAGACAGACGGAGAAGACGAAAAAATTCCTTTGTCAGTGAAACAAAATCTTATCTTTATCTCCTTAGAGTCGCCATATTCATTTTTTTTTCTTGCCCCCCCCCACCCTCTAGACGCTGTTAACTGAACAAACGTGGATGATCTCACTTTGTCATTTCGACCTTTTTTTTCCCCAAACAAAACGTTCACATATATGTATATAGGCTTTTGTGAAAAAGAAAATATTGACAGTAATAGCAACATCTGTAAAACTATTAAATAATCCTAACATAATATTCTGTCCACTTCTGTGTAAATTTATTGACAAAGGTTTCAATAAACAAAGTGAGAATCATCTGCACATTATCACCACACATCTGAAATAATTAATATCAGTTTAGTTATACTGGTAGAAAATAATAGCTTTCGTACACAGTTACACACACACACACACACGCACACACACACACACACACACAAACACAAACACACACTGTATATATTTTGATTAGTCAACTAATGAACTATATACCATAATATTTTGAATGAATTAGTTTAAGAACAATGTGTGTGTGCCTGTGTTTGCGTGTGTATGTTAACAATAAGAAACAAAAATATCTAATATAGAGAGGGAAAATATATGAATTATTACTATCATTATTTTTACCATTATGTTATCTCTGTGTCTTGTTTTTCATTACTATTGATTATTTATATGTCGGATAAAAAGGATAGATAATCGTCTACATGTAACTATACAATTTTGAACAAGATATATTTTGGTGTAGAAGTGTATTGTCTTTGTCTTTTGTCCGAAAAATCTGTTCGCTGTCGATCTGGTTCATTTTACCTGGAACAACCAACTATTATACTACTTTACCTATATCCTCATTGAATCAGTTTGATCATTGTCTGGAGGTCTAACAGTCATTTACCAATTAAACATGGCTAACAAATCAGAGAAGAGAATCCCAAACAGCCACCAGAATTTCATAGACAGGAACTATAAACATTGGCGCATGATGTTAGTGATATCAACACATGATTTCTATGTAGTGGCAGAATGCGCAGTGCGTATCATGCTTGGCTAATAAGAACCAGTGTTGTTGTTTTTTGTTTTTTTAATTTTGTGTATTTTTTTTTTTTTTTTTTGTGATCTTACAGATTATTTTTCTATGGTGTCTGAAGCCGTTATTATCACAGATGTTGTTTTTTTGTCTTTGCTATTAATGATTGTAGTGTTTTTCTTATTATTTCTGTAATGTTGTTGTTATTACTGTTTACTGTTATTATTATAATAATCATTATTTGTTTATTATTATTATTATTATTATTTTTGTTGTTGTTGTTGTTATTACCGAATCATGCTTTGTATAATATTCTCTGTTCAGAGATATTAAGGATGTTCATATTAAATATGATACATCAGTGGATATCTGTACACAAGTGTTTTAAATCCCGATGTTACTAATCATATTTCGTCTTTTCTTGTCTATGCACGCTAGTGTTAGTTGGAGCAAGGGTTTGATTCACTCTAACCACAGAGGAGGGGCATAGGGCCGGTACTGAGAAATTTTGTCCTAGATTTTCGGCATCTGGTAAGAAACCTGTCTAACTTTCTTTTTTTTTTTTTTTTTTTTTTAACGGTATAAGGTTTAATATATACACACACATACATAGAATTATACAAGTTCCTTGTTTCTATATATAAGTGTTATGTTTCTTGAATAGGTTTATTTGTTGTTACAAGAAATAGGTTTGTTCTTCTCTTCAACTTTTTATTTCTCTCTCCAACTTTGTATCTCTCTCTGTGTAAGTTTATGTGTGTATGTATGTATGTGTGTGTATGTGTGTATCTGTAAGTGTAATTGTGTGTATGTACGTGCGTATGTGTATGTGTATGTGTGTGTATGTAGATATGTTTAAGAAAGAGCGAATAATGCTCTGATTGTGCAAAACAAAACAGACGTGACGGGTAGATATCTGTCTGTGTATGTTTATATATATATATATATATATATATATATATATAAACATATACAAACAGGTATCTTTGTATATATATGTAAACAGAGACAAAACGGTTTCGTTTAAATTGCAGTGAAAAATTATGTGTAGTTATTGACAATGCTAATTACTATATCAATTATTTATCTTTTGTTCTGGAATTTACATTCGGTATCCGAAGTAGACAGCATCCGGATTAGTCACTGTTTTGTTCACAACAGATTAACAGTAGCTGGAAGGGAAACTGAAATGGGCTGTGCAGCAGTTAAATACAAACACCTGGAAATCGCACACCCCAGGGTTTGTAATTTGCTAGGAAATGCCCCCCACCCAGTGGAATAGCACAGTGCATAGCATCCCTGTTACTCCTATCTTCTGGCACACCACTGACATAGACAGTTAAATCTCAGTCAGAAGGGAAACGTTTATATACAAACAGTTTCTGACTACTACAACAGGTGTTATCAGTGCTTTAATTAATTATTGTTTATTAAGGAAGTTGGTTAGTAAATAATTTCAAATCAGACTGTCGGGTTTTTTTTTATTTTTCAGTTGTGTATCTCAAGTATGGGACTAGAACTTTTTGTAGCTGCAGCTAAAAAGAAAGTAAGAAAAACCTGAAATTTTAAGGTTGCGGCGTGATAAAATACTTTTTGTTGCAATGTAACAGACTTACTGTACTTGAAACTGTTGTTAAACAGAAACATAAATAAGTTTCGGCAAAAAAAACAACATCAGTGTGACCCATTTCTAACGTGCAAATATTTGTTGTTCATATCAAAATCACATATGGAAGGAATGTTTATAGTGAGTTGCAGTTAAAAACACCACCACTACTGCTATGTGTGGTATATTAGGAGAGGGGTTTGTGATTTACAGGATTTGTGATTTCCTGCTACACTGGTTTATACACAAATCCTGGTTAGTCCAAGGTTCTTTATCGCCGAGTGCACGGTGTGTGTGTCTGTCTGTGTGTGTACGTTTCTGTCTGTATGTGTGTGTGTGTGTGTATGTATGTATGTGTTATTTTTGTGTATACATACACACATATCCACATACATATACATATACTATTACTCAATGTTTGCAGTAAAGAAACAAATAAATAAATAAATAAATAACAAAAATTAAATAGTAATACCTGACACATTTATTTCAGTATCTTTGTAATTCACCTGTTTACATTTAAAACACAAATTAAATACAAAAATAAACGAAGTGAAAATTCATCATAAAAAAATACAAATTTAGTTATCTGTTTTTCGTTTATTTATATCTCATCTATAAATAAATAAACAAAGAGTTGCTAGTCTTAGTAAAAGAAAATGGACAAATAAATCAAACAACAGTTCTTATTTTCATGTCTAACAACAAGGAAATACATACATAATGTATCTACATATTATGTTTCATATACAAAAAACAAAATAAAAATAAAAGTGCATAATAAATCTATAAATAAATAGATAAATAAATAAATAGTAACAGTAAAATAATAATTAAGAAATGAGATGTACGTGTTTGACAGAAATCAGTCCACTAGAAATCAAAAATTTCAAATAAATATGTGTATGACGTCATCACTGCTGTCTGAGGTAAAAAACAAACATAAATAAATAAATATATAAACAAATAAAAATTTGATCCAACTATTTGAACGGTGTTGTTTTTTACACTAAAAATAACAAAGCAGGTATTTGTCCGTGTGTCACATCTGTACGAAGTTGTCTGTGACTGTGTTTAGATTTGTGTGACTTAGAAAATTTACAAACAAAAGAGTCTACAACAATTTCTGATTCACCTTCAAGTCCCCACAATGAGTCTCTTCCCTTAACATTAACAAACAAGCTGAACTTAGTGTCTTTAGTAATCTTCAAAGGACGTCTGAACACGACGTCATACACGTCAGTCACTACGTGTTCGTATCTCTGTGTCAGTGTAGACCCGTCCAGTATTTTGTCTGTTCTTGTGTCGGTGACGAAGGCGCTAACGTCGTAGTTTCGTGGTTCACGGTCTCCGTACAACTGAAATCCGCCAAGTAAAGCGTCTTTGTTCACAGAGAAAGTAATGGCGTCATCTTCTTTACCAGAACATGACAAGTAACCAAAAAATGTACTACCAAACCTGTTTATTTTAATCTGTGATTTAGTTCTTATGTTTGAGTTAAAAGGTGAAACATCTTCATCTGGACAAAGGAAATGTTTGAAAATTTTTAGTTCTTCTGTGTCAGTGAGTATGTGAGTGGGTGTCACGTGTTTTACAAAATACGTCTGATCCAGTAAAGGATAACGCACGTGCTTCACGACGTCTCCCAGTGCTTCACGCATGTTTTTTTCATTCGCCTCTCTTCCTTGCTTCCTGCACGCGCTGTCAGCCCACTTCAAAGCGGTTTCCAGAACATTTTTCTCGTCTGCTGCCAGTTCGTCTGATCGTACGATCTCAGCCAGACATTCGTGACAAAGATCGGTGACTTCATCTGACTTCAAAACTTCGTCGCCATTTTTCAAAATATAGTCCAGAGTGTTTTTCCTTAGATCATGTTCATCAAACAGGTGAGCTTGTTCCAGCACGACGCACGCATTCCGTGACGACAACGACGACTCCAAATAGTTTACGCACTGATGTTCAAGTGTTGTGATGATGTACTTCCTCGATAGATACAGCAGACCGATGACGTTGTCGCCTGTTAGGACGACGTCATCCATATAAAGATATCTGTGTAAAAGAAGTAGAGTAAAACTTTAAAAAGTGAGATAATTATGTGAGATTAATTAATTAAAAAACTGTTAGATTACTAACAAAAACTGTATTGTTATCAACGTTTCTGTTTGTGTGTATATCTCTCTTCCTCACTGTGTTCGTACGTGTGTGTATGTATGTGTGTGTGTGTGTATTTGTGTGTGTGTGTGTGTGTGTGTGTGTGTGTGTGTTTTAACATACTTTAAAAACTGTGAGAAGATTTCTGCCTGCACATCCGGTATTTTGATATTGTTTTGTTCGCGAAGTTCTCCTGTGAACATCTGATGAAAAACTTCGCTTCGAATGATCAAAATGAATCGGTGAGCATCCACAGCTGTTTTATGTTCACCAACCAAAAATCTGACGTCCGTGTCAGTTCTTGTAAGAAAAACGTGCTGAATGCATTGCATCAGATTCTTTCCTGTCTGCCAACTTGAGATTCCAGCTGCGGTGGCCATGTTTTAACTACAAACAGAGGATAATAATAATAATGATAATACTAACAATAGCAATAATAATAATTATAATATAAAAACGATAATAACAATAACAATAACAGTAATAATAATTATAATAACAACAACAATAATAATAATAACAATAATAAATAATTATAACAAGAACAACAATAATAATAACAATAATAATAACAATAATAATAATAATAATAATAATAATAATAATAATAATAAGAATAAGAAGAAGAAGAAGAAGAAGAAGAAGAAGAAGAAGAAGAATATGCAGTAGTGACAGAAATGGAAAAAGAAACTGGTCAGACATGGAACTGTAATAATTCTACAAAAAAAAAATAATAAGTCAACTTAAATTAAAATGTTTTAATTAATTAATTATATAGTAATAATAAAAAATAAATAAAAAGTAAAGTAATAAAAAAAAAAAAATAATAAATATCAATAAAATAAAAATTTGACATCAATAACTCACTAATAATAATAATAATAATAATAATAATAATAATAATAATAATAATTAACGTCATACTAAAAATAATTTAAAACTATTTCCCTGTACATATGACCTGTGCACGGACATATTCCAAAAAAAAAAAAAAAGTAATCAAACGAAGATAATTTCTAAAAGCTGACTACTTTTTGTTTAACGCCTCTACTACTGTACACTGAGATCAGAGGTCTAAAAATAAATCAATAACTAACTAACTAAGTAAATAAATAAAAATTAATTAATTAATAAAAAAAAAAAAGATAAGGAAAGAAAGAAATATATCGGATAGATAAAGGATAAAAAGAAATACCTTGTGCTTATGATAATCATTACTATGATGATGACGAAGACACAAATAATTATTATTATAATTATCATTATTATTATAAACAGAGGTGAGTGGTCAGTCAGGTAAGAAATATAATATAATGTAATATAATATAATATATAGGGCCTAAATATAAACCTAAAAAAAAAAAAAATAATAATAATCATTGTTCAAATATTAACACTTCTACTCATCACTTGAAGAAATAATTTTAATTTTTAATTTGTGTTTATTTTTATATATTTTTTTAAAGTTATTTATGTGTTTCACTTATTCCTTTTTATTTGATTATTTATTTGTATTTATTTTCTTTCTTTCTTTATTTTAATTTTATTTTAATTCATCAAATAAAATAGAGTATAAAATAATACAACTATGACGGTAAACTGTTTTTTACCTCACGCAGTAGAGACCTTAACTATACCCTAATAGGATCCTTGATTAAGCTGTGGAAAGATTTTTCAGCGATATTTAGATGTACTGTCTTCTGTGATGTTTAAGTTAGAAAATTGGTCCTAACTGATTTATTAAACCACGGATTTATGCCTACTTGTAGAATCCGCTGGTAGCTATTTATCCTTTTTACTTATTATAATATTTCATATTGTTGTACAATTAAGATACAGTTTTTGATAATATCGGTAACATAATGATTATTTACTTAAACAGTTTACTTTAATACAGTCTAAGATATCATAGCTAAACTATATGCATCGTTAAAGTAAGTGAATATGTTGCCCATTCATTTCTACAAAAATTCCTAACAGTATATATTAATCAAATATGTATTGTTAGTTAACAGTAATCCAATTAATGAAATCTTTTAACAGTTAACTATCATTAGCGAGAGACAAAAGGAATTTGTCTCGGCTCCGCCATTGATACGCATTAAGTTTATTTAAGTAAGAGACAAAAGAGCCCGGGGGGTGAATCAAAGAAAAGACAAAGACACAGAGAACGCGTGGGACGGTGGAGTTCGCGGCCATTATTAGGCAACCATGTTGGTAACTAGATTTTGCTTATCCTTGTTTAAGTCTGAAGCAGGGACAAATGGTTACCCTGTTTAATGTGCTAAATAGATAAGTTTCTACAATATCAACAACAACAACAACAACAACAACAACAACAACAACAATAATAATAATAATAATAATAATAATAATAAATGTTCTAGACATTCCTAGTAGTAAATGTTTGCCAATACATTCAAATATGTGTTACTCTAAGAAACATACAAAAGTGCATAAAGATAAAAATAATTTAAAACTGCATATGTTTGCATTTTCTGTCGCTAAATTGTTATGATATATTTACAGAATGTCTGAAGTTGTTTACATAATCAAAAGATGTGGATTAAATCGTTACTAGGCATATTACAAAATAAAAATTTCTCTGAACCTTTTATACCATATAATACCAATTACTTATTTGTTGTTAAGATAAATAACACGATCTCGTACTGAAAATATCTAAGACGAGTGTGTGTAGTTACTTTGAGTGGAAGAAGATAACACGTATATATAACACGTATACATAACACATTTATTTCAGTAGGGATTCGTGCATATCAACGATTTTGTTTTGCTGTAGACTGACTCAAAAGCAAAAATGAGTGAAGCGCTAGATTGTAAATGATCACTAAAAAAGAGATAATGTCTTGGTTTAAACACACTTGTAACCAACGATATTTTAGTGCATTACAACATAACATTCATTGCTCTTAAATCACTAGTTTTAAAATCGCGAATTAATATTTGTTCTATATTATCGGGTTTTTCATTCCAAATGATCTGAAAGAAACGCGTTTGTAATTTATTATTATTATTTTTTTTTTTTTTTTAATTAGTATTATATATTGTTAGAATGGAATAAACAGTATATAATGAACACCAATATGGTTTACTGCTCTTTTACTTTATACTTGTGAAAGGAGATCTGGATATTACGAGCACACAAATATTTTAGTATGTGTGTGTGCATGTGTGTGTGTGTGGAAATATGTTCCTAACAGTGAATATTCAGTTATATTAAGAACTTTTGATTATACTGCACACAGAATATTCAGCAAGACACTAGCACAGGAGAACAAAATCCAATCATGACGTCTCAAATGTGGATGTGTGTGTGTGTGCGTGTGTGTGTGGGAGTGTGTGTGTGCGTGTGTGTGTGTGTGTGAGACAAACCGCAAATCCCATCCCACAATACATGTTACAATGATACTTGTTACACAGACATGTTGTTGTAACTAACAAAATAATTATGTAACGCAGTCTACTACTACTACTACTATTACATATTTATACTACTACCACTATTCCATATTATTGATACCACTACTACTATAATTGCAACCATTAACCCTAGTACACCAATATGACATCTACTATAATTACAACAATTATTAATACTATTACTACTACTACAAGATTACCTTCTTTCTTTGAAATAAATACTTGTGTAAGTCAGTTGAGTGAGATATTATCTGAGCAGCTTTCAGTGTTCAGTAATCGTTTGTTTTCACTGATTTAGCAAATCTTAAGAAAAATTATAAAAATAAATAAATAAAGACATAAATAAACACAAACAAATACAGAATAATAAACAGGACAGATTTTGAAGACAATGTGTACTGTTGTATTAAGAATATGTTTTTTAATATTATACAGTAGATGCTTGATTATCAGCTAATAGAGGCGAAATGTGTCCACTGTTGTTCAACAAATAATAACAAAAATAATTTTTTCAAAACGATAAATATGAAATATTAAATGATAATAAATATTAAAGTAAAATATATTGCTTAAGATTTACAAGTCAATTATGTATATTTTTCTTTTCTTTAATTCTCATGAAGAAATAACTTAGAATATTTTCACAGAGATTATTTCAAGATAAGTAAATGAAGAAAAACAAAGAAATTTAACGTGTGTGTGAAGATATGTGCATGTTTGAATGTACATATATATATGTGTATATGTACATATGTATGTATGTATGTATGTGGTGACTGAAATCATTTATCTAAATTAGCATTTACTATTATTATTAGTATTACTACTACTACTACTACTACTACTACTACTACTTAGATAAGATAGCAAAATAGTTTGAACTCGGTAAATCATCATTTTATTAATATTGTTTTTTTCACTTTGTTCTTAAATTTCTTAACATAATGCGTCGAAATAGTCTACTGTAGTAAAGAATCCACAGATGTTTAGTAAAGCACTGGCTGAAGTACTGCTCGAATGTGGTGCACTCTCTAATATGGGGAAATTAATGCATAACCACGACCTAGGAAATCCATATCTTGCAACAATAATTATGAACATTAAACATTATCATCGAATGATTACATTTTTACTTTATTTACTTCAGTAAAATATTTTACATAATTTTGATTGCATTTTACTTATATGTGCTTATTTATGAAGCTCGTGTAAGGGGAGATAACTTGTTGTTTAATGTGACAATGGTTGTTTTTTCTTTCGAGGGGAGGAATTATCCATTATTTTATTATTATTTCCCAGTTAAAATGATTATTAACATAATTTAATTGTTAATGCCAGGTCTCTCAAATGTTTACTTTTGGTACTAATTGTGGATACTGTTTGTTTTTATTTTTCTTACTGACTAGTCCTTAATAACTTTACTATAATGATTAAGACTAATGTTTCAATAATTAAACTAACCTATACGTTTTCACCTAATTTAATTGTCCATTTGTTTATTTAAAATAGTCCAGTAGCTACATAAAACATATTTAATATTAATCTTGTACAAGTGTTTTTATTGTTTTATTATTTTGTTTCATTTCAGCTTATTAGTATATTTAAACAAAACTGTTACATTATGTTTTTGCTAAAACGTTGTAGGAATTTGGAATATAATAATTGAATATTTAAGATTTTTATAGAAAATTTGAATATTTTATCAAATGATTTGCTGTTTTTAACATGTAGATGTAATTGCCATCTCGGACTGCTCATGAAAATTTTTTATTTTTACATTTTTAAATAAACATCTAGCACATATAAAATAAGAAATTAATTTTAAGAATGTCATTTATTTTAAATATATTTTTTTCATATTATTACTAAGCTATAAACAGTACAATAACTTTGAATTTATATATAAGCTTTTGTGAAGTAATTTGAAATCAGAGCTGTGATCTAATAAATTATATATTCTGCTGTTGATATGTCATTTATGCATGAATAAAAAACTTCAGATTTGTATTTTGTAAACACAGATGTGAATACCTTCACTGTGTAGCAAATAAATACCTCAGTTAGCAAACCATAAAACAAAATATTTCACTTTTGATTTGATCATAGAATTTTGAAATAAATGAAACTGTGACATTATGAACTTAAAGAATTAAAATATACTGTTAATTAGAATAAATGCTAAATCTTGATCAGTAATAATAATAATAATAATAATAATAATAATAAATACCTCTCAGTAGTTATTTAGAGATATCAGTTTGTTTAATGAGGGTTACCAAACTGTCAGATTTCAACTAAATATAATCATTGGAGGCTAAACTTTATAATGAAGTTTTGTAACAGAACTGAAGTCTTTTAATCATAAATGTAATAATTTTTATAACTATACTTAAGTTATACATTATTGACAAGTTGTATCACTAAGTAGAAGTCTTACAAATACAAGAAAGTTTTATTATTAAACTAGAGTCATATAAATTGAAAACAAAACTAAATAATTAAAATGAATCTTTTAACTCACCTTCTATAAACTCTACTGGTTTGCTGTTTACATTATCCAGAACAAACAAACTTTGTCTGTTTTATGCTAATTTGTTTCAGAAATCACATACCAGGTCTGCCAGTTACAATAACAATGTCACTGATGCTGCTTGTTGCTGTACAAGTGGCTGGGACTGAATGACACTGGCTGCTTGCAACGAACTTGTTGTCTGATACGGACACTGTTTCACATTAACTGCCGATGTCACCGATGCAGCCTGCTGCTGCTATACAACTGACTGCATCTGAGTGAATAAAAAATAAAAATTATAAAAAATTAAAAATCACAAAAGAGTATGGTCATAAAGATTCCACTGATGGCATTTCTTAAACAGAAAACTACACATAAAATGAAAACAATTTCAAATGTTTTACCTCAGCTATATACTGTATTTTATATCTTTAGTCCACTTACCATCTCCTTGATTAATACCTGTTATTTGAGTGTCTGTGTCAACAAAGATGTCTAAATCAAATTATAATTCTCTATGTTAATATTTACACTGCTTCGTTAACATTTTAAGACAAAAGTCAGTCACACTTTGAGAAATACTAATGAAAACTCACACACAGATACACCCACACACAAACACAACTGATAGGGTTTACCTTCATATTCTTGGTTACTGCATATTTCTGTAAAGTGAAAACATGTTAAAAGTAAATTCATTTTACTTATATCTGAATAGAAATGTGATTTCTTTTTTTCTACAAGTTATAATAGAAGAAGCATTTGCTCGTAGTCCGATATGTTTCACGTGTCGGCTTACATTAATTTGCCAACATTTAAAAATAAATATATATATATATTTTTTAACTAAAATAGCCATACAAAATTTGTCCTAGTCATTCAAATGAATTCATAAGAAATGTTCAAACAAACTTTGACAAAAATGGAATTATATTATTATTATTATTATTATTATTATTATTATTATTATTTTTGCGGGTAACTAACCCTAGTGGAACTGAAAAGGAAAATCAATAGCAAATTCTAGGTTATAGCGTTATCTCCCATGACTAATTGCTCAGTCAACCAACCGATAATTCTTTAACCTAACGGTTTAATAGTTCCCTAGAAATGTTCGCTGGTGTGACCTTAGCCAATTAATGTTCGAATGGAAGAAGAAAAACAATAGCAAATACTTCGTTACAGATTTATCTCCTACGATTACTTGTTCCGTTAACAAACCGATAACTTTAACATATCGGGCTGGAAGTGCTCGCTGGCTTCATTGCAGCATTAGTGTTTATAAATATAAGTTGGCAGATTAAGGTAAGCCGATACGTTCAGCTTATGGAACTACAAGCAGTTATTTTATGTGAAATAAATACTTGCGATAAAATTATTAACAGTGGCTCTTATGTTATAACCTGTAGAAAACATAATAATAATAATAATAATAAATTAAATTAAATTAAATTAACACAATATAAAACACATTGTAGTTTCAAATTAGTTACCTCAAAATTTCTGATAATTTCTGTTTAACTCTGCTATTGATCACAGAGATCAGGGATTTATAAATAAACAAATATATATATAAATAAATAAATAAAATGACATAAAGTAAAGCGAAGTAATCAGATATTCTAGAGATACCGCACCAATTATCCGGCGTCCTGAAATCCCGAAAGACAAGAAAACCGGAACTTTTCCCAACGCAATTTTCATACAATGCGCGCACGGGTTTTGTCCTCACGAGACTGGTACTACTCTTTCAAGCCGCGTGGTGTTCATTCACACGCCGTATTGTTTACGTGTCGAGCTCTCACAGTTGTGTATCGTCAATTTTCTTTCTTTATTTATTAATTTTGAAATGTTTATGCCTAATTATTCAGGAATTTAGATGCCTTGGGACCAGAAAACCGGAAAATCCAGAAATTCCGAATGCCTCAGGCCCCAAGGAGTCCCGATAATTGGTCCGGTACTTCTATTTAGGTGATAGTATTACAACTACTGCTACTGCAACTACTACTACTACTACTACAAGAATAATAGTAATTATTATAATGACGATACCATTATTAGTTTTATTTCTTATTCTTATTTTTTTATTTAATATTATTGTTGTTGGTGTTGTTATTATCAACTATTCTTCGATATTCCCCATAAACCAGTATGTTAGGTTTAAAAAAAAAAAAAAAAAAAAAAAACGCGTTGAAGAAAATTCACACAAAAAATGTATAGCCTTTACAAAATAGATTACAAGTTCAAAATGTCTGATCTGATTTAAGTAAAAGTAATAATAGTACGGCATATATCAAATTACAATAAAATACACAATACCTTCAAATTTCAAAATGTCCGTCTGCCTAAGAAAGTACGTCCTTGCTAGGTGAGTGTTTTCCTGGAACTGACAACGTCCTGTTTGACAGGTCACTGAAATATCTTCTGTGTATCGCTGTTTACAATGTCGTCTGCTCATAAACACGTGACTGAAATCAGATGTCGTAGAGGTCACGCCACCTTTAGCGGTAAATAAATGCACATATTTATTACATACAATGCGTGCCGTGTAATGTAACAGACGAAGTATTGGAGCTTGATGTTTATCAAATATCCACGATCTGTATGTTTTTTTCGTAATTCCAAATATCATCCCTAATGTAGTCTGGATGAATTATCTGTTCTTCTATCTTCTTACTTGTTTTTGGTGGTGGTATATAATGTTATAACGGATAACACGCTGGTAAAAATTGCATTAATCCAGACAAAATCGAAGGTAATAATATTTACTTATAATTTGTCGAACTTTCAGAAATCTATGAATATCTCCAATAATCGAAATATATTGATCTACAATAGATCCAAAATCGTCTGCTTCAGATGCTTCTCGACAGCGACTTGATATTCTTATAGTGATGAGTCCGTATAAAAGTTTTAAATAATCTTCGTAATATATATCACACTGACGACATGATAATATTAGTCTATCTTCAATATAAATAATAAACTGGTGATATCGTTCAATGTGAAAATATAACTGTGTACAGGAAGGCCGAACAATCTATTTTGTTTTATTTCACGATTTTAAATATAAATCCACACACTCGTTAATATTTAGCATATAAAATAAATAATTTAATAAAATAAACATTTGTATAAAATTAAAAAATTGAATTACATAATTTATAAAAATAAACATGATGTCATTATTGCAGGAAGTTATATATAATTCTTATAGTGTTGCAGGATATTATGCAAATTCCGAAAATGGCGGCTTCTACAGATAATCGCCATGTTGGGAGATAACTCTAAATCGATTGCACGACATCGATCGCTTGACTAGAAGTTGTTTTCGTATGTTGCTCGTCCGAGATCGGATGGTGTCGTGGTTAGCGTTCACGCTCGCTACGCTCGAAATAGAAGGGCTATTAATAATAACAATAGTAGTAGTGGTTCTGGAAATAGTAGGGCTAGTAATAATAATAGTAGTACTGGAAATAGAAGGGCTACTAATAATAGTAGTACTGGAAATAGAAGGGCTATTAGTAATAACAATAGTAGTAGTGGTTCTGGAAATAGAAGGGCTAGTAATAACAGTAGTACTGGAAACAGAAGGGCTAGTAATAACAGTAGTACTGGAAATAGTAGGGCTACTACTAATAGTAATAGTGGTACTGGAAATAGTACGGTAGTAATGATAGTAAATCTGTGCCCCATATTCATGATGTATTTAATACTAATTAGTCATAATACATGTCCTATTGAAAACGTAATATATTTCAAGTCTGCACCAGCTGGGATTTACCTCAACGTTTTCTTTGACTGCATCCACCGGTTCTGCTGTAGCATTCAATTGAACTGCTTATTTGGTTTTGCTTTTGTCACCTTTGTTTTCTTTCCCTTTTCTTCCTCCTCTTTCTTCTTCTCTGTCAGCTCTTCTTCATACCTCTTGACACTTTCTTATTCTGTCAATGCCTCGGAATAAGTCATCCTCTTGATTTTATTTGAAGTCCGACAGATGAACCGTGGACTTTCAGTTGCTTCAAACAACTTAAATAAACTTAGAATGGACTATATCAATGCCAAAACTATAGATTTTTGCCACTCAATATGAGGGCCAGAATTCGCCGAAGTTGTGGAGTAAAAGAAAAGACAATTGTCTTGCCTAATTGCCACATTTTACTCAAGTTTCTTCTGCTGAACATAAACATTGGTTACCTGTTATGACTAACTTTATTTGTATAGGACTAAAAAAATAGCTCTCAGTTTTGAAACCTTAAAATTCACTTTTTTACAAACTTGTTGTTTTCATTATTTTCATGGCCACCATACTTCACGTATAAAATGGCTGATTAACTACATTGTTTGTTCCAATGAGAGATAGGAAGGTTCTGTTTATATCAACAAAGTTCCAGAAATCGGGACAGAGCAGTATAGCGGTTGCAATTCATAATATACCTCGGGGCCAGAATTTCCCCACCTTTCCCTATATACATATATTCAGACACAGAAACACAGACACCGACAAAAAAAAACGCACACAAACACACACACAGATACACACGTCAGACGTGCACCCCAGTACTATATCACAGTTTTAACTGCAGGTTTTTAATGCAAGCTACGAGTTGTCATCTGCACATCATTATCAGAACATCAGAGCGTTTCACGCAGCCACGATACAGTCCACACACAAACTCTTCAGCACGTAGATATACATAACGCAAACATACGCACACTTAAATCAACATCGCGCGAGGTGAAACTGCCGCATCAGTGAACTGGTTCAATGGTCTCTTATGATAATAGCGTAACATTTAGCTGTGTTAAGTACCTAACAACCGCACCTAGCTGTTTGTAAACAGCTGATGTAGAATTGGTTTTCCCTTCAGGAGAATCACGCTTTTATTGTTCCTGAATTGATCTTTTGTCGTCAGAGGGCGCAATGTGACCTGTCGTAGTTCTTTACAAGTAGTAGTTCTTTACAAGTAGTAGTTCTTTACGAGTAGTAGTTCTTTACAAGTAGTAGTTCTTTACAAGCGGTCTCGTTTCGGCATTGTGTTGACATTCCGGGATAGCAAAACGCGTTTCCTCTATGTGAGAGTTACAGACAAGGCCAGGTAATCGATAGGCTTTTAACGCGATCGATGATTACGAATTTTCCTGATTTGGTATTGAAATGAATTTTACCCATCAGGATAGATGTTTGTGTGACAGGAGAAAAATTGTCATGTTTACATTTAGTTACATAACTCAGCAATATGTGTGCTTGGATGTTAAATGGTTATTTAATAAAACCTTCCCATAATTCCCAGTACAACTTAGGTTATGAATTTATGTCAGTAATTAACCATATATCACTGTATTAAATTTAATTTACTGACAATAAATAATAATAATAATAATAATAATAATAATAATAATAATAATAATAATAATAATAATAGTTTAAAAAAAGAAGAAAGGAAGAATAAGAATAATTATATAGCATTACATAAAATACTTATTCTTACTACTAATACTCCCACCACTACTACTATTCGTTGTAGTAGTACATTTGTTTCATGTACTTACTACTTAATAATTTTAACCAGTATTAGCATCAATCAAGTGTTAAGTTCTAAACAGGTATACTAATCTGACATTAACTAAGTAATTCATCTATTAATTAATCAGAACAATTCTGCACATACCAGTTGTAAACAGATTAAACAGAAATAATCAATCAATAGATTTGTATTAGTCATTTAGGCGCACCTATTAATAAGACGAATGAATGGAAACTACAGCTAATTATAAATGTCATAATTGTGAAGTCATAATCAAGGTCGTTCATTTCTATTTATTTATTTCTATCTTTTTTAAAATTATTTTTCTCTTTTTAATTATTTTTCTCTCCTTTTTTCTTTTTATTTTTTTGTTTGTTTTTGTTTTTCATAGGCTTATCCAGAGACCAAAAGTTTTTCAGTTTATACTTCTTTCTTTCTGTTTAATTAATTAATTCAGTTATTTATTTATTAATTATTATTATTGTTGTTGTTATTATTATTATTATTAGTAGTAGTATTAGTATTAGTAGTAGTAGTAGTAGTAGTAATAGTAGTAGTAATAGTAGTAGTAGTAAGAATCTAATATGTGTGTATGTGTTTGTGTAATAGATATATAGATTTATTTATTTTATTTTGTTTATTATTCAGCAGAGAAAGAAATGCTTTCTGTATTTCTAAATATAGATAATACTCTATAGTGGCAGACACATACACGCACACCTGTCTATATACATATCTTTTATAAAATTACGATTTATTGTTTGTCTTCACGGAAATATACGAGAATGTACGATTGATTTCTTCGTAAAAGGTTTATCGGTTGGTTAACGGAACAAGTTATCATGGGAGATAACTCTATAACCAAGTATTTGTTTTATTTTATATCTAAGAAGTTTAAACTGCTACTGATACTGGGAACTATTTGTTTGAAAGAAATGCGTGCGATAAAGTGTTCGATGAAGTTATCATTCGCGGATTTCTTAGCGTCTGGAATTGTTCGCTGCTTTTATTTCAGTTTTATAAATCAATTTGGCAAATTACGGTAAGCCGTTATCCAACTTACAGAGCTACGAGAAAACCTTTTATATGAAATAAACATTTCCGAGTTATTAACAGTGGCTCTTGTCCTATAACGTATTAAGAAATCTGTTTGTAATATAAATTTTTATTTTAATACTGTTTAAATATTTCAGTCAGAACATGCCATTAATTACATCTTTTGGTAACTTACAATATTTTGTGACTGCTGTTTAATGTTTCTTCATAATACTAAGATCATACAAATTAAATTTATCAAGATTTCTAATCTTTATCACTGTCTGGTGATCTGTTAGTTGGTAAGAGGGATCAAATCTAGTTAACACGATTTTTGTTTACAAACTTTCAGGTTATAAATCATATTTCATGTTCTATGTTTTCAGGATAAATTTAAACAACATTTGTTTTTAAAAAGTTTGTATTAATTACAATAATCTAGGCTTTATTGATACTTGTTGTCATGAAGCATTGTTTTGAAGGTAAACAAAAATATAGCAAAGAAGTATATGTAAGAATATAATGTGAAAATCAGTTGTTTGGTTATATACTATCTGCAGCTGTGTGTCAAGAGTTGAAATTTATCATAAAAAAAAAAAAACAAGACACAACTAAAAACAAAAACTATAAAAGAAAATAACAAGTCTGATTTAACAGAAAACCTTACTTTAACATCGCCTAATCTAGACAAACATGTCTTGTACAAATAACAGACTAACAAAAACTATTATAAAATATTCAGTTAATATCTGAATATTTTGGTAACGAAAAAAAAAAAAATTCTATTAATAATTTTGAGGTCAAAATCTAATGTAAGTTTCGTCAGCAAGCTAATATACAGTTGTATTGGTTTAATTATGAAAATAAAATAAAAATAAAATAAATAATTTCTTTATGAATAATTCTTTAAAGATGAAATTATAATAGTAATTCTAATAATTATTTTTTATCTCAGACTGTTTTATTATTAAACAATGTTATTTGATTAATGAATCATGTTAAACATCATAAGTTTAAATCTTTATAATAGTTTTAAATTAATGATTCTGTGTTTTATAATATCAGTGTCCATACATTGTACTTGACATTGTATGAAGAAAATACATTTAATTAAATTATTTGTTATTTAGAAATGTGGAAATATATAC
>CM022676.1:17674884-17771665 GCA_012295275.1 Chrysomallon squamiferum
TTCGTTCAGTTACGTATTACTAGTAATAAATAGCCCTGGGATTCATTAAAGTCATCTCCTGTATTTTAACAGCCATCTCCACTCTATTTGTAACAACAAAACCATCATATTAGTTGTTGTCCTCAAGGAGACATTTTAGGAAATGTATTTTAGAAAACTAAAAACCACAACTAAGAACTACATTGTTTATAGATCTTGAACTCATTGTCAGATAAACGCGACAGAATCTCAAAACACTCATAATGTTGAGTTATAAAAGCAAGCTAACGTTTTAACATATCTTGTTTTAAATAATACTAAAACACCAGTCTACGATAATATCATTTCCTCTTTCCAGAACTCAACAAAACATAGAATGATAGTGCAAAATTTCAAAATAATCTATGACAATTCACTACAATAAATAAATAAATAAATAAATAAATAAATAAATATAAATTTTATATTTTTTCTCTCTAACTATAACTGTGCGAAACATATTTAAATAATTTCATCTTTAAGAAATTGAATGCAATTCCTACGTCTGTCCAGTCACAAAAATGTAAGTGATAAGATCCCACGAGCAAATACAGTTCTATGATTTTTATTTATTTATTTACTTATTTATTTATTTATTTATTTATTTATTTATTTATTTATTTATTTATTTATTTATTTTTTATTTTTTTTTTTTTTTTTTTTATTATTATTTATATTTTTTTTTTTTTTACGTTCCCGTTGATTCTTTGGAAATAAAGATTGAAATAAAGCCAGAGAAAGTCGACGTGAAAATTCATCAGATATATCAACATAATAATATTACAATCACGTACTTTTCCTCTCATGTTTAGTTTAACCTGAAATAAATAAATAAATAAATAAATAAATAAATAAATAAATAAATAAATAAATAAATAAATAAATAAATTACTCCTACGACTACTCCGGCAACAATAGGTTGTAGAACTACAAAAGGTATAATAACCACTACTATGATATTAGATCTACAATTTCCACACCAACAACAGCTGCCTCTACTACCACGACACTTATGATGTTGCTAAGACCATTACTAATACCGCTGTTACTGCTACTACAACTTCTACTACTACTGCTACTGTCAATATAATCAAAACTGCTATGTGTTCTAATACTACTTCTACTACCACTAATACTACTATTATCTCTAACACTAGTACACTCATATTACTTCTATTATTACTGCAACTAGTAATAAATAAACGATGTGTTATTAACGTGCTAAAGAATGATGAACAAGAAGCATTAAAAGAAAAACGTTCATCACGTGATTCATTTTATCTCAAGTAACAATCACAATAGTATTAAAATAACAAACATTTTAAAATGCAAAACACATGAAACAAAGTATTGTATGTAGATATATTACTGTACAGCCAGTGTAACACTGATATGTCTCTAATTTCCTGCTGTTTCTAATAAAACAATGACACAAAGAGGAAGACAACTAGGAACACACTAGGACCGGATCTAACAACTTGCATGGCAGGGACTTAGGGAGAGTGGGTGAAAAATATGAATTTCAAAAAAAAAATGTGCTATTGTTTTGATATTTCTGTTTTTCTCTTGTTGTCGGTGCTATTGCTGTTGTTGTTGTTGTTATTGTTATTATTAATATTATCGGTGTAGATTTTATTTTTACATATTCTTCTAACTTTGATTGTTGTTATTATTGCTGTCATTGTCATCATCATTATTGTTACTACTGCAACTACTACTACTATTGTAGTTGTTGTTGTTGTTCTTCTTCTTCTCCTTATTGTTATTATTGTTATTATTATTGTTATTATTATTATTATTATTATTATTATTATTATGGCTTTAGATTATTTCCGTCCACACTGTCCTGTCAGTGTTCTGATATGACATGTTTAGATTTATCAACACTCTAAATGTGATACTCCCCTATAATTGAGTCTAGATCCTCTGCTGGTGTACTGTGATTGTTGTGTTCACCATATTTAGAACCAAAACTGAACCCTTCAACTTCCTCCATTTTTTATAAATCTGCCGAAAACAATTCATCAGTCTGATCATTTACAGTGTTTTAAATGCCATTATGTAACTATTATTATTATTATTACTATTATTATTATTGTTACTATTGCTGTTCTTGTTGTTGTTGATGTTGCTGTTGCTGCTGTTGTTGCTGTTGTTACTGTCGTCGTCATCATCATCATTGTTATTATTTTTTCGAAGTTGTTTTTATGTTCAGAGAGAGAGAGACAGAGACAGAGAGAGAGAGAGAGAGAGAGAGAGAGAGAGAGAGAGAGAGAGAGAGAGAGAGAGAGAGAGAGAGAGAGAGAGAGAGAGAGAGAGAGAGAGAGAGATGCAGAGTGTATACGCCGTTAGGGTACTCATCCATCAACTGGTGACGCGTTTTCAATGTTGTTCAGTAAATATAACAGAGAGAGCGTAATTAACGTCAAGACTCGATCTGTTTAAAATAGTTTTAAAATAAATGAGAACAGCAACAAAAAGATGAACATGAAAGTCAAAGGGAGAACAGAAATTTGGATTATATGTAGAGAGAGATAGTTGCATTGGTGCACGAGGAAATTTAAAACAAAATGGATTATTAATAATATTTTATTTTATTTTGTTTTGTTTTGTTTATTTATTTATTTGTTATTTACTTATTTATTAACTTATTTACAGAGAGATAACAAACACGATTAGATCATTCATTTAGTCTATGTTTTTGTTTATTTTTTTAATCATTTTTATTTCACTCCTTTAGTATATCATTGTTATCATCGTTGTTGCTGTTGTTGCCGAAAATATAAAAGTAACAACAATTTATTCTGATGACTTTGAAGTGGTTGGGATAGATAAAAATAATTTGTAGTCTGCTCTCTGAACAAGACACAAATATTTTCAAGTGTTGTATTTGTTTATATACCTTTTGTTTGTTGGTTTAAATATGTTATTTATTTATTTGTTTGTTTGTTTGTTTGATTGATTATTATTTATTATTGTTGGTTTATTATTATTATTATTATTATTATTATTATTATTATTATTATTTTGATGTTTTGTAATATTTGTTTTGTATGAGCCAACACGTGACATACAGAAACACAAACAAGAGTAGACTCTGAAACAGATAGAGAGATATATAAATAGATACCCCGACCGACATACAAACAAATATATAGATTAAATGACTGACTTACTGATAGTTTAAGTGATATACAGATACATACAAAGGTATATAAAGAATAAACACAGACACAGATAGAGAGACGGAAAAAACAGAGATATAGGCAGATACACAGAGAGAGAGAATGACACATAGTGACAGTTATCTGAAGAATGCATTAACTGTTATGTGTATTTATATGACACAGACAGAACATCACGTTTTCAAAGAGAAACACAGCAACAGTATAATTAAATAATTTTTAATGACAAACAATCTGTTTATAAAATAACTGAATATTTTAAATATGAAACTGACAGAGAGATTGTTTCAAAACATGCAGATACGTGCAGAGTATTTACATTATAAGTGTGAATCATCACATTTGCACATTTTAATAACAAACCTATTTCACTATTAAAATACAAAAAATCACTAATCAATGTGTTACACTATGATTAAATAAAAACAGTAATAATATCCTGTACACTGAAAGAAAATCTTTACAAATATACATCAACTTTAAAAATAGTTACAGATACAAACATATAAAATTACATATCAGATATATACATTCATAAAGATAAATTATATAATATACTATTTAGAAAAATATTTTTAAAGAAACATTGCTATTCAATATAATATAATTTATTCAATACACACATAGACAAAAAAAGAAGAAAAAGAAATGTTTACACAATTTTTACTCGCATACATCACACTCACAAACACACACGTACACACAGACAGACATACGTTGATATACATTCACACATATACACACACCGTCACACACAATTACACACACACACACACAAACAAAACACAGAGAGACACTCTCGTCAGATATTTCAGTTCGAGTGTCTGCGGAAACTCTCACTTGTAAAACAAAGCAACAACTTGAACATTCAACGTTTCAGTTTACAATGAATGCAGTTACGTTGTTAATCCTTCCTACTTGTTTATTATTATTATTATTATTATTATTATTATTATTATTATTATTATTATTATTATTATTAAGCATACATTTGTTGAACTTTCTGTTTCCTCATCAGGAGATTCATTGTCAACCTGGAAGTAAGAAAATATAAATAAAAACGACATCGTTCATTTGCATAACTGTCACGCCTTGCTTAACATCCTGGATACGTTCTTAGAAACGTGACGTAAACAGTTCAACGTTGTCAGAACAAAACGTAATGAACTATATTTTTGTGCTCACATTACTGTGCAGATATTTCTTAAGTGAGTGAACTATTTAAAAGTATTGTACAATACAATAATCACATTGTATAAAGTAATTACACAGTTAGTTGTTTTATCCAGCTCAGTACTGTTATACTGTCGTTGTAAAACTGATCTTGTTTTAGACACGAATTAGTGCGATCTTCAGTCTGCTACATTTATTTATTTTATTTATTTGTTTGTTTATTTATTTATTTGTTTGTTTATCATTTATTTATTTACTTATTGATTTATTTATGCAAACTAAGCAACACATGACTTTGTACACATGTATATACGTGTTCATGCATTGTATTGTGTGTGTATGTGTGTGTGTGTTACATACACTTGTTGAAAATGTATTTTTCTATTAGCTGTATTTAATAATAATAACATTGACATAAATAAATAAATAAATAAAAAGGAAACATATTAATAAAAGAATCATGATCAAAACTATCAGATTTAATAATTAAAGAAGAAAGAAGAAGAAAAAATAAAAAAACTAAAGAAGAAAAAAAAAATAGAACCTAAAACAAAACAAAACAAAACATGAGATGATGTATAAAGTAAAATAAAAATATATATATATATAAATATAAAAATAGTGAAAAATAGTGAAATAAAAAGTCTGAAGAAGAAATTGGAAGAAAGAAAAACACAAAGAAAATAAGTAAAATGTAACGTATCAACTTACTACTTTTTAACTTTTTTGACTTCAGTGTACAAGTTGTTGACATCATCTGTTTGTTCTTCTGTCTGCGTTTTAGTCTTTTCGTTCACTTTTCTAACCTGTGTGTACAAACAGGACACGTCTTCCATTTCGGCTTTCCCACATTCTCTGGTTCTCGTTTAACTTTGTTTACCTGTGAGTACAAATCTGAAACCTCATCCTCCACTACGTGACTTTGTGTTTGACTGGAAGTTGACGCCGATTTGTTTCCCTTTCTCGGAAGTGCATACAGAGCATCCATTGCTTCGGCTTGAGTTGTGTTTGTAGTGGTTGCCATGGAATTCTTGTCTACGGGGACATCGTACTGAGGTTCACTCACAACGTTGTTCTCACCAGTACGTACAGCTGTGACATCTTCCAAAAGAGAGAAAAACAACTTAAACCTTGTAACAACCAACGACAACAACAACATAAAAACAAAAGAGGGGAAAATATTTGTGAAATAAAAAAATGTCCAGCATCAAACAAAAAAACTGTGACATCTTCCAAAAGAAAAATATGTGAAACAACAAGAGCTAAAAAAAGAGGGTAAATATCCGATTATCATCAAAAAATATCATCATCATCATCATCATCATCTTCATCTTCATGTTCATCATTACAGTGATTATCTTTATTATTAATAATAATAGTTGTACAATGGTAGTGGTAGTAATAGCAGTAGCATGGTGAATGCAGTAGTGGGGGTGGTAGTGATAGCACTAATAGTAATAGTTGTGGTAATAGTAATAGCAATAGTGATAGCAATAGTACTACTAGTAATACAAGTGTAGATGTTGTTGTTGTAATCGTATTACCTGCATAATTTGAAGAACTGGGTGAAACAAAGTAGAGTTCATTATCTGACATAACTGAAAAGAAAAAAGTACTACCAATAAACAAACATCCATTTATGTATACATATGTGTTATCATGTATCATCTATCAAGCTAATACATATAATTCGGTATGCGAACTTTCTATAAGAGACTTATTTACAGAAAAATGCAACTACTATTTGTTTAAACATGAAATACGTTTTTTAAATAGAATACATTCATTAATTTCACATTGTGAAGTTTTCACTTACTTTCATTTTCCTCCACGTGGCTGTGGACAGCAGCAGCTTCACTGCCTGTTTAATAAAATAAAATAAAACAGAAATTTCGCTAGATGTACGAAGATCGATTCAGTCATCCATCTTATCCTTTATTTATTTATCCCTTTACATTCCTTCAATCTTTCATTTTTTTTCAACTCATCAAATCAATTTATTTCATTTGTTAATCTCAGTCAGTTAGCCCAATTTTAATTAGTTTCTTCTTCATTCGTTCTTCCATTCAGTCATATATTCATTCAATCTATTACACTTTTCTTCATTTGTTCTTTCTCACCTGAAATACACGATCTAAAGACAGGGAAGGTTTTAGTTTGTCAGAATTTAACTAAATAGTGTCTACACTTACTTTTACTCTTGGTTCGTTTGACGATACACACAGTTAAAATTACAACGACAAGAACGAGAATCACTCCTGACACAGAACACGAAACAATGACAATCAGAAACCAACTCTTTATATCTGTGAATTTAAAATAATGTTACAATTTTTGTTCATAGAAATGATTAACAAATAACATAAAGATAATGATAAAGACGATGTTAAATAAATGTGTGTACATGTGGATGTATGTATGTATGTGTACATGTGGATGTATGTATGTATGTGTATGTATATATGTATGTATATATATATGTATGTGTATACGTATGTGTTATTTTATTGTGAAACAAAAAATAACGAACCACAGATAGAGATAAATACATATACACAATCATTTTGGATAAAAACAGATACTAGTTATATTTTTTATCGTATTCAGTAATTAATCAAATATTGAATTATTTCCACAGGTAACTGAATTAATTAGAGAGGTAAGAACAGGTATGTATCTTTATAAGCCGTATTTAAGATAGATAATGGTTTACAACCCATGAAATATATTCAGTGATAAAACACAATAAAGTATTTCAAATAATTATCCTAAAATATTTGATATGTTTGTTTGTGAAATGTTATTATTCACGGCGAGTGTTGCATAACACGATGTTTCAGTTTTCAGTATATTTACCAGTATTGTCTCCATGTGTCACAACATTTTCTTTACGTGTAGATGACTTGGTAATTTTGTTGGAGGAAACAGTAATCGTATCATTGTTGTTTTCATCAGACGTCACAGAGTTCGTTTCTGGTGTAAATAATGAAAACAATTTAATTAAGAAAGAATGAAGTTTGTTGTTGTTTATGGCAGATAAAACACAACCGATGCAATTGTTGTTGTGATTGTTGTTATTTTATATTATTATTATTATTATCGTACTAAAATAAGAAGAAATATAAGGACAAAGAAAAAATACGAAAACATTAAGAAGAACTGTATCAGTAATCACAACATCTAGAGCAATAATAATAATAATAACAACAACAACAACAACAACAACAACAATAATAATAATAATCATAATAATAATAATAATAGTACTCACGTGTTGGTGTAACGAAGTTACTCTTACTTGTTTTTGTGATACATGTCCATGGCTTATAGTCTTTGACAGAAAATGATGATATAGTCAGACTGTAAGTTCGTATATAACCTGTACTTGAGAGCAAAATTTGTACAAGCTTACATCTGTAGTTATCTGTCGACTCTCTGTGTGTTTCACATGTTTGTGTTTTATATCTACATGTACACATTTTCTCATCACCTCGTTTAAATGTGATATCTTCTTCATAAATATTTCTGATAACAGAACAAACAAATGCGAAACACTGATTGATGACAGCCGTCCACGAATGCACTGATAAACCAGGATTTGTAGCTGAAATATAATAATACTAATAATAATAATAATAATAATAATAATAATAATAATAATAATAATAATAATAATAATAATAACGTCAAACAACAACAACAACAACAATAATAATAATAATAATAATGTTATTCTTACAATTACTAAATTATAATCGCTAGATGAACAAACAGTCTAATAACTATGCTAGGAATTTTTTTAAACATTGCTCACTGATATTTTACAGTACATTAGAGTTGGTTCTGTATGTCGTTTCATACGATTTGTGAATTGTGAAAAAATGACAATAAAATTAAAAATAAATAAATAAATAAATACATAAATAATAATAATAATAATAATAATAATAATAATAATAATAATAATAATAATAATAATAATAATGATAATAATAAAAACAATAATAATAAAAACAAGAATAATAGAAATACAAAAGAAACTGGGTTGTTAACAGTTGTAGCAAATGAACGAATGCAAATGGCAGAACAGTATAAAGGTATGTGACAAAAGCAGTCTCTGCGAGTTTTGTGGCGCATTTTTGCTTTCCTTGAAGTAGTTTTACCTGTTTTAAAAAAAAGAAAACAAAAATCATCATTACGCAGTATACTTATTCATAATCGTATTCGTTTCTTGACGTGATCTTTGAAAAACAGCAGAGAATCAGCAGACAGCTTTGGCGTTTCAAATTACCATCTTGTAACTAAGGTCAGTTTTAAATCATAAGCAAGTTACAACTTATGCATTTTTCTCTTAGTGAGCCAAATTTCATACGATATTTGAGGAGCAGGTATTTAATTTAGGTGTTTCGTATATCAAATATATCTTTATGTCATCTTAATCTTCTTCTTCTTCTTTATTTTTTCTTCTCTTTTTTAATTCTTTCTGGTGAAATATAATTTTATAGAAAAATTATATTTTCTAAAATGTATACTTAATCAGTGTCATAGATATAGAGTATATTTATTCACGTATGACTTTTGTAAACATATCACCGTTTTCCGCTGAATAAAAGTTCTAGTGAAGTTTTAGACGAATAATTTAACAAAATATATATTTTTCTCCCACACTATATATATTTATAGACCAATTTAGTTGATTTTAATTATAAAAATAAAAAACAAAACTGATTACAGTCTGCTGGACCTAATCTTCGAGACAAAGCATATAGAATCTACAGTAATAATACTATTTTATATTATTGGTTTTAAAAGTTTAAAATGTATTATGTCAGAAGATACATGTATCTTAATCAAACAGTGAATCTCATTTTCTTTTGATTAATCAGCTGAACACTGATCCACAGGTGAATAATTCAGATAACATCTGCAGCACAATATCTACGTCAAAGAACTGACATAAAAAAAGACAACTGTTCGAGCACACCCGATAATGTTCTATTATTGTGATGAAATCGTGAGAAAAAAAAACAAGAACAAAAATTGGAAGGAAGAAATTTAAATAACCGTAAGTAGCTCGCCTACGTTGACGTTTAAAATACACTAACTGGTTAACATTTTATATATGAAAAATAAATCTTAATAACACGATGAAAACACTTCCTGCATTGATCAGCAACTAAAGTAACTGAATGACAGAAACTGTACCGTTTATCGAGTAGAAAACACAGCTGGTTAACAAACCACTGAGAGAAACGTGTCATTATTTAAACTGTCACTGCAGGTCACGTCGAGGAAATTACGTACAGCAGAAACCTGATTTCACGCACAAATCACCAATTTGAACTTTGCGCTATTTACCACGTCATACATTACTCGTTGTTACCATTACGTATTTGATACAATAAAAGCAACCTTCTCTTAACCCACTTTTTATCAAGGTAAGAGTAAAATTTACAACTGCACCCATAATTATTATTATTATTTTTTTTTTTTTTTTTTTTTTTTTTTTTACTTTACATATTTCTTTAGATATACTATGATCACATCGTTCTGGTATGTGTAAATGTTCTTACATTATCATATTACTATATTATGTTAGATTAGTGTTTACATTTTCCGAACCGGTGTTCCTCTCTACTGGTTCCTAGAATCGAGGTTTAAAAGTATTTAGAAAAGCAAAAATACTATTTGTACCAGTGTTTTATTTTTTACATAAATTATATCAGCACAAACACACACACACACACACGCGCACGCACCTCATATATAGATCTATAGACAGATATATTTTAATCTGTGAATGAAAATTAACTAAATAATGTTTTTGTTTGTTTATTTATTTATTTATTTATTTATTTATTTTTGTTTCTTAATTCATTTACTTATTTGTTTATTTAAAGAAGAACAAAACTTACATATTACACCAACTTCTGGTTTACTCCAGACATTAAGTTGATCAGATCCACAAAACCAGAATCCACTGTCATCTTCAATTGTGTGATACTTGTAAACTAAATAGTCTTTATACTCGCTGCTAGCGTTGTTTGTCTTTGCTGAACAACTACAAATGTAACTTTCTGTACTGTTACAGTTACACGTGTCTCCTCTCTGTACACAGTCACACACTGTAGTGTTATCAGTTTGTGTTTTATGTACAAACTTTATATCAGAAGTCAGATTCTGTGACTCGCGTACACGACACGTCATAAACATCGTACCACCTTTTAGTACAGGTATCACGTTCAGTAATCCAAACGTTACTCCTAGAATAATAAGGAAGAAAATATTTTCATTTTTATTTAATTAGTTAATTATCTTAATAACTGAAATTATAAAATAAATAGTAAAATGTTTCACACAATAAGTTAAAACAAATGTTAACTGAAAAACCCATAGAAACAGAACACTTAAAATTAAATTAAAGAAATCTAATTTACATTAAATTAAAATAAGTAAGTAAATAAATAAATAAATTCATAAATTCATAAATAATAATAATAATAATAATAATAAAAATAAGGAAATAATAAAATAAAGAGGTAAATAAAGAAGCACATTCAAGCGAACAAACAAATAGAAAAATGAAGGAATGAATGAAACAGTCAATGAAACGAAGTAAAATAAAGTCTAGAAAACACAGCAAAACTGTTTCATTATCTTACCTTCCGAAAAATTCCGAATACAGAGTAGAGCAAAAAGAAACATTATCAAGTAGAAATTGTTCATGTTGCGAATTTCAACTTTCCTATTAAGTTATCTGTATAACACAACTTACACCAAAAATAAATAGAGTCGATATTAACTTGGAAAAGAAAAAGAAAATTTCAATTATTATCTTAAAATACACAAGTTTTCTCTTGTTTTCAGCTTCCAACTCAACATGAACAACTGTAGTGTATCGCCTTAATAATTTCTGTTTACTTCCCACGTGTAAGTCTAACAGAATGAAATCTTGTTCAGTTTTAATTATGTGAAATTACAGAAAATGTTAAAACCAAAGTTGAAGTGATGTTTAAAAAGTGACAGATTTGCCTTACATGGAAACAACTCTGTTCACTAATAATTAGTACTTGTAATGCGTTATAATACTTCCTGGAATCATGTATTATTTACTCACATTTCACGCAGTCACGAGCCGTACTGACACTGAATACATCTGTGACGTCATGCTATTGTTTTTCAAGAGAGGTCTGACGTTTTATACTTCTCTATTTTCTCATAACTTGGAAAACTGATACCCACGAAAATCTCGGTAATTGAAACCATTTATTTATGTATTTATTCATTTACTTATTTACTGGTATTGGTAGTATAAACAGACAACAGAGAGAAGACTTCCGCTCAAGTCCCACCATTTGCCGACAGCGGGCTTCATGTTTTCTAGCTCGTTATTATTGTCGTCATCATCATCATCATCACCATCATTAGCATCAAAATCAATAATAATTTCAAAATTTTAAATAAAATAAATAAGGGGAAAGAAATACTAGGATCTCCAAAAAACAATCCACAAATAATCATAATCATAATAATAATAATAATAATAATAATAATAATAATAATAATAATAATAAATAAATAAATAAACAAACAAATAAATAAATAAAAACCTGATTCGCTAATAGAGCAGTTCCAGTTATGCAAAATATGTCCCATATATATATATTTATATTGAAAATAATCCTGAAATACAAGCAGATAAATACTCTCTCTCTCTCTCTCTCTCTCTCTCTCTCTCTCTCTCTCTCTCTCTCTCTCTCTCTCTCTCTCTCTCTCTCTCTCTCTCTCTCTCTCTCTCTCTCTCTCTCTCTCTCTCTCTCTCTCTCTCTCTCTCTGTGTGGTTAAAGTTGATGTTGTACTAAATTAAATTTGTTTGTCACCAAATCTTAACCAAACAGATTAGTACGTCTTCTTTCGCTCACTCGTGTTTTAATAACAAGTAAATTATAAATAAATTGAACACAGATAACAAATATTTCAAACTGTAGTTGTAGATATTTTTGAATTTACAATACATAATACAGTTAATTCAGATTCAACAAAATGTTATTACATTAAACAAATCACTACTAATTTCAGACGTTGAACAAATGTATCACACTGAAAGTGGAATTGACAAAATAATCTAGTGTTTACATACAACCACAGCAATAGTGTTTGAATTAACTTAGTCACTGAATTAGTAGTATTAATATTAGAAGTGGAGGAAATAACACCATTTGAATTGGTAAGAGTAGTACATAGAGAAGTCGTAGTAGTAATAGTAGTAGTTATAGTAGTCGTAGTAGTAGGAGGAGGAGGAGGTGTAGTAGTAGTTGAAATAATGGTAGTAGTAGTTATAGCGATAGTAATAATACTGATAGTAGTAATAGTGGTAATTGTAGTAGTAGAGAGCAGCAGTTGTAATACTGACAACTGTTATAGCAAAAATAAGAGTTTTAATGGTAGTGGTTGCCGTAGCAGCAAAAGTATAATCAGCAGCTATAGTAAGAGTAGCGCTAGTAATAGTAGTTCTATGTTTTATTTATATTTGTGTTATCATTATTATTTAACTGACTTTATTTCACTGAGTTTTATTTTGCTGTTTCGCGAGCCGGATGTCAATGTTAACTGTGAACAGTTTGGCGGGCCAGACAATACAGCTCCGCGTGCCAGAGTTTGCCCGCCCCTCGTCTAATGTGTAATAATGTGTGTGTGTGTGTGTGTGTGTTGTCTGTGTGTATGTGTTTTTGTCACTCTCGTAGTGTGTTTATTTGTATGTGTGTGTGTGATTTTTAATTGTCGTTAATTCATATTTACTCTGAAATAATGTCATTCATAATATATATATATATATATATATATATATATATATATATGAAGATATAAGATAATAATAATAATAATAATAATAATAATAATAATAATCATAATAATCATATTAATAATAAATAAAGAGATAAATAAATAAATAATTTGAAAAACATTCCACAGAATTCTCATAAAATCATATTTTCTATTTTAATATTATTTATTTATTTATTTACCTATTTATGTATTTATTTATTTACGTATGTGTGTGAGAGAGTCTGTAGAAAGTTAGCTTGTACTGAGTTTATCTCTCGATAATACATTTAAATAGCCAAGTAAACTTTACTCGTAACAAAACAGATTAGTAAGTCATGTTATCACTAACACGTGTTTTAGTAACTTAATTACACACAAGTTGAACGTATACAGATAAACATAAATAGATTACACAAATGATACTGTTAATATTAAACAAAGTAAAATGTGATCATAAAGAAACTTGAATTTACAAGACAGTATTGGTAGCATTAACACTAAGGGCAGTTGTTATAGTAGTAGTAGTAGTAGTAGAAGTAGTAGTAGTAGCAAAGGTGTAGTAGCAGGGCTAGTTTTAACACTTCCAATACTAGTAGCACTAATAACAGTATTATGTAGTAGTAATAAGAGTACTAAGAGTAGAAGTAGTAGCTAATAGTAAGAATACTCACAGTGGTATTAGTGGTAGAATTAGAAGTAGTTTTATCAAATATTGCAACAGTCATTAAACTAATGACAGTTTATTTGTATTAATATTAGTGATGGTAGTAATCCTGTAGCAGCAGCAGTACTATTAGCAGTTGTAGTAATAGGATTATTAGTAGTAACAGTATAAAATAGTAATAGTAATAACAGTACTAATAGTAGCAGTAGTAGATAATAGTAGAAATACTGACATTGGTATTAGTGGTAGAATTACAAGTATTATTATCAAATATAGTAGCAGTACTTAAAGGAGTTGTAGTACTAATAATAGTTTAATGTATTGATATTAGTAGTGGTAGAAAAGATGTAGCAACAACAGTGCTATTAGCAGTTGTAGTAATAGCAATATTAGTAGTAACAGCAGTAATAATTGTTGTAGTTGTAGCTGTTGTTTGTTCTATTTGTAAAATGTATTATAAATTAACAGTAGCGACAATGTTACCAAAAGATGGTAGTAGCTGTAACATTACAGGTAACAGTAGTTCTGTTATTTAAACAAAACCTGACCTGACTGTTTTATTTCATGTTAAAGAGAAAAGATAACTGTGTAGTGTTGATTAGTAATCTTTTCAAGTGACGTATGTAATTATCAGTTTACCAAATAAGGCCATGTTTTAAAGCTGGCATATCTCACCTGAGTGTTATCTCCATCACGAACTGGTCAAAGTTCTCTTCAAGCGGGTATATTAGATCAGGTTTTTGTATGCTTTTCTCATAGAACTGAAACCTGGTTTTGCGCGTTAACATAACCTCATAGCCATCTGTTTGTTAGAGAATATCCAAACTGGTAAGAACTCCATTTTGTTTGATAAAAATTGCATTTAATCTCTCTCTCTCTCCCTCCCTCTCTCTCTCTCTCTCTCTCTCTCTCTCTCTCTCTCTCTCTCTCTCTCTCTCTCTCTCTCTCTCTCTCTCTCTCTCTCTCTCTCTCTCTCTCTCCTCTCTCCATCTCTCTCCATCTCTCTCCATCTATCTATCTGTCTATCGTCTGTGTGTCTGTCTATATCTATGTTTCACACTAATACTTACATATTAAATCCAGTTTGATGCTGCTGGTTATTGCTACGGAATCAGACACATTGAAATTTTTGGCTAGACAGGTGACTGTGTTGCCATCTTGAAACCACATGGGTGTGATCGTCATCGCCTGACTGTAGGTGTAGCCGTTGTCGTTCAGTCTAGTGATGACGTTCTCAGGCTGAGTTAAAACGTGCACATTTCCTGTTCTGTTCATCTCAACCCACGTGAAGACAACCACACAGTTTGTGACGCTTGCCTGACAAACGAGTCTCAGTGTGTTCTTTCCGTCAGCTGCAAACTGAGGATAACTTCCAATCACCAGAATCTCTTCTGGTCCGTCTGGAAAGACAAAGAAAATGTTTAGTAAAACATTCAACACGCAGCGTTTTTTATTTTCTCTCCTTCTTCGTACAGTCTGCTGTCTTTATTAAAACATCGTTCTTAGTCAGTCTGCCTGTCTGTCTGTCTGTCCCTATATCTGTTTGCTTCCCTACATATTCTGTTAGTCTGGCCCTGCATCACTTCTTTAATTTTATACATCGTTGATATACATATATATATATACATACACATACATATATATATATACACACATACATAAATATATATATATACATACACATATATATATGTACACACATACGTATATATATCTATATATATATATCTGCATGTATGAATGTACATATATATATATATTTATGCATGTTTTAATGACTGTAGTGTGTGTGTGTGTGTGTGTGTGTGTGTGTGTGTGTGTGTGTGTCAAAGGAGAAGAAAAAACAGTAATTGCTTACCTGTAGAAGTATAGAGTAAACAGGAAAACAGAGAGGTGAACGTGATATAACACAAAGAGAACATGGTGTCTGAAAGTAAATAATAATTGTAGTAGTTTATTTACTTGAAGTCGTTTGGTTCATAAACATACAGTTTTATATGATATTGTTTGTCATGTATAATAATCATCAACATAAACATAAACAAGTGGATGTATATTTGGAGGATAGTCAATTATACATGTTCCGGTCTTAAATCTAATGCATTTTGTTGATGATAAAATAACAACAACAACAACAACAATAATAACAACTAAGGCTATCAAAAAATCATTATCAATGATTAATTTAAAAGAAGAAACCAATACTAATTAAATAAACATATTTGAAACAAACAAAAAGGGCAAGAACAAAGATGGAATACGTAAATAAGTAAATAATAAATAAATAAATAAATAAATAAAGCATATGTCTACTCACTTTTGTGAACTCTGTCAGTTTAATAATTCAGGCGTTCAAAGAGATTGAAAAAAAAATTGAAATAACCACAAGAACAGGAAAGATCAGACAAGTTGTCGGCTCACTTGAACAAATGTATCAAAATACAGAATGTTTGATTGAGAGGATCTCGCACATTAAACAGCTACCATTATGTTCAACTCTAAACGTTTAAGAACAGGTTATTAAAATATATCAATAAAGTATAATAAATTCAAAAGAAAGCCCGTTATAAAGATTCTTGCTACCTCGAGTGTGTTTACTGTTAGGTGCGGTTCTAACTTTACCTACAAGTGGAGGGCCATGTTCTCTTTGCAATATAAAGACAGCGATATTTATTTATTTATAAAGAGACAGAGACAGCCAGAGAAAAGGAGAGAGTGCAAAAGACAGAGTGATAGAGAGACAGAGACCGAAAAACACAGAAAGAGAGAGAGAGAGAGAGAGAGAGAGAGAGAGAGAGAGAGAGAGAGAGAGAGAGAGAGAGAGAGAGAGAGAGAGAGAGAGAGAGAGAGAGAGAGAGAGAGAGAGAGAGAGAGAGAGAGAGAGAGAGAGAGAGAGAGAGAGAGATACTAGTAACTAAAGGACCCTCCATAGAACTGTATTTGTAAAGTTGAGGTGAGACTAGATCATTCCTGTGAATATGATAAAAGTATAAGTTGTATTTGAATGACGCTTGTCAAAAAAAAAATAATGTTCGAAGTTCAGATAGAAAACGATCAATGCATAAATATCAATCTTTTATAATAACTTTTCTTAAAGCTAACTCAATCTTTTCATATTTTTCTAACAAAGGCTGTTCATTATTAGTCGACATTACAGGTCTGCGTGTCAGTATATTTACAGATTGAAAATGTCTATAGAAAAACAAACAGTCCGACAGAGAGATCATACATAGACAGAAAGCCAAACACATATAGAGATATACACAGACAGACAGACAGACAGACAGAGAGACCAACACACAGTTACAGCACCTGTATATTTTTGAAAAAACACACAGAGAAATAACATTAACAAAGATCAATAAATATAAAAAATAATATTTTAATGTATTTGTTCTTTTTTTCAAAGTGTACCTGCATGTTCACATTGTTGAGTGTTTTTGTCTAAGAGAAGCATTTGATCTTTGTTCTCTGTCAAAGGATAAACATGTTCATAAGTAAAATATCGTAGTCGTGGAAAAGCAAATAAAAATAAATAAATAAATAAATAATAAATAAATAAATAAATAAAAAAATAAAATAAAAATAAAATAAAATAAAATATAATAAAATAAAATCATGTGAAATAGAAGAAATGTAATAATAATATAATAATAATTATAATAATAGGAAATACAACAACAATAATAATAATGAATAATATATATATACGTACATATACATATACATATATATATATATATATATATATATATATATATATATATATATATATATATATATATACACATGTACTGAATTATGGAGTGAAAAATAATCTTAAGTGTTTTTCCCTTTATCAAAAGACACAAAAGACAGTTATTCAGAGACTCAGAAACCAGTCAGAACAGGAACGTTGAAACAGCGATGCACAATGACTGCCTAGACAGAAATATTTCTCTCTCGTCTGTTCTAAAACAAATGAACAAATAAGTAACTATGCACTCGTTGTTGTGTCTTTGACCCGTTTATTTATTGAAAGTTGTTGACTTACCGATGACTGCCCTAGATTCACCAGTCAGACGAAACTTTGTCTCTGAAAATAGGCAGATATAATTGAAGTGTACCTGTTGCTCGTTGTAGAGTTTGTATGCATAGCTTTCTACATTTCTATCTGTTTGTCTCTCTGTTTTGCCTATCTGTCTGTTTATCTACAAATCTATTTATATATGAGATTCACATACAGAGAGAGAGAGAGAGAGATAGAGAGAGAGCGAGAGAGTGAGAGAGAGAGAGAGAGAGAGAGAGAGAGAGAGAGAGAGATGCAACAGAAAAATATGAAGTTAAATAAGTAAAACAATAACCATGCAATAAGGAGAATCTGTTTTTGCCATCAGCTTCACGCATGAAGTACAACTCACTGTTACTCGCGTCAGAGCCAGTCACCAAACAAACCAAGTCAGTCTGTTCTCCCAGTGTTACAGTAGACAATCCAGTTAGATTGTAGGCTGTGATACCGTCACCGTCATGACCAACTACACCAGCAATAATAATAATAATAATAATAATAATATATCATAAGCTATTTCAGTTGCCCATAATGTTACTCATAATATCCTACAACTACTACAAATAATGATACTAACATTACACCTACTAAACTACTAATTTTATTAGAGAAACAACAATATTACTACTACTACAATAACTATTAATACTACTTCTACTACTGCTGTAGTAGTAGTAATGATATTACTAACATTTTTTCGACTACTAAAATCACTACCATTGTATTACTAGTACTATTACAATTTCACTACAACTATTATACTGCTATTATTACTACTATTACAATTACAATAACTATTGCAATATAAACTACTTCTCCTACACTTCTGCAAGTAATACCAAATTATCTGCTACTACTATAATACTATCACTACTACTACTACTACTTTTATTTATTATTATTATTATTATTATTATTATTATTATTATTATTATTATTATTATTATTATTAGGACAACTACAGGTACTAGTGCTACCTTTAGGAAACATTGATATTATGTTATTACTGGTTTTTTTGTAAACCAGAAGACGACTGAAACATTATTATTTAAAAAACACTTTTCTCAAAAATATCTTGTAGACGTGTCACAAGAAAAAGTAACAGGTGAAACTATGTGACATACATTTCTATTTAATTGTATCTCTACTGTCTCAAATAAAACAATCATCACTTTGACAAGATATTTATTTATTTATAACAGCTTTACAACATCTAGTACTGATAACTGAATCATGAGTAAACTTCATCTTTGTGTTCGACTGAACCACAGAGAGGCACTTGACTGTTAAGTGATTTATGTCATTGTCTTCCATGTTCATAACAGGTCAGACAGCATTTCCCATTAGTGAACAGAGAGAGAGATAGAGATAGATAGATAAATAGATAGATAGATAGAGAGAGAGAGAGAGAGAGAGAGAGAGAGAGAGAGAGAGAGAGAGAGAGAGAGAGAGAGAGAGAGAGAGAGAGAGAGAGAGAGAGAGAGAGAGAGAGAGAGAGAGAGAGAGAATATATTTAGTTTATTTATTCAAAATTTACTGAAATATGTATCAATTTCTTCATATTCGTTGTTCTTTATTCACACATTCATTTATTAATTATTGATATGGTTATTATTTCATCAAAGTGCACATTATTAATGAATTCCTTGAATTCTTTTTGACTTCGTTTATAAAATAGCCTAAAATAAAAACACTATGAATTAATTTTGTTTATTCTTTAATTTCGTTTTTGACTCTCTCTGTTATTAGTTTATCTTTCTTCCAAAAAATAAATAAATAAATAAATAATAATAATAATAACATTCAGTCAATTTGATTAAACAAATAACCTCACTCTACATAAACAAAATGTTCTTCTTTTACTGGTTTGTCCTGCAATAGTTTACACGTTATCCTTTAACAGTTTGATCCTAGTCTTAATTGTGTGCGAGTACAAAGAGAGATAACTCTACTCGCTTAGTTTATTATGAAGCACACACGAGTAGTTACACTGACACTTGAGTTCATTCTAATAACAGCGAGAAATACAGCTACACAGCAATGAATACACATAGATCATCTTGACTTTGTTTACATTACATTAGAATAAATTAATACTTTGATAAAAACTATAGTAAAATAAATGAAATAGCTTAGCTTTGTGAACATTATTATATGTCTATTTATTTGCATTATTAAATGAATGAACAAAATTATCTCAGTATCAGTCACCTTAATTTACACGCGACCGTGTCACAGACACACATAGATAATTATGTCTACAAGAATGTAGACAAGTTATGTACAGATTGAGTGTAGTAATGATTGCACCATTTTAACGTTTTGCTTATTAAACTGAGTAGTGCTTTATAAATATATATAAATATAAACTCTTTTTAAATATAAAAGAAGTACAACTTCATCATCCACCTCAAAATAATACCATTCACCTTTGTTAAAGCAATTCTCAGTTCAAGCATTACTGCACTCAGTCCGTGTATAACTTGTAAACATTTGTGTAGATATAATTAGACTTAACTCTACTTAAAAATCCAGAAGATGAGGCAGATTCAGTATCCGTACTACTGTCTATTCAAGATGTTGGTTAGACGTGGTAAGACTGAACTAAAAGTCTATTTAGAAAGTTCTTGCATACGATGGTGTTTTCATTATTTGTCGTAAATGGATTTAAAAATCCCAGTAAAACAGATCTATAGTTTGTTTGTTACTAATCTATTTGTAAATTTTGGTAGACTCTTGAGCAGTCTGTGGTTATTTCAGTTACTGAACACTGATTTAATGGGTCATTATGTATATCATCAATCCACTGCTCTTTTTCATTTGTCGCTCGTTTCCCTCTAACGAAAAATTACTTTCGTACAAATGTCAGTGATGCTCGTTTGGTTTTAAAAAGTCAGACTACTTTCCTTTCTTCATATTTTAAACTGCACTGCCAGGGATCAAGCTAGAGGTGGACATGAGCGAAAAAAATCACGTTTTTGTTTTACTATTAATCCACGGCAAAGTGTAAGTCGCCTTCTTTATTTCTTTATTTATCTATCTATTTAATTATTAAATGATTTATTTATTTACTTATTTATTTATTTATTTATTTATTTGTTATTTGAAATAGATCAGTTGGAAGTTGAATGTATCGTTACTTTGTGGCTCCATTTTGTCAAATGATCTCGTGAAAAACGTTCTACGGTCAGTCAGCGGAGTGCTGTTTTTTTTGAGTCAAATTCTTTGTTTTACTGTTGAGATTAGAGTTGACAATAAACACAGTTCTTCTAAACTTGTATACAAATTAAAATAATTGAGATTTTCAATAGAAGTGACATAATTACACGAACACAGTCTCTATACAGTATTTTGTTAAAAACCCTGTTACATTAGAAACAGAACAACGAATTATACGTGTAGATGTTTAATGTGACGTCTGTGACAATAGCTTAGCTTTAGAAAGTTTGATACATTGTCGATTTTTTTTAGGCCACTCTGCCATTACGATGAATTCAATAAAAGAAAACAAAATGTGCACCGCATGTATTTAAGCATAATTCTGAGTGAGTTAATTCACTTTTGTACTAACACACAAATAACAATCTTGTTAATTTAGCTGCGCATAGTGATTACAAGAAGCGTGACGTCATTGTTTGTTAAAACTTAAAAAATTGAGATCATTTCATAGCCTGTTTACGTGCATATTGACGTCATTGTTTATGAAGTGACGTACTTGAAAAATTGTCTGCTGTTTCTGAAAAAGAAAATTTTGTGTGTATGTATATATATATGTGTATGTATGTATGTATGTATATATGTGTGTATATGTGTGTGTGTGTGTGTGTGTGTGTGTGTGTGTGTGTTGTGTGTGTGTGTGTGTGTGTGTTCTGTATCTTCCTCTTTATCTTATCTTTATTTGGTGGATTATTTGGTGCCTTACCTTTTGAGTTGTTACGATTATAAAATATTTATGTAATAGTCACCGAAAAGTATTTTGATTTTTAATATTATTTGTGTATCCTTTTTCATTCGCACAATTTAAAAGACACAATACTCGCCAGTTAAGTGTTCAAGTTTAAACAAGATTTAGTTTTGGCAGGGTGAAGTGTATTATTTTACACTGTTCATACAAAAAACAGTTCTTGTGTTTGTTATTAATATATTGTTACAAACTCTGATAGTTATTTTATCAAATGAATTAGCTATACATAACAAATTATAAACGTAGCGCCTTTGTTTCAATAATTACAACAACCAAAGAAAAATAATTTAATTGGCAACGTTTTAAATTGCGTATAATTTTCAAGGTATTACGGGAACTCATTCTTTTCTTCTCAAAACGTGATAGGCAAACAGATTACAAAGTAGCTGTATTGCTAACAATAGTTGATATGTAATAATCGTGTGTTATATTGGGAAATTAATTTAATTTATTGACCGATAGTAATAACATTTACAACATTTGATTATTTACGCAGTTTGAATTTATGCTATATCATTTCTTATTTTCAATTTGTATTCTACTTGTTTGTTGCGTTTTGAACTTGTTATATTGTTGTTATTATTTTTTATTATTATTATTATTATTATTATTAGTAGTAGTAGTAGTAGTAGTAGTATTAGTATTATTAGTATTAGTATTAGTATTAGTATCTCTCTCTTGTATAAAATGTTCTGTTCTCAGATACTATGGAGGATCTTTCATCTCCTCTCTCATTAATTCGTACAAAGAACAAAAGACAAATAATAGACAATCTGAAAAACATGAATAGGTTCTAAGCTGGAAACCTCACAAGAGGTCTGTAGACACGTGTCTTAAATCGCGGTGTTACAAATCATATTTCGCCTTTTCTTTGCTGTGCACGCTCGAGTTAGTTTGAGCAATACATGATACCCCACTAGAGATCTTAGACTCGTGTTTTAAATTTTGATGTAAGAGATAATGTTTTGTCTTTTGTTTAGTGTGCACGTTCAAGTTAGTTTGAACAAGGGACCGATTCACAATGATCTAGGAGGCGGGTGACAGGGCCGGTACTGAGATTTTTAGAGAGAGAGAGAGAGAGAGAGAGAGAGAGAGAGAGAGAGAGAGAGAGAGAGAGAGAGAGAGAGAGAGAGAGAGAGAGAGAGAGAGAGAGAGAGAGAGAGAGAGAGAGAGAGAGAGAGAGAGACACAGAGAGAGAGAGAGTAACAAGTGAATTTTTGTAGTCTTCTTTTCACTATCTGTAAAGCTTTCATTCATTGCGCAGGTTTTACATACATTTTCTCTATGTTTATATAGCTACATAGTATTCACAAGAAAATATTATTATTATTATTATTATTATTATATGTATTGTTTTTCATTCGTACAGTTTAAAAAACATGATACTCGTCAGTTCAGTATTCAAGATTTAACAAGATTCATTTTTGCCAACGTGTTATATTAAAATGCTTAGAAAATAATTATGTATAATTTTCAGTGTACTAGTGTTAATGACAAAATTGTTTATCTTTTCTTCTCAAAATGTGGTACACAAACAGATTACAAAGTAGCTGTATTTCTAACAATACTTGATATATAATAATTAAGTGTTAGATTGGGAAATAAATATAATTTATCGACTGACAATTATAACATTTACTGAATTAGATCAGCTGCGCAATTTGAATTTATGCTATATTATTTTCTATTTGCAATTTGTGATGCACGTTTTGTTTTCTCTAATTTTTTTAAACTTACAGATTGTTTATCTAGTGTGCCTGAAGCAGTTATTATTATTATTGTTTTATTTTTTTATTTGTATTTGTTTTTTGTATTATTATTATTACTGCTGGACGTAATGTTCTGTTTGCAGATAAGAAGGTTGTTCTTTGACCCCTCTCTCATTGATACCGTACGAACGACAAAACGCAATGATTGATATCTCAAAAATTTGACTAGGTACTAAACTGGATACACCTCAGGAGATCTCTAGACATGTGAATGAGATCGCGATTTTACAAATCATGTTTCGCGTTTTCTACATATTCAATTTGATACCTCACTACGGATGTTAGATTCGTGTTCTAAATCCTGATGTAAGAGATTATGTTTTGTGTTTTGTGTACTCTGCATGTTTAAGTTAGTTCGAACAAGGGACTAATTCACAATAATCACAGTTTAAAAGAGACGATACTCGCCAGTTCTGTATTCAAGTTTAGACAAGATATATTTATCGCGGGGTGAAATGTATTATTTCATTATGTTTATCTACAAACCAGTTGTTGTGCCTTATTAATACTTTGTTACAGACTGTGACACTAATTTTATAAAATTAATTAGCTATACATACCAAATTATAAACGTAGCATATTTGTTTATATATATATATATATATATATATATATATATTCTAGAAAAGAATTGTTTATAATGTTAAGGGTACTAGTGATACTCAGTCATTTTTTCAAGGTACGTAGTAGACAAACAAATTATGAAATAGCTGTATTTCTAACAATGCTTGGTGTATAATAACTAAGTGTTAAATTGGGAAATAAATTTAATTTATGGACTGAGAATGTTAACATTTTCTGAATTAGATTACTTGCGTTGTTTGAGTTTATGTTATGTTACATTATTTTCTATTTGCAATTTGTGCTTCACGTGTTTTTTTTGTATTTTTTCTGAACTTACGGATTATTTCTCGATGATGTCTCAAGCCGTTATTATTACTGTTCTTATTTCTTTGTTGTTGCTGTGACTGTTCTTATTGTTGTTATAGTTGTTGTTGTTGATACTTTTGTTGTTGTTGTTGTTGTTGTTGTTCATCTTCTTCTTCTGATTATAATTATTATTATTAGCGTATGACACATTGTATAAAATGTTATATTAGCAGATAAGAAGGTTGTTCTTTGATCTCCTCTCTCATTAATATGTACAAACAACAAAACGCAATGACTGATATCTCAAAAACATGAATAGATACTCAACTGGATACCTGACAGGAGATCTGTAAATCCGTGTGTTACAAATCATATTTCGTCTTTTCTTTTCTGTACACGCTGTTTCATTGATACGTGTAAACAACGAAATGAAATTGAGAAACATGGTTGGACAGACAGACAAAGAGAAAGAAATCTCACAGCAATACTGAAAACATTATTAATATTGAATGCCTTAACAATTTGTTAGATAGGGAAATAATATTAATAATTAATTAATTAAATAATGAACTTCATGGCTATATTGTTATTAACATTACTACTACTACTACATAATTTACATAATATATATAGCTACATAATATTTAACAGTTATTTTGTTATTGTTATTGCTATTATTATTATAATTATTATTATTAAAACTATTTGAAACAAGGACATTAGCAAATAGTTTGATTTTGTACTGTATGGTTTAAAAACACCACGATATGTACAAGTAAACTGGGAGATTATGAAAACAAGCGAAGCGATAACTTGTATTGTTTATACTGGCCTGTGGGCTGCTTTTATAGTCATGATTTTCAGACAGACTGGTTCGACAAAACATTCATCAAGATATCGATAAGTGGTGTAAATCTACAGAAAAATAATATTAAGATAAGGAAAGAAAGTTGTATATTGTTTCCAAGAACTCTCTTTAGTTTTACATGATGTGTTAATGTATAAAACACGATATGAATTCTCATTTTAACACACACACGCACACAAACACACACACACACATACACACACACACACACACACACACACACACACACACGATGAAGATAGATAATCCGCGACAGCGGTTCTGTTTTGTATACAGAAGATCACCTCAGAGAATTTCAAAATGTAGCCTTGCTTTAATTATACATACATACACACACACACACACATACATAGAATTTCAAACTTTATCCTTGCTTTAATTATATATACACACACACACACGTACACACACACACATACATAGAATTTCAAACTTTATCCTTGCTTTAATTATATATACATACACACACACACACACATACATAGAATTTCAAACTTTATCCTTGCTTTAATTATATATACACACACACACACATACACACACACACATACATAGAATTTCAAACTTTGATCTTGCTTTGATAAGCGTTTCGCGGCGGCATCTGGTAAGAGACTTGTCTAACCTTTGTTTTTTCGTTTTTTTTTCACGCCTTAATATTTAATATATATATAGTTATATATGTATACACACTCATACACAATTATATATGTTCCTTGTTTTTATACATGTGTTATGTTTTCGTGAATTGGTATATTTGTTGTTACACAAAATACGTTTGTTTATCTCTACACCTTTGTATCTGTGTGTGTGTGTGAGTGTGTGTGTGTGTGTTTTTGTGTGTGTGTTGGTTTATTTGTGTGTCTGTATGTGTGTGTGTTATGTATGTTTAAGAAAGAGTGAATACTGCTCTGATTTTGGAAACAGACGTGAGGGATAGATATCTGTATGTGTATGTTTATGTATATAAATATAAACAGAGACAAAACGATTACGTTTAAATTGCAGTGAAAAATTATGTGTAGTTACTGACAATGCTAATTACTATATAAATTATTTGTCTTTCGTTCTGCAATTTACATTCGGTATCTGAAGTAGACAGCATCCGGATTAGTCACTGTTTTGTTCACCACAGATTAACAGTAGCTGGAAGGGAAACTGAAATGTGTCTGTGCAGCAGTTAATTACAAACCTCTGGAAATCGCAAGTGTTATCAGTACTTTAATTATTACTGTTTATGAAGGAAGCTGGTCAGTAAATAATTTCAAATCAGACTGTCGCTCTTTTTATTTTTCAGTTGTGTATCACAAGTATGAGACTAGAGCTTTTTGTAGCTGCAGCTAAAAAGGCAGTAGGAAAAACCTGAAATTTTAAGGTTCCGGCGGGATAAAATATTTTTTGTTGCAATTTATCAGGCATACTATAGTTGAAATCGTTCTTAAACACAAACATAATAAATTTTTGGCAAAATCTTGTGCACAAAATAAAAATTTCCAAACTCAAATATTTGTCTTTCAGATCAAAACCACATATGGAAGGAATGTTTATAGTGAGATGCAATTAAAAACACCATTACTGCTGCTATGTGTGGGTATATTAGGAGAGGTTTGTGATTTACAGGGTTTGTTATTTCCTGCTACACTGGTTTATACACAAAACCGGGTTAGTCGAAGGTTATTTTTCGCCGAGTTCACGGTGTGTATGTCTGCGTATGTGTGTGTGTCTGCATGAGTGTGTGTTTCTGTGATGAAACAATTTAAAACAGTGTATTTATTTATTGTTTAATTTTTAAAATTAACTAATGATCAGTGTTAGTGAAACGTATAGCAAGCTAATATATGTGTGCATGTATGTTTACTTTGGTGTGTACACACACACTGACACACACACACACACACATACATATACACATACATATTCTATAACTCAATGTGAGCACAAAAGAAACAAATAAATAAATAAATAACTATCAAAAAGCAAATAATAATACCTGACACATTCTTTCAATATCTTTGCAATTCACCTGTTTACGTTTTAGATAGGAATTAAATACAAAAATAAACGAAGTGAAAATTCATAATAAAAACACAAATTTATTCATCTGTTTTTCATTTATTTATATCTCATATATAAATAAATACAGAAAGAGTTGCTAGTGTTAGTAAAAGAAAATGGATAAATAAATCAAATAACAGTTCTTACTCTAATGTCTGACAACCAGGAAATACATATATAATAATATAATATGATAAATAAGAAATGAGATGTTCATATACATGATGCACGTGTTTGACAGAAATCAGTTCATAAGAAATCAAAAAGTTCAAATAAAGTGTGTATGACGTCATCACTGCTGTCTGACGTCATCATAAATACAAAACGTAAACAAACAAATAAATAAATAATCAAACTAAAAATGTGATCCCAGTGATGACTAAAAGTGACAGTGTTTGAACGATGTTGTTTTTTACACTAAAAATAACAAAGCAGGTATTTGTCCTTCTGTCACCCATGTACGAAGTTGTCTGTCACTGTGTTTAGATTTGTGTGACTCAGAAAATCTACAAACAAAAGAGTCTACAACAATTTCTGATTTACCTACACGTCCACACCTTGTGTTTCCTCCCTTAACATTAACAAACAAGCTGTACTCAGTGTCTTTAGTAATCTTCACTGGATGTCTGAACACGACGTCATACACGCCAGACACGTGTTCATATCTCTGTGTCAGCGTAGACCCGTCCAGTATTTCGTCTGTTCTTGTGTCAGTGACGAAGGCGCTGACGTCGTAGTTTTCTGGTTCATAGTAACCGTACAACTGAAATCCGCGAAGTAAAGAGTTTTTGTTGACAGAGAAAGTAATGGCGTCATCGTCTTTACCAGAACATGACAAGAAGTAACCTAACACACGAAACCTGTCTATTTTAATCTGTGTTTTCATCATTGGAGTTCTCTTGTTTGAGTTGAAAGGTGAAACATCTTCATCACTCTTCACGAAGTGTTTCAAAATTTTGTTCTCTTCTGTGTCAGTGAGTATGTGAGTGGGTGTCACGTGTTTTACAAAATACGTCTGATCGAGTAATGGATAACGCAGGTGCTTCACGACCTCTCCCAGTGCTTCGCGCATGTTTTTTTCATTCGTCTGTCTTCCTTGCTTCCTGCACGCGCTGTCAGCCCACTTCACAGCGGCTTCAAAAACATTTTTCTCGTCTGCTGTCAGTTCCTCTGATCGTACGATCTCAACCAGACATTCGTGACAAAGATCGATGACTTCATCTGACTTCAAAACTTCGTCGCCATTTTCCAAAATGAAGTCCAGAGTTTTTTTCCTTAGATCAAGTTCATGAAACAGGTGAGCTTGTTCCAGCACGACGCACGCATTCTGTGACGACAACGACGACTCCAAATAGTTTACGCATTTATTTTTAAGTGTTGTTATGATGTACTTCCTCGATAGATACAGCAGACCGGTGACGTTGTGGCCTGTTAGGACGACGTCATCCGTGTAAAGATATCTGTGTAAAAGAAGTAGAGTAAGACTTTAAAACGTGAGATAACTAAGTGAGATCAATTAATTATCAACGTTTCTTTCTGTCTGTATGTCTCTCTTCCTCACTGTGTTCGTACGTGCGTTTTCATGTCTGTCTGTGTGTGTACGTGTGTGTGTCTGTTTGTGTCTATGTGTGTTTCTGTGTGTGTGTTTTAACATACTTTAAAAATTCTGAGAACATATGTTCCTCCACATCCGGTATTTCGATATTTGTGTCTTCGGGAAGTTCTCCGGTGAACATGCGATCAAATACTTCGCTTCGAATAATGAGTATGAATCGGTGAGCATTGAGAGGCGTTTTATGTTCCCCAACTAAGAATGTGACGTCCGTGTCAGTTTTTGTAAGAAAAACGTGTTCAATGCATTGCATCAGATTCTTTCCTCTCTGCCAACTTGAGACTGAAGCTGCGGTGGCCATGATTTCACTACAAACAGTGGATAATAATAATAATAATAATAATAATAATAATAATTATAATTATAATTATAATTATTATAATAATAATAACAATAACAACAACAATAATAATTATAACAATAACAATAATAATAATAATAATAATAATAAAAAAGAAACTGTTCTCACATAGAACTGCAATAATTCATACAAAGAAAAATAAAACGTCAAATTGAATTAAAATAATTTAATTAATTAATTATATAGTAATAATAAATAATGAATAAAAAGGTAGTAATAAAAAATCAAATAAATATCAATAAAATAAAATATAACTCATTAATAGTAATAATAATAATAATGAGAACCTCATTCTAAATATAATTAAAAAAATATTTCCGTGCACAATTTCCTTGTGGTCATTTATAACAATCTACTTCTCGAAAAGTCAGCAAAATTATCAGTCACTGACAGATCTAAAAAGAAACATGTAAGAAAAAGGAAAGAAGCAAAATAATAATCAAGAAAAAAAAGCGATAGTTTAAAATAGAAAACAAGTGAAAATACCTTCTAATTTGAACTTCCTGATGGACAATGTATTTAACCAACTATTTTCTGTCAATCAACTCAACGGTAGATCACCGCTATCACCGATCTAAGAAGAAATGAATAAAAATAAAAATAATATAAAACAAAATGAAATAAAGTAAACAATAAATAGCAAAAGATGTCCATAAAATAATAAGGGCTCTAATAGGGTAGTAACGGTAGTAGTAGTACTACTAGTATTAAAAATACTACTACTACTATTACAAACAGTAAGAACAGCATACTAAAGTCAGGATAATCGTAAACTTTTTTCATTTCAGTTCAAAAAATCTCACACTTAAATAATATATTTGTTATAGAACAAACTCTAATATATTTACCAATAAATTAAGAATACTGGAATAATTAACATAATAATAAAATAAAAAGTATCATAGACTTTCAGTATGGCCGACTTGTTTTGTTTCTTCTTTGTGTACTTTTGGTTCTCAAAATCCTCCACTGATAAACACGCGAGTGACGTCAAACCTTTTACACGTCATCAAGTGCAGTGGCGTGCAGAGGTGGGAGCCGAAGGGGCTCTGGCACCTGGCATCCAATATGAGCGATTTATATTCAAATCGAATAAAGTGTTTATTTTATGTTTCATCTTTTTTTACACATTCAAACTATCTTCCTTTCTCATACTATTCCTCAGTGCTAGGCCTTGTACTTGAGCCTTTGGCCCCGGGCTTCACCAGACCTCCACACGACACAGATCAAGTGTCACGTTGTTAGGTTTCAATGTCAGAATAAAATAAAGAAATCGTGCTACGAGATATATGTATACTCACCTTACATAAATCTTCTTTAAAATAGATTAAAACAATTGAATAGATTAAGTACTACTAGACTGCATTGTTTATACGTAAGTTATAAAATGTGTAAAATAATAATAATAATAATAATAATAATAATAGCAAGAAGAACAACAACAGTAGCGAAAATATCAACGACATCAACAAAAACAACAACAACAATAATAATAATAATAAATAAATAAATAAATAAATAAATTTTACAGTGCACTAAATAGAAGTGTACATATTTTATTTCTCTCACGACGCTTGCATCACCAGTTTATCAAGATGAACTAACACGTGATTTTTGTTTGTTATGTTGGTCAGGTAAAAATAGCGTGTCACAGGTGTATGAGACACACAAAGGTATATTCGGTTGTTATTTACAACGATCTGACAAATTCATTGTTAACAAACTCTCAGCACATAAGTGTAGAAATAAGCCGAGAAAATATGAAATTTTTACATTTGTCATCATTTCAATAAAGACGATATAGACAACCCAATTATTTCCAATAAACAGAACAAACTAACAAACTCGTAAATAGAAAATAATACAATTATATTAGATAATTTTATCACATCTTCTATTGTCACTTTCCATATGTTCAAAAAGCCTAACGCTGTAATATTGTTTATTATAGGTATATCAATAGCAGCGATAAAACAAATGCAATAACATATACACTGATTGGAACGGGTGATATTCCAAAAGGAACGTTAGATCAGAAGGAAGGAACTAACGAAGAAAGAAAAACAGATTGAACTGAACAGATGCTAAGAACCAAAAAATAAATAAATAAATAAATAAATAAGAAGAAGACATACAATAAATAGCAATAAAAAGAATAAATTAAGAAAACGCAATATAAACAGTTTTTTAGTTTCAAATTAGTTACTTACCTGAAAAATGATCTGATCGATAATTTCTTAGAAACAAGTAATTTCTGTTTACCTCTTCTACTGTTCACAGAGATCAGGTATCTATAAACAAACAAATAAATAAATAAAGAAATCAATAAATACAATGAAATAAAGTAAAACGAAGTAATCAGATATCGCATAAATTGTATACGATACATTGAACTCTACAGATACCGGACCAATTATACGGCGTCCTGAAATCGTGAAGGACCAGAAAACTGTAACTTTTTCCCGACGTTATTTTCATAGGTCGCGAGTGTAGGTTTTGTCCTCATCAGACGGAAACTACTCATTCACTCGCCGCATTGTTTACATGTCGAGTCGCCACAGCTGTGTATCGTCATTTTTATTTTATTTTTTTACATTTTTTTTACTTTTAAAATGTTTATGCCTAATTATTTACGGATTTAGATACCTTGGTACCTGAAAACTGGAAACTTCAGAAATCCGGAAACCTAAGGCACCAAGGAGTCCGGGTAATTGGTCCAGTACCTGTATTTAGGTAATAGTATTAAAACTAGTGGTGCTGCAGCTGCTACTAATACTATTAATAGAATAATAATTCTTATTATAATGAGGATACCATTATTATTTTTATTTTTTAGAATTGTTTTTATTTTTTCTTTAATTTATAATTGCTATTGTAGGTGTTATTGTTATTAAGTATTTTTCGATATTTCTCATAAACCAGTGTGTTAGGTATAAGAAGAAAAAATCGTTTAACAAAATCACGCATAAAATGTATAGGCTTGACAAAATAGATTAAAAGTTCAATATGTCTGATCTGATTTAAGCAAAGTAATAATAGTACGGCATATGTTAAATTACAATAAAATACACAATACCTTCAAATTTCAAAATGGCAGTCTCCCTAAGAAAGTACGTCCTTGCTTGGTGAGTGTTTTCCTGGAACTGACAACGTCCTGTTTGACAGGTAACTGAAATATCTTCTGTGTATCGCTGTTTACAAAGTCGTCTGCTCATAAACACGTGACTGAAATCGATGTCATACAGGTCACGCCACCTTTAGCGGTAAGAACATGCACATATTTTGTTACATGCAATACGTGCCGTATAATGTATCGTATCTTTCTATATATTTGTCATTACTTATTTTTGTCTGTGAAATATTTATCTTTATTTCTCAAAGTATATTGATGAAAAACGTATCGCTAACGAGTTTCTGTTATGTAGGTCAGATAGAAATAGCGTGCTAATAGTACTGGTAACAAGAAACGTCATACCTAGAATCGTGAAAAATTAAATGTAATTGTGAATCAGAAAATATGGGACAATCTTTTATTTGTACATGTTATGAGAAAAAGCGAACTGTAAATAATAATAATAATAATAATAATAATAATAATAATAATAATAATAATAATAATAATAATAATAATAATAATAATAATAATGAAAAAGTAAATAAATATGTAAGTAAATAAATAAAATAAAAACCTACTCATCATTTATAGTAATACGTTTTATTTTTACTTACTTAATTTATTTATTTGTATTTTGTCTTTGTTTCTTTGTTTATTATTTTTTTTTATTTCACCACATAATATGCAGTATAATATATAATACTACTAATTCATATTAATCTAAAAAAGTAAAAGTAAATTAATGAGTTAAAATAGATAATTTTCCACCAAATGAGTAATAACGGTAATAATGATAATAACAGTAACAATAAATCTGTTTTAGACATTCCTACTAAGAAAATGAAACATCTCAACAACAAATATTAAGAACTAAATTCTTGGATAAAATTGAAAGTGTTTAGAAAGTTCCACACCAAAATATCATATTAAAAACATTACTTGTGTGAATCATAGACAGTTCTTATTGAAGAATCTATAACATTGTGATACTTAATTTAAATTCAAAGTCACCGTGTTCTTTAAGACAGATATAATCAGATGTAGACATTACACAGAATCTTTGTACCAGACACAGCACCAAGTAAAGTCAAGTCTGTGAAAAAAGAAAATATTCTCAAAAAAATGGCTAAATCTAGAAATCTTTAACTGCTGCAAATCTTATGGTTCAAGGGAGATAATGTTATTTATTTATTTATTTCATTTATTTATTTTTATTTTAAAGAATAATCAACTTAATTACGTAATCCAAATATAAAATAACAAAGAATATGAAGATTTCTGTTAAAGATTAAAATGAAAAGAACAAAGTATGTCAATAAAACATAAAGTGAAAGATCATATGTTGTCTGTAAGCTTTATTATTAAGACATTTTCTTAATGAATAATTTCCAGATCACATTATCTGTTAAGTTGTTTCTTAATATTTAAATTGTTTTGTAACCAAATGTCTTCATATTGTTATTTTATTATGTTAATATACTTTTATTAACAAAACAGAAATCTTGGTATGTTTTTGCTCTATTATACTCTCAGCTCTTCAAAGGCTTATGAAACATTTTATACCATGTTGTTTTTTTCAAATTTCTATTTTAGGATTATTGTGTTTTCTGTTGTTTACTACACATTTTTAGCTAGCATTTTCATCAGCTTGGGAGACAATTTCATCAGAGTGAGGAATACTTTTATCTACATAGTTTTGAAATAACAGTAGAAGTAATAAATCTGAAAATGTGGAGATAATCATACAAATAATAGTTACACCGACAGACAGATATAAGGATGTTTTAATATTATGACTGAGTTAAGGAAACAAGTCTGGACTGATTTCAGTATTCTATACCTGGTTTATGTTTAACAAAGATTTTTTTTGTATGGATTTCTCTTCAAATGAACATATATACTAATATTAATTTGCTATTTTGAAAACAAATGTATATCATTAAGATTCTTTTATAATATATAAATCAGTTAACCTCTGTCAGTTTATTCATATCTATCTCTGTTTATTCATATCTGTCTGTCTATCTGTTTATTCATATATGTCTGTATGTCTGTTTATTCATATCAGTCTGTCTGTTTGTCTGTCTGACTCTATGCTACAGTCAATCCGTGGAACCAGTCTTTACACATATTACACAAAATAACTAAAGTGATTCAAGTCATATTGCTGACAGTTATTATACAGGGTTTGTTGTTTTAGTTTTTTTATTTGGTGTTCCTATGATGGGTAATTATATTAAAAAATATTTACAAGGAGAGAGATTAGTCATAAGCACTCGATATATAAATTAAAAACATCTACGTAAATTAAAAAACCGGCAGAAATCGGAATAATCAGCCTAGTCGTGAAGCCGCTTTGTCTCTCAAAGGCGAGGTGCGAACAATGTCACCAAAATTACAAGAAAAGTAAACCTCAGCATGGCGAAAAGCCTGATTTGCTTTTACAGATACTTTCTTTGTTCATAACAGGATTGATGATTATAATGATTATAATCATTATAGCAGTTCTTACTTATATTACTAAACGTATTTTGTACCAATGTTCCAGCAGCAATACTAATAATAATACATTTTTCTTCTATATACTAGCTATAGATAGTTTCAGTAACGTAATACTCTTTATACAAAATAAAAATGTTTACATTGTATCGTGTCTATATATGAAACAGAAAATATAAAGCAAATATAAACACTAAAAGAGACACACACAGAACACACACACACAGACTTATATAATTATAGTAAGTAAATAAACTACAAATATATGTAAATAAGTAAATTTCTCTTTAACCATCCATAATATTCACGGAAAAAAAAGCCGATGAGGAATTCTTAAAGTCAGTTTGTAAATTTGAGAATTAAGATATTTAGCTAAGGCGAGTTTTGTGTAACAAAGTTTTAAAATGTGTCAGCCTGGGCTGGATTCTCTCGCTCTTTTCACTGACGTCTGCGGGAATCTAATGTATGACGTCAGCAAGGAAAACTCGGGTCTGAGTAACAAGCGACAAACGGGTTTTTGCACGGCCCAGTGATTCCTTTTGATAAACAGGGAGGTAACTGAAGAGGACCTTTAATCTTTGACCTTGCTTTGAAAACTGCGATAAGCGTTTGCCAGCGGCTGATGATAAAATACTTTTCTCACTTTTGATATTGTCATCATGCTGGGTAATGTGTGCCATTAACAGCGTATATCTTATATATATATACAAACATTTTTGGTATTATAACAAAATAGATTTCTAAATTAATAAACTTAAGCTATTAATCGATTAAGTATCTAGTTCATAAGTGTAGTATTATAATCAGTTTTATTTATTAATCCCTGTCATAGTTTTTTAAACAGATCCTAGACAGTGGCAACAACAATAACAGCAGCAACAACAACAACAACAATAATAATTACAAAACAAAACGAAAACACAAACTATTATTGTTATAAAGTTTGCAAAATCTGATCTTCTTTTGTTTGTGCAAAACACATTTTATTAGCAGCTGAATTAACATAAAACAAAACACCTGTTTTCACAGGACGACTAAATTGTAAGGTGTAGTTTTTCTTCTTCTTTTATTATCATTTTGAAATTTGTACTAAACGAGGCGATTAAACAATGTTGATCCTCTCTGCACGCTGTAACATTCGATATCCAGTATTAAATTAAACAAGATGTATTTTTCATGACGAAGTATTTTATCTGTGTCAGTCACGCGGTCCTGCTGAATCACGCGATCAGCTGACTGTTGTCGTTCTGCCAGAAGATGTAAATATTTGTTTATCAGTGTCAGGAGCGGACCTGAGTTAAATAATAGATGCGGTTCGCTAGTGTTTTGTAAATATGTTTATACCTGTGTTTATTATTTTTTCTAAAGTAATGTCATGATATATAATAGATAAAAATCACATAGTGGCTTGACCCGAACTAAACAAACATATTTCTATTTTGTCTTGCAAATTTTTTTCTAATATAAATATAAATACTACTACTATTACTACCTCCACTACTACTACTATAACTATCATTATCACCAATCGTAGAATAATACTACTTCTAATAATAGATATGTTCATTCCTTTTGTTATTTTATTTTTATTATATTTACATATTTAGTTATTATCTTTGCTGACTACCCTCTTTTGGGCTGTACCTGAATTAATTTTATGAAACTCGTATGACTGCGCGTATTCAAAACCCGACTGAACAGGATGAAGCGTTTCGCCTCGGTAAACAGATATAATGTAAAGTGTTAAACTATGCACAGGGGATCAACACTGGCGTGTCAGTGGGCATACGAGAAGAAATTCCAACCTCTTTTTATATCTGATAGTTGTATTATGTTGTCTTATCTTAACAAGATCCAGAATCATCCAGTTCGACGTTAAGTTTCAGATAGGATTTATTTTTCCAGTGTGTGTGTGTGTGTGTGTGTGTGTGTGTGTGTGTGTGTGTGTGTGTGTGTGTGTGTGTCTGTGTGTGTGTCTTAAAACAGGTTCATTTTTAAATGAGCATGTTATTCGTGGTAAATGATATCTAACAAAGACCCGATTCAAGATAGTTTATTATTCACATTTTGAAAATAAATAAGTAAGTAAATAAATAAATAAACAAACGAAATGATGGTGGTGATGATGAAGATGATGATAATAATTAAAATAATAGTAATAAATAAATAAATCAATCAATCAATAAATAAATAATAGTAATAGTATCTCTGACAGAAAATAATAGTTTTACGCATAAAAATCTCTCTCTCTCTCTCTCTCTCTCTCTCTCTCTCTCTCTCTCTCTCTCTCTCTCTCTCTCTCTCTCTCTCTCTCTCTCTCTCTGTCTGTCTGTCTGTCTGTCTGTCTGTGTGTGTGTGTGTGTGACGTACATGTTAAAAAAGTTTTTTTCTTGCTTTCTTTCTTTTCTTAGATGAAAAGGGTCTGTTCACTTTTGTCTTTATAGTACTCCTGAATAAATCTGTCATATTAAAACACATTTTTATTTTTCATACATCAAACAATGTACTATGTTTCGCTTCACTAAACAAATAAAATCTTATTTAAAAAAAAAAAAAAATTTACGCGGTGTATGGAGACGTGAAAAGCTATAAAACTAGAAGTAAAAGAAAGATAGACACAGCAGAAGAAACAATTCCTTTGTTCGTCAGTGAAACAAATCTTATCTTTATTTTCTTAGAGTGGCCATATTCAAGATTTCTGTGTTTCATTTTTTTTTCTTCTTTCTCCTCCCACCCCTAGTCGCTGTTAACTGAACAAACGTGGGTGATTTCACTTTGTAATTTCGACCTTTTCTGTCCTCTCTGTGTGTATGTGTACGAGTGGGTCTATATATATATATATATATATATATTCCCTAGGAAACTAAAGTTCGAAAGGACAAAAAAAACAACAACAACTGAGAGTAACATTGGCTAAAACATTGAATAGTCCTAACATGATATTCAGTTCACTTCTCTGTAAATTTATTGACAAACGTGTAGATAAACAGAGTGCGAATCATAATTAAAATACTTGTGTGTGTCATAATAATTAATTTAAGGAAATCAGTTTACTTACACTCATAGAAAAAAATGGCTTTGTAACACAGTTACACACACATGCACACACTGTATATATTTTAATTAGTCAATTAATAAAATTCGTACTATAATATTTTGAATTAATTAGTTTAAAAACAATGGGTGTGTGTGTGCGTGTATTAATAATAAGAAAAAGATATCTAATATATAGAGGGAAAATATATGAATTATTATTATTATTATTATTATTATTATTATTATTATTATTATTATTATTATTATATTATTATGTATACTTTGTACCTTATTTTTCATTGCTATTCATTAATTATATATATATCTGATAAAAAGGATAGATATATTACTTTACCTATATCCTCACTGAATCAGTTTGATACTTGTCTGGTGGACTAACAGTCATTTACCAATTAAACATAGCTGACAAATCAAAGTGAATCCCAAAACGACCACCAGAATGTCACAGACAGGAACTATAAACATTAGCGCATAATGTTAGTGATATCAACATATGATTTGCATGATCATACTGTTCTTGTTATTATTTCTTCATTGTTGTTGTTATTACTATTACTGTTATTATTATAACAACTATTATTGTTGTTGTTATTACTATTACTGTTATTATTATAACAACTATTATTGTTCTTGTTATTATTATTATTATTATTATTGTTGTTGTTGTTGTTATTATTATTACCGACTGACACTTTGTATAAAATGTTCTGTTCACAGATATTAAGCATGTTCTTTGACCCTCTCTATCATTAATACGTAGAAACCTGAAAACAAAAATAACTGATATCTCAAAAACGTGACTAGATACTAAATTGGATACCTCACAAGAGATCTGTACACTCGTGTTTTAAATCCCGGTGTTACTAATCATATTTCGTCTTTTCTTGTCTGTGCACGATCGAGTTAGTTTCAGCAAGAGACTGGTTCACTCTAACAACAGAGGAGGGGAACAGGGCCGGTACTGAGGCTTCAGTGTTTTAAGATGAGGAACAAAAATATATAGTCTTGTTTCGTTTTGTTTTATTTATTTAATTATTTATTTATTTATTTATTTATTACATTTTTATTTGTTCAGTTTGATTTCCGATTTCTAAGACTTATAAGCAGAGAGATGTGATGTTTGCAGTTCTAACTTTAAATGTTATGACTTCATCTTTCTAAAATAGATTACAATAAAATCACTTTCTCACACACATAGTCACACACACACTTGCGTTTTAACGTAACAAGAACTTCGATATATATATATTTTTGCTTGTATATATATATATATATACACAAACACACAAAAACATAAATAAATAAATAAATGATGTATACAAAGGTAAGATCTAGAGAATTAGTAGGTGAAAACAAAGAAAACAAAAGAAAAATCCGAGATAGGAAAAACGTGACTACGTATTAAATTTAATATCTCAATGAAAATCTTAGACGCGTGTTTTAAATGCAGGTGTTACAGATTAGGTTTTGTCTTCTGTTTACTCTGCACGTTGAAGTCAGCTTAAACAAGGGACTGATTCACAATAATCTAAGGTGAGGGTGACAGGGCCGGTACTGAGATTTGTAGAAATTAATGATGAGAAATAAAACTGACAAAGATAGTTGGGCACACAGAAAACTTGAAATAGATCCAACAGCAACACTGAACATTTCTTAGATGGGGAATTAATAATTATGAAACAGTAATTAAAATAACTTCACAAAACTGTTCTACTAGCATGGTACCGCTGAATGACGTCACATGATGTAACAGTTTTCTGTAAAACTGTAAAATATGACAGTTTACATAATTAATTACTTATTTTTATGGCTATACTGTTATTAGTATTATTACCACTAGTATATAATTTACTTATTAAATAATGCCATATATTTCAGGTATATTGCAAATGTTTTTCTCTCTTTCTTTTTATTTATTTATTTATTTATTTATTTATTTATTTATACAGAAGCAAAATTATTTTCGTTTTTGGCTCCACATCCATTAACAGAGAGAGAGAGAGAGAGAGAGAGAGAGAGAGAGAGAGAGAGAGAGAGAGAGAGAGAGAGAGAGAGAGAGAGAGAGAGAGAGAGAGAGAGAGAGAGAGAGAGAGAGAGAGAGAGAGAGATTGATCATAAGCAGTGGGTATCTAAATAAAAACATGTTCGTAAATAAAAACGGCAGAAATCGGACAACTCAGCCAAGTCGTGAAGCCGAGTTGTCTCTCAAAGGCGAGGTGCGAGCAGTGTCACCAAAATTACAATAAAAGTGAACCTGAGCATGTCGAGAAACCTGATTTGTTTTTACAGATAGTTTGTTTGTTCATGACAGGATTGATGATTATAATGCCAGCAGTTCTCAAGTACATTACTAAACGTATTTCGTACGAATACTGTAGCAATGATAATAATAATAATAATAATACATTTTTCTTCTATATACTAGCTATAGATAATTTTAACAACGTAAAAATCTTTACATCAAATACAAATATTTACATTGTATTGTCTGTATATATGAAACAGAAAATAAAAAGCAAATATAAACACACACACAACACACACACACACGCTTTAGTAATTATAGTAAGTAAATAAACTACAAATATATGTAAATAAGTAAATTTCTCTTTAACCATCCATAATACTCTTTTCACGGAAAATACTCGATGACGAATTCTTAAAGTTAGTTTGTAAATTTGAGAATTAAGATATTTAGTACAATCGAGTTTTGTGTGTAAAAAAGTTTTAAAATGTGTCAGCCTGGGCTGGCTTCTCTCGCTCTTTTCACTGACGTCTGCGGGAATCTAACATATGACGTCAGCAAGGAAACTCGCGTCTGAGGAACAACAAACGATAAACGGGTTTTTGCACGGCCCAGCAGTTACTACTGATGAACAGGGAGGTCACTAAAGAGGACCTTTAATCTTTGACCTTGCTGTCAAAACTGCGATAAGCGTCTGTCAGCGGTTTATGATGAAATACTTTTCTCACTTTTGATATTGTCGTCATGCTGTGTAATGTGTGTCATTAACAGCGTATATCTTATATATATATATATATAAACATTTTTGGTATTATGACAAAATAAGTTTCTAAATTAATGAACTTAAGCTGTTAATCGATTAAATATCTAGTTCATAAGTGCAGTATTAAATATCTAGTTCATAAGGCAACAACAGTAACAGCAACAACAGCAGCAGCAGCAACAATAATATAATTTAATACTAATTCGATATCCAGTATTAAATTAAACAAGATGTATTTCTCATGACGAAGTATTTTATCTGTGTCAATCACGCGGTCCTGCTGTAGCATGCTATCAGCTGACTGTTGTCATTCTGCCAGAAGAGTTAAATGTTTTTATCAGTGTGAGGAGCGGACCTGAGTTAAATAATAGATGCGGTTCGCTAGTGTTTTGTAAATATGTATGTACCTGTGTTTATTATTTTTTCTAAAGTAATGTCATGATATATAATAGATAAAAATCACATAGTGGTTTGACCCGAACTGAACAAACATCATTTTCCAAAGTATGTTTCTATTTTATCTTTCGAAATTAAAAGATTTTTGAAAAGATACTTGTCTGGTGGACTAACAGTGATTTACCAATTAAACATGGCTGACAAATCAAAGAAGAGAATCCCAAACGACCACCAGAATTTCATAGACAGTAATTATAAACATTAGGGCATGATGTTAGTGATTTTTTTTTAATTTTTTTTTTTTATCATACTGTTATTGTTATTTTTATAATAATGATTACTGTTCTTGCTATTATTATTATTATTATTATTATTATTATTATTATTATTATTATTATTATTATTATTATTCTAGATGTTGTTGTTATTATTATTATTATTATTATTATTATTATTGTTTTTGTTGTTGTTGTTATTATTATTATTATTACCGAATGACGCTTTGTATAAAATGTTCTGTTCACAGATATTAAGGATGTTCTTTGATCCCCTCTCTCAATTAATACGTAGAAACCTCAAAACAAAAATAATTGATATCTCAAAAACGTGACTAGATACTAAATTGGATACCTCACAAGAGATCTGTACACACGTGTTTTAAATTCCGGTGTTACTAATCATAGTTCGTATTTTCTTGTCTGTGCACGATCGAGTTGGTTTCAGTAAGGGACTGATTCACTCTAATCACAGAGGAGGGGAACAGGGCCGGTACTGAGGCTTCAGTGTTTTAAGATGAGGAACACAATTATATGGTTTTGATTCTTTTTCTTTTATTTATTTATTTATTACATTTTTATTTGTTCAGTTTGATTTCCGTTTTCTAACTCTTACAAGCAGAGAGATGTGAAGTTTGCAGTGCTAAAATTAAATGTTATAACTTCATTTTTCTAAAACAGATTACAATACAAATCACTTTCTCCCATACATAGACACACACAAATGCATTTTAACGTAAAAAGAACTGTAACAAGACCTTCGAGATATATATATATATATATATATATATATATATATATATATATATATTTATGTTTGTATATATATACAATCATAAATAAATAAATAATGAATACAGAAGTAAGACCAAGATAATTAACAGGTTAAAACAAAGAAGACAAAAGAAAAACCCGAGATAGGAAAAACGTGACTACGTATTAAATTTAATATCTCAATGAAAATCTTAGACGCGAGTTTTAAATGCAGGTGTTACAGATCAGGTTTTGTCTTCTGTTTAGTCTGCACGTTGAAGTCAGCTTAAACAAGGGACTGATTCACAATAATCTAAGGTGGTGACAGGGCCTATATAATTTATTTAATGTGTTTATTTGAATAATATTAAATTTTTTCTGTGTTTTTTTATTTATTTGTTTATTTTTTATTTATTTATTTATTTATTTAAATACAACAAAAAATATTTGATGTTTAGCTTTTCGCTCCACATTCGTTGAGAGAGACAGAGAGAGAGATATTTGCTGCATGAACTAAGTTCCTGTTTTTTCTTGTTTAGAAAAGTAGAATGAACAATGAATGACTGACTAATACTACTTACTTTGTTTTGTAAATGACAAAAGTTCTGTAAAGATTAGAATCTAGCTTACAGACGCACTACATTTTACACACACATTAATAACAACAAGAGTAGTTTTATGTTTTACACTGTGTGGATAATAGTTATTTGATGTCGTTAGACAGTGGTTGGGAACAGAGCCGAATTAACAACGTAGCAGATGTAGCAAATGTTCGGGTTCAGGGATAGGGATCACTTTTTTTTCTATTCTTTTTTTGTTTTTTTTACTCACTCAATGTAGTAAGATGTTCTTGCACCGTGACGTCAGAGATCACAGCAAGCAATCATGTTTTACAGACTGCACGGGGGAGCGTTCGTTTTCCTAACTGCGCCGAGTACAAAATGCAGAAAGAAAAACGTTTAAATGTGCTGACGTTGATGAGCGTCCAATGTGAGTTGTTGAGAAAGGTTGACACTATTTCCATTATAAAAGACTTTGCTCATATATAATTTAATATGTGTCTGAATCACACTTGTCTACTGCTGGGAAGATACTTTTTGTTTCCACAATGCATAGGACTGATTGTTCAAACATTAAGGTGTGTTTACTATTTGATATTTAAAACAATGGTACAATGGAAAGTAGTTTGACTTTGAACTATTAGGTTTAAAAACATCACGATATGAACGAGTGAACTGGAAGATTATGAAAACCATCGAAGCGACAACTTGTATTATTTATACTGGCATGTAGGATGTTTTTATAGTCATGATTTTCAGATAGTCTGGTTCGACAAAACATTCATTCAAGTTATCTATAAGCGATGTAGATTAAAAGAAAACAAAGTAATATTAAGATTATGAAAAAAAAAGTTGAATATTTTCTCCAAAAGCTGTCTTTAATTTTACATATGCTGTGTTAATGTATGAAACACGATATGTATTCTCATTTTAGTGTGTACACACACACACACACACATATAGATTTATATATATATATATAAAAAAAAAGACAAAACCTAATCTCTAACTCCTGCATATAAAACACGCGTCTAATATTCTATGTATATATATATATATATATATATATATACTACACTCATAATTACTTTCAGATACACGGATACAAACCCACACAAAGACACACTGTGACGAAGATAGATAATGACGTCTTCGATTATCGCAAAACACGGTTAATTATGAAACTGTGTTTCATTAGATATATTTCTTTTACATATCCAAACTAAAACATATTTTATTAAAGCACTAATTTTTATTTTTGTGTAATCTTGAGATTACCTAGTTTTATATATGAGATAGAGGAAAGATAAAATAACGAAAAATATTAAATAAATAAATATTAATAATTATAATCAGGAAATAAACTGCATTTAAATTCGATATATGCAGATAATTAAAGTTCTGTTTGACCATCCGTAATACCCTTTACTGCAAAAAAAGTCCATGATGAACCTTTAAATACATACTCTTATTTGTTTTATATATATTTTTTTATTATTATAATATTTTAAAATTTCCTACTTACATTAATTACCGGCTAGAGTACAGCCAGTTTTGACTGATAAACTAACACGGCTTTGAAATGTGTCAACCCGCGTGTCTTAGCTTTTATCTTTGATTTCGTGACAAGTCACCAGAGAGAATTCCAAACTTTTCCTTGATCTCATAAGTTTCGTGGCATCTGGTAAGATACTTTTCTTCTTCTTCTTCTTCTTTTACCGTCAGTAGGCAGTGTAGTCTGTGTCATTATCGGTATACTGTTTAACACACACACACAACATACACAGAAGATCACCTTAGAGAATTTCAAACATTAGCCTTGCTTGAATTATACATGTTCCTTCTTTTTATATATAAGTGTTATGATTTCGTGAATTGATTTATTTGTTTTTATAAAAAAGTAGGTTTGTTTATCTCTACAGATTTGTATCTCTCTCTCTGTTAACGTTTATATGTGTGGATGTGTGCGTATATGTGTGTATATATGTGTGTATGTGTGTGTATGTCTATGTGTGTGTGTGTATATGTGTATATGTGTGTGTGTGTGTATGTAGTGTGTGTGTGTGTGTGTGTGTGTGTGTGTATAGATATGTTTAAGAAAGAGTGAATACTGCTCTGACTGTGGAAAACAGATGTGATGGGTAGATACCTGTCTGTGTATGTTTATATATATATATATATATATATATAGAATATCGGCTCAGACAGGTATACATACATATATACATACATACATACATACATACATACATACATACATACATACATACATACATACATACATACATACATACATACATACATACATACATATACATACATAGATAGATAGATAGATAGATAGATAGATAGATAGATAGATACTCTCCCAAAAAAGAAACGCAAAATTACTGATTTCTTAGATACCTATTGTAAACTGACACATATCGATGTACAAACTATGAATATAAATGACATTTGGTTATTCAAACGTATAGCTTTTGTTAAAGTCGCCAAAAAGCAGGTAACACAAATTAAAGGCTATGATCGTGTTTATGAGCCAAAACGTCCCTGCATGCAAACCACGTTACCAGTGCAGGTGCACGTGTGGCACATGAAAGTTGAATACGAGGGTTATAAACATGCAAGGTTTTCGAAAACTTCTATTCATTATTTTTGTTCTCACCCAACATCAAACAAATGCCACGACTGAGTGAACCGCAACGAAACAACACCATCGGCCGTTTACAAGCTGGCGAATCCTTCTCGGCCGTAGCCCGGGTGTTCCATGTATCCCCAAGCACCATCTTGAGATTGTAGTATAGGTTCCACCGACACCAAACAAAACGTGACCGTCCCATATCAGGTAGACCACGTGCAACCACCAGGGCCCAGGACCGCTACATACGGGTACTTCATCTACGGAAAAGAAATACCATGGCAACCTCTAATGCTTCAACAATACCAGGTATGTGTAGAATGTCGGCTCAGACAGTGCGCAATTGTTTACGCGAGGCAGGTATTCGAGCCAGACGGCCTGTAAGATGAGTGGTTTTGACTCAAGAACGTCATCGACTACGAAGTCAATGGTGTCAATCTGTCTGGTTTAGTGACGAGGCTCAATTTCTGCTTCGTTCAGCTGATGGAAGATGTCGAGTTTACAGACGTCGTGGTGAACGTTTTGCTGTAAACTGCATACAGGAAGCTGACAGATTTGGCGGTGGTAGTGTGATGGTGTGGGCAGCAATCTCATACACTGGCAGGACCAACCTGGTTCACATGCAAGGCAACTTAACGGCTCACAGATACCGAGATGAAATTTTCCAGCCATATATCGCTCCAGTTATGAATAATGGTAACGCTGTATTCCAGCACGACAATGCGAGACCACATACAGCCAGACTCACAACAGCGTACCTGCACAACTATAACATTCAGGTCCTGCCCTGGCCCTCTAAATCTCCGGATTTGAACCCTATATAGCATTTATGGGATGAGTGTGATAGACGACTGATGCAGCATCAACCACAGAATCGTGGTGAGTTGGCATTATTACTACAGACAGAGTGGGCCACCATTCCACAAGGTGTAACTCGTAATGTCATTACTGCAATGGGAAGAAGATGTCAGGCAGTTCTGGACTCCCACAGTGGGCACACAAGGAATTGATATTACACTGTTATATCCTAGAATTTTAACCTTTTCAATGTAATACCATCAATACTAATGAATTGCGAAAGTGTGTGTAAAATGTGAATATTCATCTGCTTTTTGTTGATCCATTACATAGATATTCCCAATGTCAATAAAATCTACTTTTGCGTTTCTTTTTTGTTAGAGTATATATATATATATACACACACACACACATACATATATATATATAAACAGAGACAAAACGGATACCTAATTACGTTTAAATTGCAGTGAAAAATTATGTGTAGTTATTGACAATGCTAATTACTATATCAATTATTTGTCTTTCGTTCTGGAATTTACATTCAGTATCCGAAGTAGACAGCATCCGGATTAGTCACGCCAGGGTTTGTAATTTGATAGGAAATGCCCCCCACCCAGTGGAATAGCACAGTGCATAGCATCCCTGTTACTCCTATCTTCTGGCACACCACTGGCATAGACAGTTAAATCTCAGTCAGAAGGGAAATGTTTATATACAAACAGTTTCTGACTACTACAGCAGGTTTTATCAGTACTTTAATTAATTACTGTTTATGAAGGAAGTTGGTCAATAAATAATCTCAAATCAGACTTTCGCTCTTTTTATTTTTCAGTTGTGTATCACAAGTATGGGACTAGAGGTGTTTGTAGCTGCAGCTAAAAATAAAGTCAGAAAAACCTGACATTTTAAGGTTGCGGAGTGATAAAATATTTTTGCTGCAATTTAACAGACATACTGTACTTGAAACTGTTGTTAAACAGAAACATAAATAATTTTGGGCAAAAAACCCCAACAGTTTGACCCATTTCTAATGTGGAAATATTTGTTGTTCATATCAAAACCACAAATAGAAGGAATGTTTATAGTGAGATGCAGTTACAGACACAATCACTACTGCTATATGTGTGGTATATTAGGAGGGGTTTGTGATTTACAGGGTTTGTGATTTACAGGGTTTGTGATTTCCTGCTACACTAGTTTTTACACAAATCTCGGTTAGTCCAAGGTTCTTTTTTGCCGAGTGCACGGTGTGTGTGTGTGTGTGTGTGTGTGTGTGTGTGTGTGTGTGTGTGTGTGTGTGTGTGTGTGTGTGTGTGTGTGTGTGTATGTGATGAAATAATTTAAAACAGATTATTTGTTTATTTTTTAAAGTTAACTTATTATCAGTGTTAGTGAAATCAAGGGCAAGCTAATATACATGTGTGTACGTATATATGTATGCATGTTTTTTTGGTTGCATACATACACACACATATAATATTTCTCACTCTGAACAGAATAGAAACAAATAAATACATAAATAACAAAAAAAAAAATAATAATATCTGACACATTTATTTCTATATCTTTGTAATTCACCTGTTTACAAATATAAACACAAATTAAATACAAAAAAATAATTCATAATAAAAAAAAAATACAAATTTATTTATCTGTTTTTTTTTATTTATATCTCATCTATAAATAAATAAACAAAGAGTTGCTAGTCTTAGTAAAAGAAAATGGATAAATAAATGAAATAACAGTTCTTATTTTCATGTCTAACAACTAGGAAATACATACATAATGTATCTACATATTATATTTCATATACAAAAAAAAAATAAAAAAAAAAAAATAAACCAAAAAAAATGAAAAATGCATAAATAAATAAGTAAATAAATAAATAATAACAGTAACATAATAAATAAGAAATGAGATGTTTATATACATGATGCACGTGTTTGACAGAAATCAGTTCATTAGAAATCAAAAAATTCAAATCAAGTGTATGACGTCATCACTGCTGTCTGACGTCATCAGAAATACAAAACGTAAACAAACATAAATAAATAAATAAATCAAAATAAATAAATAAATAAATAAAAAAATAAATAAAAATAAAATACTACGTCAGTGATGATTAAATTTGACAGTTTTGAACGATGTTGTTTTTTTTACACTAAAAATAACAAAGCAGGTATTTGTCCGCCTGTCACACGTGTACGAAGTTGTCTGTCACTGTGTTTAGATTTGTGTGACTTACAAAATCTACAAACAAAAGAGTCTACAACAATTTCTGATTTACCATCAACTCCCCACAATGAGTCTCCTCCCTTAACATTAACAAACAAGCTGTACTCAGTGTCTTTAGTAATCTTCACTGGACGACTGAACACGACGTCATACACGTCAGACACGACGTGTTTATATCTCTGTGTCAGTGTAGACCCGTCCAGTATTTCGTCTGTTCTTGTGTCAGTGACGAAGGCGCTGACGTCGTAGTTTCGTGGTTCAAGTTGACCGTACAACTGAAATCCGCGAAGTAAAGCGTTTTTGTTGACAGAGAAAGTAATGGCGTCGTCTTCTTCACCAGAACATAGCCAGTAACCAAACCTACCAAATCTGTTTATTGTAATATGTGTTTTCATCATTGCAGTTCTCTTGTTTGAGTTAAAAGGTGAAACATCTTCATCACTGCTCACCCAGTGTCTCAAAATCTTGTTTTCTTCTGTCTCAGTGAGTATGTGAGTGGGTGTCACGTGTTCTACAAAATACGTCTGATCGAGTAATGGATAACGCACGTGCTTCACGACCTCTCCCAGTGCTTCGCGCATGTTTTTTTCACTCGTCTGTCTTCCTTGCTTCCTGCACGCGCTGTCAGCCCACTTCACAGCGGCTTCAAAAACATTTTTCTCTTCTGCTGCCAGTTCGTCTGATCGTACGATCTCAACCAGACATTCGTGACAAAGATCGGTGACTTCATCCGACTTCAGAACTTCGTCGCCATTTTCCAAAATGTAGTCCAGACTTTTTCTCCTTAGATGATGTTCATCAAACAGGTGAGCTTGTTCCAGCACGACGCACGCATTCTGTGACGACAACGACGACTCCAAATAATGTGTGCATTCATCTTCCAGTGTCGTGACTATGTACTTCTTCGATAGATACAGCAGACCGGTGACGTTGTCGCCTGTTAGGACGACGTCATCCGTATAAAGATATCTGTATAAAAGAAGTAGAGTAAGACTTTAAAACGTGAGATAATTATGTGAGATTAATTAATTAGAAAATAATTAGATTACTAACAAAAACTGTATTGTTATCAACGTTTCTGTCTGTCTGTATGTCTCACTTCCTCACTGTGTTCGTAGGTGTGTTTCCATGTTTGTTTGTGTGTGTGTGTGTGTGTGTGTCTGTGTGTTTTAACATACTTTAAAAACTCTGAAAAGATGTCTGCCTTCACATCAGGTATCACAATATCTGATTTTTCGCGAAGTTCTCCAGTCAACATCTGACTGAAAACTTCGCTTCGAATGATCAGAATTAAACGATGCGCATCGACAGCAGTTTTATGTTCCCCGACTAAAAATCTGACGTCCGTGTGTGTTCTTGTACGAAAAACGTGTTCAAGGCATTCTACCAGATTCTTCCCTGTCTGCCAACCTGAGATTACACTTGAGGTGGCCATGTTCTCACTAGAAACAGAAGATAATAATAATAATAATAATAATAATAATAATAATAATAATAATAATAATAATAATAATAATAATCATAATCATACTAAATATAATTTACAAATATTTCCGTGTACATATGACCTGTACATGGACATATTCCAAAACCGAAAGAAACACTTTTTATATAAAAAAATTAATCAAAATCATTTCTACAAAATACTTTCTGTTTAACGCCTCTGCTACTGAACACTGAGATCAGAGATCTAAAAATAAATAAATAAATAAATAAATAAATAAATAAATAAAAGATAAGGAAAGAAAGAAAAACATCGGATAGATAAAGGATAAAAAAGAAATATCTTGTGGTTATGGTAATGATTACTATCCTGATGACGAAGACACAAAGAATTATTTTTATTATCAGTATTATTATAAACAGAGGTGTGGGGTCAGTCAGGTAAGAAATATTTCACTGTGGGAGAAACGATTTTCATATCGCAATGTACTTGTGGTCATTTATAACAATTTACCTCTCGAAAAGTCAGCAAAATTATCCGTCAGTGACAGATCTAAAAAGAAACACTAAAGAACAAGAAATATTAATAAAGAAAAAACAAATAATAAAGAAACAAACCAGGATGCGATATTTTTGAAATAGAAAACAATTTAAAATACCTTCTAATTTAAACGTGCTGATGGAGAATTTATTTAAGCGACTATTTTCGGTCTGTCGACTCAACTGCTGTAGATCACCGCTATCACCGATCTAAGAATAAATGAATACAAATTAAAATAAAATAAAACGAAATGAAATAAAGTAAGCAATAAATAGCAAAATATATCAATAAGAAATAATGGCTCTACTAGGGTAGTAACAGAAATAGTAGTACTAGTATTAAAGATATTACTACTACTACTACTACTAGTAATAAATTAAGAACACTGGAATAGTTAAAACATTATAAAATAAAAATATCATAGACTTTCAATATGGCGGACTTGTTTTATTTTTGCTTTGTGTACTTTTGGTTCTCAAAATCCTCCACTGATAAACACGCGAGTGACGTCAGATATTTTACACGTCATCAAGTGCAGTGGCGTGCAGAGGTGAGGGCCGAAGTGGCTCTGGCACCGGGCATCCAGATTTATATTTAAATCGAATAAAGTGTTTATGTTTTATCTGTGTTTACGTATTCAAAATATCTTCCTTTCTCATACTATTCCTCAGTGCTAGGCCTTGTACTTGAATCTTTGGGAATTACAATCAAGGAGTTGGCCCCGGGCTTCACCAGACCTCCACACGACACTGATCAAGTGTCACGTTGTTAGGTTTCAATGTCAGAATAAAATAAAGAAATCGTGCTACGAGATATATGTATACTCATCTTACAGAAATCTTCTTTAAAACTGATTACAACAATTGAATAGATTAAGTACTACTAGATTGCATTGTTTATAGGTAAGTTATGAAATCTGTATAATAATAATAATAATAATAATAATAATAATAATAATAATAATAATAATAATAATAATAATAATAATAATATAAACAAGAGCAAAAACAACAATAAGAAGAAGAAATAAATTTTACAGTGCACTAAATATACGTGTACCTATTTTATTTCTCTGACGATGCTTGCATGACCAGTATATCAAGTTAAGCTAAAACGTGACGTTTGTTTGTAATGTAGCTAAGATAAAAATAGGGTGCCACAGCTTTATCAGAATCAAAAAGGTATACTCGGGTGTTATTTACAACGATCTGACAAATTCATTGTTAAAAAAATGTCTGCCCATAAGTGTAGAAATAAACCCGTGAAAATTTGAAATTATTTCCATTTGTCATTATTTCAAGGAAGAAGATATAGACAACCCAATTATTTCCAATAAACAGAACAAACTAACAAACTCGTAAAGAGAAAACAATACTATTATATAAGATAATATTATCACATCTTCTATTGGCACGTACCATATCTTTGAAAAGCCTCACACTGTAATACTGTTTATTATATGTATATCAATAGCAGTATATCAATAATAATAATAGTAATAATAATAATAAATTAAATTAACACAATATAAAATACATTGTAGTTTCAAAACACATATTTACTTGAACAAATTTCTGATCGATAATTTCTTAGAAAGAAGTAATTTCTTTTTAACTCTACTATTGATTACAGAGATCAGGGATCTATAAATAAATAAATAAATAAATAAATAAATAAATAAATAAATAAATAAATAAAATGATATAAAGTAAAACGAAATAACCAGATACAGCATAAACTATAAACGATTAACTGATCTCTTCAGATAGAGGAAGCAATTATCCGGCGTCCTGAAATACCGAAAGACCAGAAAACCAGAACTTTTCCCCGACGCAATTTTCATACTTTGCGCGCACGGGTTTTGTCCTCACCAGACCGTAACTGCTCTTTCAAGCCGCGTGTTGTTCATTCACTCGCCGCATTGTTTACGTGTCGAGTCGCCACAGTTGTGTGTCGTCAATTTTCTTTATTTATTATTATTTTTTTAAATTGTAAAATGTTTATGCCTAAATATTTACGAATTGAAATCCCTTGGCACGAGAAAACCGGAAGATCCAGAAATTCGGAACGCCTCAGGACCCAAGGAGTCCCGATAATTGATCCGGTACCTGTATTTAGGTGATACTATTACAACTACTGCTACTGCAACTGCTACTACTCTAATAGAATAATAATTATTATTATAATGACGACACCATTATTATTTGTATTTCTTCTTAGTATTTTTTTATCTTATTATTGTTGATGTTGCTGTTGTTACTATTAAATATTCTTCGATATTTCTCATAAACTAGTGTGTTATCTTTAAAAAATATATATATATTATAGCTTTGACAAAATAGATTACTAATTCAATATGTCTGGTCTGATTTAAGTAAAAGTACTAATAGTACAGCATATATTAAATTACAATAAAATACAAAATACCTTCAAATTTCAAAATGTCCGCCTGCGAACAAAAGTACGTCCTTGCTTGGTGAGTGTTTTCCTGGAACTGACAACGTCCTGTTTGACAGGTCACTGAAATATCTTCTGTGTATCGCTGTTTACAAAGTCGTCTGCTCATAAACACGTGACTGAAATCAGATCTCACGCCACCTTTAGCGGTAAATACATGCAGATATATTGTAATATACAATGTTTGCCGTGTAAAGTAACGTATGTTTCAAACCTGTTAATTATATATATTTGTCATTACTTTTTTTTAGTGTTAAACATTTATTTCTCACACTATATTGATGAAAAACTGATCGCTAAAAAGTGTCTGTTAGGTAGGTCAGATAAAAATAGTGTGCTAATAGTACTGGGGACAAGAAAGGTTATACCGAGGATCGTGAAAAATGCAATGTAATGGTGAATCAGAAAATATGGGACACTCTTTTATTTGTACATAGTATGAGTCAAAGCGACCTAAGCACAGATGTGAAAAACATCACGTTCATTATTTCTTGTGTGTGTGTGTGTGTGTGTGTGTGTGTGTGTATATATATATATATATATATATATATAATAAAATAATAATTATTATTATTTTATTATTTAAATAAATAAATATGTAAATAAATAAATAAAATAAAAACATACTCATCATTTATAGTAAGAAGTTTGATTTTTAATTTATTTATTTGTTTGTTTTTCTTCTTTGTCTCTTTGTTTTTTAGTTTTTTTATTTCACCACATAAAATACAGTATAATATATACTACAGCTAATCCATTTTAATATAAAAAAGTAAAAGTAAATTAATGTTTTAAAATAGAGAAATCTCGACCACATCAGTAATAATAGTAATAATGATAATAATAATAACAATAAATCTGTTTTAGACATTACTACTAATAAATATTTGTTATATAAACAAAAATATATGTTACTGTAAGAACCATACAAAACTGCATACACAGAAAAATAATTTATATGTGCATATTTTTGCATTTTCTGTTGCTAAATTGTTAGATATATTTACAGAATGTCTTGTCTACATAATCAAAGGATGTGCATTGAATTTTCACTAGACTTATTACAAAATTAACATTTATCTGAATTTTCTATAGCATATAATACCAAATGCTTATTTGTTGTTTAGATAAATAACAAGATCTTGTACTGAAAATATTTAAGCCCTGTGTCTGTAGTTAGCTTGAATGGAAGATGTGCACTTTTCCACCATTTGTCACCGAACTTTATACCAAAATTATGCTATTTTGTTTTCTTATTTATTTCATAAAGACTCTTTATTAATAGTTAGCATTAAGCCATTGTAAATCGAAAATTGTGGTGTAGAGATATATATATATTTTTTATTATTTCAAAACGCAATGCATGAAAGCCACTATCAAGAAAGATAAAGCAATTTTGATTTACTGACCCCAAAACGAATATCAGTGAAACTCTAGAATATAAACAGTTACTCAAAAGAGAGGCAATGTCTTCGTCCGAATACACATATTAAATCCACGATATCTTTAATGCATTACAAAATAACTTAATATTTAGTGCTTGTAAACCACCATTTTCATAATCGTCAAAATATCTTCTACTTTTTCTTTCTTTCTGACTATTTTATGAGGCTTTTTTATTCCAAATAAACTGAAATTATGAAACAAATATTATAGAGAAATAATTTGTTGGATTTGGCAGTAAAGAAGAAATATAAACAACTTTCGATAAAATTAAACTTTCGATTACAGTAATTTTTTATAAAGCTAAGAAACAACAACTGAAGCAACCTTTGAACCTTATTGAACTTTGCATTAAAGTTTAGCTGTTGTATCTGATCCGTGGAAAACCGTACCGCAAGTGTTGTAAATTGTGTAGCACATTTTAATGTATGTTTTTAACATAATTTTTCTGTGATCATTTTGGTCTTTGCCTAATTTTATTATATCTGTTTTACCTTTATTAACTGTAAGAACGTATATATCAGTAAAATATTTTAATGTCTCTACATATTCTTATAGAGCTTTATCACACGAACCTAACAATGTTGTGTTGTTGGCAAATTTTGACATTTTAAATTCATTACCGTTAATCTCAATCCCGTGTATATATTTGATATTTCTTACTAAGATTACAAGAATCTCAACACATAAAATGAAAAACAGTGAAGTAATAGATCCCCTTGTCTACAACCTCTGTACATTTGAAGTGTTTAGTAATCTTACCTTTTATGTATAAACACCATTCATGTTTATTATAAATGGTCGATATTCATCTTTGAATTGAGACACCAAATTTAAATATTGATTTTCTTTTATTTTCTTTCTTTTCTTTTTTTAATTCCACGATATTATATAACTTTTAGTTTCAGTTTTTCATCAAAATCTACAATTAATTAAGAATAAATTCGAAACACTAAAGGGAAATAATTCAAACTTTCTCTTCATGCAAGTGGTAAAGGAATTATCTCCCACTGTATCAGTAAACACTTTTCTTGTCTGCTCTATGAAAATAGTTAAACACGATGTATTTGTTACTCAACATTTACTATGAACAGTGATAATTAAACAACATAATTGTACTTTATACTTATAAAAGGTTGGTTTAGAAAAACACTAATAACTCATTTTAAATATAAAACAAAACCGAACAGACAGATCTAGAAGCGACATAGTAGTAACTGTTATGTAGTTGTAACAGCTAACTCCAACAGCAGAAGTAGTAGCTTGGACATATTAGCAGCCGCTGTCGTAGTGGTTGTTGCAAAAGAACAGCAGTCTGCAGTAATTAAGACACAGTAAAGGTGCAGGCTTAGTGTCTGTGTTGGTTACTTGTATCTACGACACTTGTAACTGTTTTCCTTGTTGCTGTTCTTGAATAAATCCATTTCGATCTTCTCTAGACTTTTTATTTTCTTCTTCCTCGTTTGTTTTCCTTTTCTTCTTTTAACTAAGGAATGTTCGATATCATCTGATATTTTTAATAAACGTAACCAAGTATATTGTTTTGTTTTGTATCCCAGTTTAGTGAAGATAAAAGCTAGCTTAACGACTGTTAATGGCTGTTTAATGTTGTCGTTTTATTACAAACCACTGCCTCCTTTTGATGATCGAAAAAATCAACAAAAACGAACCCGGGAGCAGGTCAGCACTAATCATAGGAGGGGCAGATACCCACATCCGGTTGTGAACGAAAACACAGCAAATGAATTAGCTCTGCCCAATACACGTTAGTTGCAAGCATTGTCAGCAGACGATCAAATTAGAATGAGCAGACGACACTATTTTCATTTGGCGCGGTTTATTTCTCATGTTGTGCTCTTTGACTATCAACAGCAAGGTAATTGAAACTTTCAACAATGGCGGATGAAAAGGAACGATACTTTACGCATTTCAAAGAAATATCAAAATACCGGATACGAAGGCATAAATCTTCTCAGTGTTTTTAAAGTATGTGAAAACACACACACCGTCACATGCACACACTTACACACACAGACATGGAAACACGCGTATGAAAAAGTGAGGAAGACAGACATACATACAGACAGAAACCTAGATAAAATTACCGTTTTTGTTAGTAATCTAATTATTTTCTAATTAATTAATCTCACACAATTATCTCACTTTTTAAAGTCTTACTCTTCTTCTTTTACACATATCTTTATACGGATGACGTCATACTAACAGGGGACCACGTCACCGGTCTGCTGTATCTATCGAGGAAGTACTTCATCACAATACTTGAAGCCAAATGCGTAAACTATTTCGAGTTGTCGTTGTCGTCACAGAATGCGTGCGTCGTGCTTGAACAAGGTCACCTGTTTGATGAACTTGATCTAAGGAAAAAAACTGTTGACTATATTTTGAAAAATGGCGACGAAGTTTTGTAGTCAGATGAAGTCACCGATCTTTGTCACCAATGTCTGGTTGAGATCATACGATCAGACGAACTGACAGCAGACGAGAAAAATGTTTTTGAAGCCGCTGTGAAGTGGGCTGACAGCGCGTGCAGGAAGCAAGGAAAACAGACGAGTGAAAAAAACATGCGCGAAGCACTGGGAGAGTTCGTGAAGCACGTGCGTTATCCATTACTTGATCAGACGTATTTTGTAAAAACATGTGATACCCACTCACATACTCACTGAGACAGAAGGATTCAAAATTACAAAACATTTCCTTTGTCCAGATGAAGATGTTTCACCTTTCAACTCAGACAAGAGAACTGCAATTATGTTAAAGCTTATGGAAATAAGAGGTCACCCAGATATATTTTATGGGGCGACTAATGTTTTTTACATCCCAATCGCCTATACGGAACTTTCGCTGAAATTCGGTGACCGGATATTTGGAGCCCAGCATATTATCTCTCGTATTAAGAAATGTGTTTTGTAATACCAATTGATATTTTAATATTTTTTTAATATTTCAGTCAGAACATGTCACTAATTGCATCTTGTGATAACTTCTAACATTTTGTGACATTAGCTGTCACATGTTTCTTCATAATGCTTAGATCATACAATTTTAAATTTATAATTTTAATATTTCAGCATGTTTTTATATATAACTATCTTATTCAGTTGTTCAACTGAGATTTGTCCATGTTTAAAATTTTTCAGATTAAATAATTAATATTTCAGCTACATTATTTTTCATATTATAGATATATAAATCCGTTTTTTTCTATCTTCAGTACTTGAGTATTTCAGAAACTGTTGCTGAAAGTGGAAATCTTCCCTCAACATTTTTATTTTTGTTTGCTGCTGCTGATGTGATGTCACCTCTATTTAAACTGACTCATGCAGAACGAGAATGTTAACAGCAGTATTCAGTATACTTAATCAATATTTGTGAATACAATGTTTTGTGGCAGTGATTTTGTTTCTACATGATTTATATTTGACTATTTTGTCACATTGCTTAAAGTAATTACTGATTATTGATAGATATAATAATTTTAAAAATGTAACTTTCAATTTATGGCTAATTTAAGAAACGAAATCTGCCTCTGCTGTCTAACGAAAACAAAAACTGATGCATTGTGGGTTTTTAAAAATATTTACATAATTTACTTTCTTATTTATTTAGTTATCTGCTTATTTACTTATTTCATTCATTGCTAAGCATTTACTTATTTAGCTACTTACTTATCTCATTTGATGTGATGTCACCTCTATTTAAACTGGAAAATCATTCAGAGGTAGATCACTTTTAATTTTTCTAATTAATTACTATTTTTAATTTATGAATATATGATTTATATAATAATTATTGTAAATGTTGTTTGAAAATTAAGCTTCAAAGATTGAGCAGACATAATTTTATTTTTCTCTTTTTGTCATTGTTGTTTTTTTATCAGAAAAGAAACAACTGAGATTTGCCTGAAAAAACTCAGAACTGAAAGCATGTTGCTCTGGTCAAAAGCTTTATATCATTTGTAAGAAATTAAATATATTTATGCGTCAATTAATTATTCTGAAATATTCAAAGCAGATAAAAATAATAAAAAATAAATAGATAAAATTTTGGAAACCCGTTATTAATGACTGCTAGTTTTTAGTTTAGTTCTTAGTATTATTTACTTATTTATTTTATTGTTATCATCATCATTACTATTTGAATTTTGTATTATTGTTATTGTCAATGATAAACATTTAACATCTTTCGGGTGATGTTTTTAAACAAAAATAATTAACTTTGATAAGTTAAAGATAAATCTTTTAAATTTCATTATATCATATATTTTAGTTATTTCACTTTGTTCTCTGGTGTGAGACACTATAAGTCTCCCTGACTCTGAAGATTTCCGGCGAAACATCAGTTGACTACAGTCTGAACAAACTGGAGGAAGAATCCCAGCTTTGTTATAAAATCTTCATTTACATCCAGTTGCTCACACTTTCAGCAGGTACTGGCTTTTTAAGATTATACTTTGCTGTTGTTAATGAAATGAAATACAATAAAATACAATAAATGAAATAAAATACAGTGAATTATATTACTAATACTATTAATTTCCAGCTTTTACCAAACTGTAACATGTTTTATATCCAAAGATAGCAGTGTGCTTTAAAAATGTTAAATAAGATTTATATATTTTCTTTTTTACTTTTAAACAAAATGTCTATTTTGTTTCAGTTTTAAACAGGAGAACCAGATCTATATTAAACAGTTATGCCTTTTTATGTTTTATTTTATTTTATTTTTTTAATGGTAATCTTCAAATAAACACAAACAAAATATACAAAAACGAAATAAAGAATATTATATTCAAAGCGCTCAAAATAAAAGGTCTTGATTATTTAAATATGAGTTTTTAATATTTCTGTGGCTCAAGAAGTGACACTGGAACAGTTCTAATCTTTATCACTGTATCTTACTTGTTTGTGTCATGGGCAACTCCAAAGCATATAGGCAGAATTTGTGTAGTTGATTGAATTAAATATTTGTTCTTTCTATTGAGCTGTCGTAGTTTCATGTTCTAATGTTGAAGTTTGAACTAGAGGCATTGACTTTTTCGGATCTGATATAAAATAAACTAAATTAATACAATTAAAATGTACTTTTCTTCAACTTCAAACAGTTATTAAAATTTTAGTTTTCTCAGGATACACATTTATTGAATGAGAAGATGGTTTAGGTTTACAAAAACACCGAAAGAAATTTCTAATTAACAATCAAAAATAAACATTCCACTACAGGTTGTGCTGTCAGCTGTTTGAGAAGATTTACAACCATGTTTTATGTTCTACAACATCAACAATGTGTGCAGCGCAGCATCACAGAATGATTACAGTTACTTGCTGTCAACACTGGAGCCGACGTTGATGATGATGATGAATTGAGTGAGAGGTGAACAGACCAGGCAGACATCAGCAGTTTGTGAATCTCCAAACCCTGTAAGTCCTGCCCTGTTCTCATTTACATAACATTAATATTCATTACTTAATCATAAATATTCATATTGTATTTGATATCTATTGTTTGAGGTAAGTAATTGTGAATACTAAATGATATTTAAAACTGACACATGTAGAATAAAAATGTTAACATTTAGTAGCATTCAGTATATATAATCAATACTTGTTTGTGAATACAATGTTTTGCGGCAGTGACTTTGTTTTTACATGATTTATGTTTGAATATTTTGCCACATTGCTTAAAGTAATTACTGATTAGTGATAGATATAATAATTTTAAAAATGTAACTTTCATTTATGGCTAATTTAAGAAACGAAATCTGCCTCTGCTGTCTAACTGAAACAAAAACTGATGCATTGTGGGTATTTAAAAATGTGTATACTTTTTAAAAATATTTACATAATTTACTTTCTTATTTATTTCAGTTCTCCGCTTATTTACTTATTTCATTCATTGCTAAGCATTTACTTATTTAGCTACTTACTTATCTCATTTGTTTCAATTGTTCTTTCTTTATTGTTGGTGTTATTATTTTTTATAACTGACAATATTTTAAATATATACATACACATGCACACTCAAACACCTTATTACTATTATTGTTATTCTTAGTGTTATTGTTACTATTATTATTATTATTACTATTATTATTATTATTTTAATTCCAAATTTTACTTTCAGGATTTGATTTATAGTGATCAGAAAGTGCAGGAGGCCCTATTGAGGTCAAAATCTAATGTGAGCTTCACCAGCAAGGTAATAGACAGTTATATTGGTTAAATTATGAAAATCAAATAAAACTAAAATAAATAATTTCTTTATGATTAATTCTTTAAAGATGAAATTATAATAGTAATTCTAATCATTATTTTTATCTCAGACTGTTTACATTATTAAACTATGTTATCTTATTAATGAATCATTCTAAAACATTATACGATTACATTTTTAAAATAGTTTTAAATTAATGATTCTGTATTTTATAATATCAGTGTCCACACATTGTACCTGACATTGTATCAAAAAAAACCATTTAATTAAATTATTTGTTATTTAGAAAATATGGAAATATAAATAAATGTCAGTTGCTCTGTATATTTTGGTCAAAACAAAAAGTAAAATAAAATAAAAATTAATATTATTAATAATTTAGAAATACTGATCTTTTATTGTGGTGTAAATAGTGTGAAAGGTGTGCACTGGCTAAGCTGCCACAACTCAAACTGAAACTACCTTTGGAACATCACTTTACTACCAGACGTCTTGAGATTGTAGGCGTCGATTTCATAGTGATGGAGCCATCTTCTGGTGGCAAAGAAAATGTCTTAAACATGACTTTATGTTTTCTAGTACTTATTTTGTTTGTAACATTTAAAAATTCTTACTTGATCTCTGTTGCTGATGTACGACAGCATGACATTCATCTTATCTAGAGAAAATATCACCACATTCCTTCCTCTCTACAAACATAAATACAAATATAATTAATACATAGTGTCTTAGAATGACTTTGATATTATCATTTTGACCTGGAAAACAGAAATGTCTGCAGATTGTGTTGCATGGTTTAATTATCTAAATCTGTTGTATTTTCTAGATTCAATGATTTTCTGTCTGAAATGCTTAATTACGTGTGCACACATGGACAGGAAGACACATGTCAATTTCTTTTATAATGGAACCAGAAAATACAAATACAAATAATAATAATAATAATAGAAACTTAATACAGCTTCATTATGACATCTACAAAACATTTATCGACAGTTTTAATGTGTCTTGTTTATCTAGTTATAATATATTACAATTCATTTTACATCTTAAGTTTTCTTATTTGCAATCAAATATTATTCTTTAACAAAGTCCCTAATATTAATCCAGAATGTCTTTTCTTTATTTCTTTTTTACTTTAGAATCCTGAAGATTATCTGCATACGGCGGTCCCACGATATCGCTGTACTTAACTATTTGGAAGAAATAATGAAATATACTTGCATATATGAAGGCAAACATACTTAGGTTTGCAATTTTTGAATCATGTCCATGTCATTGTGTTAACAAATAAATGCAGTTAAAACATTAAAACAGTTGGTGAAAGTTCAACATTGCACTGGCTTCCATTCAAGGGAGGTTATCACGATGTCGCGGTAAATCGCAAACTTTACAATACGGTGGACCGAACGGGTAAAAAATTGCTCTTTTTGTACACACATTCTTAGTAATGTCTAGTAAATTAACTTCAACAGAAGAACGAAGAATCAACTTAAAATATTTCGTTTTCTAATTGTAGTAACGTATTTGTTTCCAATGGAAAAGTCGGTAGTAATAATTATTCTTATGCAAGACTGTGTGGACATTTAGAAATACTACCAAGACTCAACACTCTGACTTTAGAACAATATATTAAGTGTGACCAGTGAGTACAGATATCGCATTTTGCCCATTTCACAATGAGTCTATAATCTAGCACCATCTTAAGTTGAGATTAAACAAGCCTTTTTCAATAATTCTGAAATTGCCTTGATTAAACACTGAAAAAATGTATTATTAATTTAATAAAAATATATGTTTTATATCTTGCCATTTATTTAGTAAAGCAAAAATATTAATTATATTTATGTTTATTTCAATATATTTCATTTTTTTTTATTTTATTGTTTTTTCTCTCGTTTTTAATGCCCTGAAAACGGTGATGATGCGATTGAAAAAGAATGCAAGGATTAAACGAGTAAACATGCAAAAGAAAATGTAAAACAAGATACAGAATAAAAAATGGGACAGAGAAGCAATAGAATGAAAACATAGCAAATATAATTAGAATAAAAGAACGAGAGACAATAAAATAAAATAAAATAAAATCGACTGCTTAGAAAATAAGATGAGTATCTCAAACGTTATGGGCATTCATTTGAACGTCACTCTAATGTAATTTGTTTACTTTTGTTTACTTTTGCACACTGTATTTATTTTGTTTTACTTTCTTTTTTTTTTTTTTTTTTTGCTTTCTTTTCTATCTCTCTCTCTCTCTCTCTCTCTCTCTCTCTCTCTCTCTCTCTCTCTCTCTCTCTCTCTCTCTCTCTCTCTCTCTCTCTCTCTCTCTCTCTCTCTCTCTCTCTCTCTCTCTCTCTCTCTCTCTCTCTCTCTCTCTCTCTCTCTCTCTCTCTCTCTCTCTGTCTCTCTGTATAGATTAACTGGCTTTACTGGTATGGGGAAATATCAAATACAAATAGAGATACCAACACGCGCGCGGGCACACACACACAAAGGGATTTGTGGTTGGTTTTAGAAAACAACCGCAAGGGCACCGGCTAACTGTCGACATCCGAATAAATCGTAACCACAATTTACAATGGAAAAACAACAACAACAACAGCTACAACTACAGCATAAACTTGTTCTGGATAAATCGCTAGATCCTATTTCACAAACAAAATGTTAAAAACGGATGATAAACGAAGAAACAATGGCGTATGAATAATAATAATTAATGTATTATTAGATACTTCACTGCCCGTTTGACCATCAGCTTCAAAGCACGCTAACACGCGCACGCACACACTCACACACACAGACACAGAAAAATATGTATACACCAAACTGTAACGATTACTACAATACAGAATCGTATTGTGATACAAAGGCTTCGATACGATACATCGATTCGGGAAAGATGTGTCCCGATACAATACGATGCATCGATGTTTTAATAAATTTGGCATGAAGTTAATGGAGATATTTACAAACGTACAGAGAAAACGTAACATCCATGTTTCGCCGCTGTAAATACCGAACGTTTCAGGTTACTATTAACAGTCCTCGAGGTTGTTATCGTCACGTAACCTGTACACCATCATCACGAAGACATGGAGGAAACGGGAACATTTATTTTTATTTGTTTATTTATTTATTTATTTAATGAAATATACTTTTCAGAAAAATTAATATTTTCATTATTCAGGCAAACAAAGTATATATATATAAAACATTCAGAAAAATGGCGTCCAGGAAGAACGTTATACCGCGATTTGTGCGATGCTGCTGATGCGCCATTTCTGCGATATTTCGGGTTTCAGTTATTATGTCGAAGAAGGGAGAAAAACTCAAGAAAAGTCAAGAGTCATGTACAGACACTGCGCGTCAACTCTGAAATACTCTGGCAATACAACAAATCTGTTAACAACAGACGTACAGAGTCACCACTCGGCCTGGTACAGCGCTTGTACAAACTGAGTCTGAGTCTGTTTTCAGATGGCACTATCATCAGTAGATCCGCCCGTAGGACTCAATCTACCAAATTCGGACAAACGCAGACTCTCTGTATCGTAGACTAACTTGGTTTCTTAGATAACTTAAGTCTTAAATCTTTGAGATTAAAGTTTTCGTACAGTTTTAGCAATAATGATTTAGTATTTATCTTCTCTTTCCACAGTTTAAACAGCAGCGGCTCTCTCATTTGTGCCTTCATTGAACTAAATATTTATTTATTTATTTATTTATTATTTTTATTGTTGTTATTGTTGTTGTTGTTATTATTATTATTATTTTATTTATTTATTTATTTTTATTTATTTTTTTTTGTACATTTTATTTCAGATATTTTATGTTTCAACTTTAGACGCATTTTTCAAAGTAATTTCAGTAATATTATTCCATTTTAAGATGGTTAAAGCGTCATAGCCTGTTACTTTAAAAAACAAAATTAAATTAAATGAAAAAACCTAGAGATGTGGCTAACAATTCTGAACATCAAAGCATAATTTTCTTTATACATGTATCTTGTTTTTCAGTCACAAGTATTTTAAATATTTAGTGGTAAAACTTTGTAAAGAAGCAGTGATGAGAATCAATGTATGTGTGTTGGTCTTTTACCATGATCTTCTGGAATACACAAACTCCGGCTAAAGCTTGGAGCCCACTTTGGTGTTGCAGGTAACAAGTGAAGGTGCACAAATGGCGGTTTCACAGAAGTCGAAGATTTCAAAAAGTTACACTACTGAGATTTAACAGTTAAATACAGCAAAACTCACAAATTTATAAAATAGTTTTTTGGTCAGAATTTAATTTAATATATATATTTACTTATATTTATATACCTTCAATTCACAAAGAAGGCAGTAGCTAATAGAAACACATCAGACGCCATATTGGATGTTAATGATTCGGTTTGTCTGATTATACATCAGTTATTGGATGTTAATGATTCGGTTTGTCTGATTGTACCGAGTTCATGATTCTCTCTTTTTTCTCTCTCTCTCTCTCCTCTCTTCTCTCTCTCTCTCTCTCTCTCTCTCTCTCTCTCTCTCTCTCTCTCTCTCTCTCTCTCTCTCTCTCTCTCTCTCTCTCTCTCTCTCTCTCTCTCTCTCTCTCTCTGTGTAGATAATGTTGACTTTGTACTAAAGTAAATTTGTTTAACTCCAGGTAAGAAAGGCGAGACAACGCAGTGAACTTTAATATTGACAAAACAGATTAGTAGGTCTCGTTTCGCTCACTCGTGTTTTAATAACAAGAAAACTGAACACAGATACCAAATATTTCAATCTCTGTCGTAGAAATAATCGAATTTACGATATATAATACAGTTAATTCAAATGCAACCAAATTTTATTAAATTAAACAAATCACTTTACTAATTTCATGTATATATATATATAATTATATATATAATTAAAGACAAGTTATTATTAAGGTTATTACGGTAGATTTTCCTTTTTCTTCATCTGACCTACTTAAAATATTGGGGTTATTTTAAGGTTGGAGCAAATTTTTGCAACTGAACATGTTTTTGTTTTTTTTATTTACTATTATTAGTATTCTTTTTCTTAATTTCTTTTTACATTTTTACTGTTTTTACATTTAAACTGATAACGTGTCTTCAGTTTAATTAGAAGTTATTTCTTTTTAATAGATCAGTGATTCAGTACTTTTGTTATTTTTGGCGTGGCTTTACTTTTTATTTAGAAATATAATAAAAGTAATATTACTAATTTACCTTGTAGGGCCACCCTTACTACTTATAATTTTGTTATTGTTTTTATTATTATTGTTGTTGTTATTATTTTTTTTTGTTAACATGTTTATTTATATATCTGTTTATATATATATTTGCTTGCTGTTTATTAATATATTTATTTATTCATTATTATTATTTCTTTTAAATTTAATTCTTGTTCATTTTTTTTTGTATCTATTTATCGTTTCTATGCTGGCGTGTAAATGTGTTATTTATTAAAAACCCTCTCTCTCTCTCTCTCTCTCTCTCTCTCTCTCTCTCTCTCTCTCTCTCTCTCTCTCTCTCTCTCTCTCTCTCTCTCTCTCTCTCTCTCTCTCTCTTATTAAGCTGAATTTATACTAAAGTAATCTTTATCTCTAAGTAATGAATTTAAGACAACTAAGTAAACTTTAGTGTTGACAAAACAGATTACATTTCTCTCACTCTGTTTTAGATGACTTTGTACTAAAGTAATCTTAATCTCTAGGTAATGAATTTAAGACAACTAACTAAACTTTAGTGTTGACAAAACAGATTAGAGATCTCTCTCTGTCTTAGTTGACTTTGCACTAAAGTAATCTTCATCTCAGGGTAATAAATTTAAGACAACTAAGTAAGCTTTAGTGTTGACAAAACAGATTAGTAGGTCATGTTATCAGTAACACGTGTTTCAGAAACAAGCTGAAGAGAGAGGACAAACATTTCAAAACTTGTCTTTCTGTACAGAATCTAGTTGTTCATATGCAAACACATTTAAATCGATGAAACACAGGAAATTTACAATATTAAACAATGAAAAATTGATTACAAAATGTTAGTATTATTATTACCTGATTTGTTTTTACAGATAGATTCTTTGTTCATGACAGGATTAATGATTGTGTAACCAAAATAATCCTCTTTTAACGATTCAAATCAAACCAGAAGTTTATTTTATTTGTTTTTGAAAGTGTATTAAATAGCTTATTTCAGATTCTTCAATGTTCTACTGATGGACGAAACATGTAATTGAGATGACGTACATATATTCCGTTTTAATTACAACAGCAGTAGACATGTATTACAAAAATAATTACTGTAATAATTACAGTTATATCTGCCAATTAAATTTCTGTTATAAATATTTTCCTTGGTTTTTATTTGTCAGTGTTTATACTTTCTAGTCTTAATCTATTTACAGTAATGAAGACTTCGATGCCCGTTTTGTCACCCACAGAAATTAATCGATTGTACTTTTGATTGTTTCTGTTCATTTCCTTTCAAGACTTTTCAAATAATTCTAGCGTTTCTTAATTACATTACTAAATCTAGTTTCTACCAATACTGCACCAATAATAATAACATTTTCTTTGAAACTGTTTCTAATTAATACATTCCTCTTGTATGTATTAACTGTATATAATTAAAATAAAGTAATAATTTAGACAAACACATATTTATTTATTTATTTATTTATTTGTTTATTTGATTTTTTATTAGTTCAGTTTGATTTCAGTTTTCTAACACTTAGTATCCTATATGCAGAGCGATATGATGTCTGCAGTGCTAAAATTAAGTATTGTGACGTCATCTTTCTAAAATTGATTACAATACAAATCACTTTTACACACACAGACAGACACACACACGCTTGCGTTTTAACGTAACAAGAACAGTAACAACAACTTCGATGTATATATATATATGTATTTCCTCTTTCTCTCATACGTACAAACAACGAAAAATATGTAAAGGAATACATAGAAATGAATAAATAACTACAAACATAATTAAAATAAATGAACAAACAAACAAATAAATAAATAAATAATGAATACAGAAGTAAGATCAAGAGAATTAGCAGGTTAAAACAAAGAAGACAAACCAAAAACCCGAGATAGGAAAAACGTGACTACGTATTAAATTTAATATCTCAATGAAAATCTTAGACGCGAGTTTTAAATGCAGGTGTTACAGATTAGGTTTTGTCTTCTGTTTACTCTGCACGTTGAAGTCAGCTTAAACAAGGGACTGATTCACAATAATCTAAGGTGAGGGTGACAGGGCCGGTACTGAGATTTGTAGAAATAATATTGCAAATGTTTTTCTGTGTCTGTTGCTTTATTTATTTTTTTATTTTTTATTTTTTATTTATTATTTATTTATTTATTGAAACAGAACAAAAATTATTTTTATGTGTAGCTTTTCGCTTTTGGCTCCACATCCGTTGAGAGAGACAGAGAAAGAGATTTCCTGCATGAACTATGTTCCTGGTTTTGTTGTTTAGAAAAGTAGAATGAACAATGAATGGCTGACTAACACTACTTATTTTGTTTTGTAAATGGCAAAAGTTCTGTAAAGATTAGAATCTAGCTCACAGACGCACTACATTTCACACACAGCAAGAGGAGTTTTATGTTTTACACTGTGTGGATAATAGTTATTTGATGTCGTTAGACAGTGGTTGGGAACAGAGCCGGATTAACAACGTAGCAGATGTAGCAAATGTTCGGGTTCAGGGACCCGCGGATCACTTTTTTTTTTTTCACTCACGTAGTGTAGTAAGATGTTCATGCACCGTGACGTCAGAGATCACAGCAAGCAATCATGTTTTACAGACTGCACGGGGGAGCGTTCGTTTTCCTAACTGCGCCGAGTACAAAATGCAGAAAGAAAAACGTTTAAATGTGCTGACGTTGATGAGAGTCCAGTGTGAGTTGTTGAGAACGGTTGACACTATTTCCATTATAAAAGACTTTGCTCATATAAAATCTCGAAGGCGCGATATATAATTTAATATGTGTCTGAATCACATTTGTCTACTGTTGGCTAGATTGCTTTTGTTTCCACAATGCATAGGACTGATTGTTCAAACATTAAGGTGTCGTTACTATTTGATATTTAAAATAAAGGTACAATGGAAAGTAGTTTGACTTTGAACTGTTAGGTTTAAAAACATCACGATATGAACGAGTGAACTGGAAGATTATGAAAACCATCGAAGCGACAACTTGTATTGTTTATACTGGCCAAATTGGATGTTTTTATAGTCATGATTTTCAGATAGTCTGGTTCGACAAAATATTCATTCAAGTTATCTATAAACGATGTAGATTAAGAGAAAACAAAGTAATATTAAGATTATGAAAAAAAAAAGTTGAATATTTTCTCCAAAAGCTGTCTTTAATTTTACATATTCTGTGTTAATGTATAGGGATATCTTCGTCTATATATATATAGATAATGATACACGGATACAAACCCACACAAAGTTCGTGACGAAGATCGATTATACACGGATACATGTCTTCGATTATCACAAAACACGGTTAATTATGAAACTGTTTCATTAGATACATTTCTTTTACATATCCAAACTAAAACATATTTTATTAAACCACTAATTTGTATTTGTATGTAATCTTGAGATTATCTAGTTTCATATATGAGATAGAGGAAAGATAAAATAACGTAAAGCATTAAATAAATTTATATTAATAATTATAATCTGTAAATAACCTGCATTTAAATTTGATATATGAACCTTTAAATACATATTTTTATTTGTTTTATATATTTTTTTAATATTATAATATTTTTAAATTTCATACTTACTTTAATTACCGGCTAGAGTACAGCCAGTTTTGACTGATAAACTAACACAGCTTTGAAATGTGTCAACCCGCGTGTCTTAGCTTTTATGTTTGATTTCTTGACAAATCACCAGAGAGAATTCCAAACTTTTTCCTTGATCTCATAAGTTTCGCGGCATCTGGTAAGATACTTTTCTTCTTCTTCTTTTTCTTTTACCGTCAGTAGGCAGTGTAGTCTGTGTCATTAACGGTATTCTGTTTAACACACACACAGACACATAGACAAACACACACACATATATATTTATTTATATCAACATAACAACCTGATTGTTCTATAAAATTGTAAATAATTTAGTTGCGCTCACACATATATATATATCAAAATGCAGTTTCAGAGAGAGAGAGAGAGACAGAGAGCGAGAGAGAGAGAGAGAGAGAGAGAGAGAGAGAGAGAGAGAGAGAGAGAGAGAGAGAGAGAGAGAGAGAGAGAGAGAGAGAGAGAGAGAGAGAGAGAGAGAGAGAGAGAGAGAGAGAGAGAGAGAGAGAGAGAGAGAGAGAGAGAGAGAGAGAGAGAGAGTCTGGTTTAAAGTTGGAGATTATTGTGTTGACTACAGAACAGGAAATCACGTCTCCATCCTGGTACAAGCCAAACACGAATATCAGAATATTCCGATAAATGTAACCATGGTTACCTGTAAACCATTGTATTTCACTGTTGTTAGTTATATACTGATCACGTGATTCGTTTTTCAATGTGAACGTGAAATCACCGTTTGTGTTGTTTGTTGATATGTCAAAAACATTTTCCGTTATCATTAAAAAACATTTTTATTTCCCTCAGTTGTGACTCTCTGCGGACTATTTGATATACAAAGCAGTGCTAATGTTTATTACTAAAAGTATTTTATTCTCTAAAAATTCTGTAATGATTAGAATGTAGCTTACAGGCGCACAAGCGTCACAACATTATGAAAACCAGCGAAGTGATAACTTGTATTACTCATACTGGCCTGTAGGATGGTTTTATATTCATGATTTCCAGACAGACTGGTTCGACAAAACATTCATTCAAGAATTCGATAAGCGGTGTAAATATACAGAAAACTAAATAATATTAAGATAATAAAGGAAAAAGTTGTATACTGTTTCCAAGGGCAGTCTTTAGATTTACAAACGTTGTGTTAATGTGTGAAACACGATACATATTCTCATTTTAGTGCCACACACACACACACACACACACACACACAGACACACACAACATATACAGACGATCATTCTCTGTTTATGGTTATGTGTGTGTATGTGTGTATATGTGCGTATCTGTGTATATGTGTGTATGTGTGTGTATGTCTATGTGTATTCGAGCCAGACGGCCTGTAAGAAGAGTGATTTTGACTCAACAACGTCGTCGACTACGACGTCAGTGGTGTCAAGTGCATAGGCATCAATTACGAAGCAGAACTGTCTGATTTGGTGACGAGGCTCGGTTTCTGCTTCGTTCAGCTGATGGAAGATGTCGAATTTACAGTCGTCGTGGTGAACGTTTTGTTGTAAACTGCATACAGGAAGCTGACTGATTTGGCAGTGGTACTGTGATGGTGTTGGCAGCAATCTCATACATTGGCAGGATCAACCTGCTTCACATCCAAGGCACACCACTGGATTAGACCGTCGAATCTCAGTCAGAAGGGAAAAATGTATATACGAACAGTTTGTGACTACTACAGCAACTGTTATCAGTACTTTAATTAATCATTGTTTATGAAGGAAGCTGGTCTGTAAATAATCCTAAATCAGACTGCCGCTCTTTTTATTTTTGAGTGTGTGACAAGTATGGGTCTAGAGCTTTTTGTAGCTGCAGCTAAAAAGAAAGTAAGAAAAACCTGAAATTTTTAGGTTGCGGCGGGATAAAATATTTTTGGTTGCAATTTAACACACACACTGTAATTGAAACTGTTGTTAAACAGAAACATAAATAATTTTGGGCAAAAAAACCCAACAGTTTGACCCATTTATAACGTGCAAATATTTGTTGTTCATATCAAAACCACATATCGAAGGAATGTTTATAGTGATATGCAGTTAGAGACACAATCCTACTGCTATGTGGGTATATTAGGATAGGTTTTGTGATTTACAGGGTTTGTGATTTCCTGCTACACTAGTTTGTACACAAATCCCGGTTAGTCCAAGGTTCTTTTTCGCCGAGTGCACGGTGTGTGTGTCTGCGTGTTTCTGTATGTGTGTGTGTTTCTGTGATGAAGTAATTTAAAATTAACTAATGATTAGTGTTAGTGAAACGTATAGCAAGCTAATATATATGTGTGTATTGTATGTTTTTTTGTGTGTGTGTACACACACACACACACACACACATACACGTACATATACTATTACTCAATCTGAGCAGAAAAGAAACAAACAAATAAATAAATAAATAACAAAAAGTAAACAATAACACCTGACACATTTATTTCTATATCTTTGCAATTCACCTGATCACATTTTAAACACAAATTAAATACAAAAATAACAGAAGTGAAAATTCGTAATACAAAATACAAATTTATTTATCTTTTTTCGTTTATTTCTATCTCATACATAAATATATAAACAAACAGTTGCTACTCTTAGTAAAAGAAAATGGATCAATCAGTCAAATAACAGTTCTTATTTTCACGTCTAACAACGAGGAAATAAATATATAATGTATCCACATATTATGTTTAATATAAAAAGTAAATGAATAAAAAAAATAAATAAATAAATAAATAAATAAATAAATAAAAATACGATCCCAGTGATGACTAAAAGTGACAGCGTTTGAACGATGTTGTTTTTTTTACACTAAAAATAACAAAGCAGGTATTTGTCCGTATTTCACATCTGTACGACTAAGCTGTCTGTCACTGTGTTGAGATTTCTGTGACTCAGAAAATCTACAAACAAAAGAGTCTACAACAATTTTTGATTTACCTTCAACTCCACCCCATGTGTAATTTTCTCCTCCCTTAACATTAACAAACAAGCTGTACTCAGTGTCTTTAGTAATCTTCACTGGACGTCTGAACACGACGTCATACACGTCAGACACGTGTTCATATCTCTGTGTCAGTGTAGACCCGTCCAGTATTTCATCTGTTCTTGTGTCTGTGATGAAGGCGCTGACGTCGTAGTTTCGTGGATCATCGTCACCGTACATCTGAAATCCGCGAAGTAAAGCGTTTTTGTTGACAGAGAAAGTAATGGCGTCATCGTGTTCAGCAGAACATGTCCAGTCTGAAATTACATCAAACATATAAAATCTGTTTATTGTAATCTGTGTTTTACGAATCACTGCAGTTCTCATGTTTGAGTTAAAAGGTAAAACATCTTCATCTGAACAAAGGAAATATTTTGTAATTTTGAGTTCTTCTGTCTCAGTGAGTATGTGAGTGGGTGTCACGTGTTCTGCAAAATACGTCTGATCGAGTAATGGATAACGCACGTGCTTCACGACCTCTCCCAGTGCTTCGCGCATGTTTTTTTCACTCGTCTCTCTTCCTTGCTTCCTGCACGCGCTGTCAGCCCACTTCACAGCGGCTTCAAAAACGTTTTTCTCGTCTGCTGTCAGTTCGTCTGATCGTACGATCTGAACCAGACATTCGTTACAAAGATCGGTGACTTCATCCGACTTGAAAACTTCGTCGCCATTTTTCAAAATGTAATTCAGACTTCTTTTCCTTAGATCATGTTCGTCAAACACGTGAGCTTGTTCCAGCACGACGCACGCATTCTGTGACGACAACGACGACTCCAAATAGTTTACGCATTTATCTTGAAGTGTTGTGATGAAGTACTTCTTCGATAGATACAGCAGACCGGTGACGTTGTCGCCTGTTAGGACGACGTCATCGGTATAAAGATATCTGTGTAAAAGAAGTAGAATAAGACTTTAAAATTTGAGATATCTATGTCGGAATAATTAATTAGAAAATAATTACATTACTAACAAAAACTGTATTGTTCTTAGCGTATCTGTTATTAACTGTGTTCGTACGTGTGTTTCTGTGTGTGTGTGTTTTAACATACTTTAAAAATTCTGAGAAAATATGTTCCTCCACATCCGGTACTGTGATGTTTCTTTCTTCGCGAAGTTCTCCTGTCATCATCTGATGAAAAACTTCGCTTCGAATAATGAGTATGAATCGGTGAGCATCCACAGCCTTTTTTTGTTCACCAACAAGAAATCTGACGTCCGTGTCAGTTCTTGTAAGAAAAACATGTTCAATGCATTGCATCAGATTCTTTCCTGTCTGCCAACTTGAGACTGAAGTTGCGGTGGCCATGATTTCACTACAAACAGTGGATAATAATAATGATAATAATAATAATAATAATAATAATAATAATAATAATAATAATAATAATAATAATAATAACAATAACAACAATAATAATCATAAGAATAAGAATAATAATAATAATAATAATAATAATAATAATAATAATAATAATAATAATAATAATAATAATAATAATAATAATAATAATGAGAACCTCATTCTAAATATAATTAAAAAAATATTTCCGTGTACAAATGAACTGTACACGGACATATTCCAAAATCGAAACAAACATTTTTTTTTTTTTAATAAAAAAATAATCAAACCAAGACAAATAAGTAAATAAATAAATAAATAAAAGATAAGGAAAGAAAGAACAATGTCACACAGATAAAGGATAAAAAAGAAATACCGTGTCGTTATGGTAATGATTACTATGATGAAAACGAACAAAGAAAGAATTATTATTATTATCATTTTGATTATAAACAAAGGTCTGTGCTCAGTCAGGTAAGAAATATTTGACTGTGGGAAAAACGATTTTCATATCGCAATGTACTTCTGCTCATTTATAACAATTTACTTCTCGAAAAGTCAGAAAAATTATCCGTCAGTGACAGATCTAAAAAGAAACATGTAAGAAACAGGAAAGAAGCAAAATAATAAGCAAGAAAAAAAAGCGATAGTTTAAAATAGTAAACAATTGAAAATACCTTCTAATTTGAATTTCCTGATGGACAATTTATTTAAGCACCTATTTTCTGTCAATCGACTCAACTGTATATCACCGCTGTCACCGATCTAAGAAGAAATGAATAAAAATAAAAATAAAATAAAACAAAATGAAATAAAGTAAACAATAAATAGCAAAAGATGTCCACAAAATAATAACGGCTCTAATAGGGTAGTAACGGTAGTTGTAGTAGTACTAGTATTAAAAATACTACTACTACTATTACAAACAGTAAGAATAGCATACTAAAGTCAGGATAATCGTAAACTTTTTTCATTTCAGTTCAAAAAATCTCACACTTAAATAATATATTTGTTATAGAACAAACTCTAATATATTTACCAATAAATTAAGAATACTGGAATAATTAACATAATAATAAAATAAAAAGTATCATAGACTTTCAGTATGGCCGACTTGTTTTGTTTCTTCTTTGTGTACTTTTGGTTCTCAAAATCCTCCACTGATAAACACGCGAGTGACGTCAAATATTTTACAGGTCATCAAGTGCAGTGGCGTGCAGAGGTGGGGGCCGAAGGGACTCTGGCACCTGGCATCCAATATGAGCGATTTATATTCAAATCGAATAAAGTGTTTATTTTATGTTTCATCTTTTTTTACACATTCAAACTATCTTCCTTTCTTATACTATTCCTCAGTGCTAGGCCTTGTGCTTGAGCCTTTGGCCCCGGGCTTCACCAGACCTCCACACGACACTGATCAAGTGTGACGTTGTTAGTTTAAAATAAAGAAATCGTGCTACGAGATATATGTATACTCACCTTACATAAATCTTCTTTAAAATAGATTAAAACAATTGAATAGATTAAGTACTACTAGACTGCATTGTTTATACGTAAGTTATAAAATGTGTAAAATAATAATAATAATAATAATAATAATAATAATAAGAAGAACAACAACAGTAGCAAAAATATCAACGACATCAACAAAAACAACAACAACAATAATAATAATAATAAATAAATAAATAAATAAATAAATAAATTTTACAGTGCACTAAATAGAAGTGTACATATTTTATTTCTCTCACGACGCTTGCATCACCAGTTTATCAAGATGAACTAACACGTGATTTTTGTTTGTTATGTTGGTCAGGTAAAAGTAGCGTGTCACAGGTGTATGAGACACACAAAGGTATATTCGGTTGTTATTTACAACGATCTGACAAATTCATTGTTAACAAACTCTCAGCACATAAGTGTAGAAATAAGCCGAGAAAATATGAAATTATTTACATTTGTCATCATTTCAATAAAGACGATATAGACAACCCAATTATTTCCAATAAACAGAACAAACTAACAAACTCGTAAATAGAAAATAATACAATTATATTAGATAATTTTATCACATCTTCTATTGTCACTTTCCATATGTTCAAAAAGCCTAACGCTGTAATATTGTTTATTATAGGTATATCAATAGCAGCGATAAAACAAATGCAATAACATATACACTGATTGGAACGGGTGATATTCCAAAAGGAACGTTAGATCAGAAGGAAGGAACTAACGAAGAAAGAAAAACAGATTGAACTGAACAGATGCTAAGAACCAAAAAATAAATAAATAAATAAATAAATAAGAAGAAGACATACAATAAATAGCAATAAAAAGAATAAATTAAGAAAACGCAATATAAACAGTTTTTTAGTTTCAAATTAGTTACTTACCTGAAAAATGATCTGATCGATAATTTCTTAGAAACAAGTAATTTCTGTTTACCTCTTCTACTGTTCACAGAGATCAGGTATCTATAAACAAACAAATAAATAAATAAAGAAATAAATAAATACAATGAAATAAAGTAAAACGAAGTAATCAGATATCGCATAAATTGTATACGATACATTGAACTCTACAGATACCGGACCAATTATACGGCGTCCTGAAATCGTGAAGGACCAGAAAACTGTAACTTTTTCCCGACGTTATTTTCATAGGTCGCGAGTGTAGGTTTTGTCCTCACCAGACGGAAACTACTCATTCACTCGCCGCATTGTTTACATGTCGAGTCGCCACAGCTGTGTATCGTCATTTTTATTTTATTTTTTTACATTTTTTTTACTTTTAAAATGTTTATGCCTAATTATTTACGGATTTAGATACCTTGGTACCTGAAAACTGGAAACTTCAGAAATCCGGAAACCTAAGGCGCCAAGGAGTCCGGGTAATTGGTCCAGTACCTGTATTTAGGTAATAGTATTAAAACTAGTGGTGCTGCAACTGCTACTAATACTATTAATAGAATAATAATTCTTATTATAATGAGGATACCATTATTATTTTTATTTTTTAGAATTGTTTTTATTTTTTCTTTAATTTATAATTGCTATTGTAGGTGTTATTGTTATTAAGTATTTTTCGATATTTCTCATAAACCAGTGTGTTAGGTATAAGAAGAAAAAATCGTTTAACAAAATCACGCATAAAATGTATAGGCTTGACAAAATAGATTAAAAGTTCAATATGTCTGATCTGATTTAAGCAAAGTAATAATAGTACGGCATATGTTAAATTACAATAAAATACACAATACCTTCAAATTTCAAAATGGCAGTCTCCCTAAGAAAGTACGTCCTTGCTTGGTGAGTGTTTTCCTGGAACTGACAACGTCCTGTTTGACAGGTAACTGAAATATCTTCTGTGTATCGCTGTTTACAAAGTCGTCTGCTCATAAACACGTGACTGAAATCGATGTCATACAGGTCACGCCACCTTTAGCGGTAAGAACATGCACATATTTTGTTACATGCAATACGTGCCGTATAATGTATCGTATCTTTCTATATATTTGTCATTACTTATTTTTGTCTGTGAAATATTTATCTTTATTTCTCAAAGTATATTGATGAAAAACGTATCGCTAACGAGTTTCTGTTATGTAGGTCAGATAGAAATAGCGTGCTAATAGTACTGGTAACAAGAAACGTCATACCTAGAATCGTGAAAAATTAAATGTAATTGTGAATCAGAAAATATGGGACAATCTTTTATTTGTACATGTTATGAGAAAAAGCGAACTGTAAATAATAATAATAATAATAATAATAATAATAATAATAATAATAATAATAATAATAATAATAATAATAATAATAATAATAATAATGAAAAAGTAAATAAATATGTAAGTAAATAAATAAAATAAAAACCTACTCATCATTTATAGTAATACGTTTTATTTTTACTTACTTAATTTATTTATTTGTATTTTGTCTTTGTTTCTTTGTTTATTATTTTTTTTATTTCACCACATAATATGCAGTATAATATATAATACTACTAATTCATATTAATCTAAAAAAGTAAAAGTAAATTAATGAGTTAAAATAGATAATTTTCCACCAAATGAGTAATAACGGTAATAATGATAATAACAGTAACAATAAATCTGTTTTAGACATTCCTACTAAGAAAATGAAACATCTCAACAACAAATATTAAGAACTAAATTCTTGGATAAAATTGAAAGTGTTTAGAAAGTTCCACACCAAAATATCATATTAAAAACATTACTTGTGTGAATCATAGACAGTTCTTATTGAAGAATCTATAACATTGTGATACTTAATTTAAATTCAAAGTCACCGTGTTCTTTAAGACAGATATAATCAGATGTAGACATTACACAGAATGTTTGTACCAGACACAGCACCAAGTAAAGTCAAGTCTGTGAAAAAAGAAAATATTCTTAAAAAAATGGCTAAATCTAGAAATCTTTAACTGCTGCAAATCTTATGGTTCAAGGGAGATAATGTTATTTATTTATTTATTTCATTTATTTATTTTTATTTTAAAGAATAATCAACTTAATTACGTAATCCAAATATAAAATAACAAAGAATATGAAGATTTCTGTTAAAGATTAAAATGAAAAGAACAAAGTATGTCAATAAAACATAAAGTGAAAGATCATATGTTGTCTGTAAGCTTTATTATTAAGACATTTTCTTAATGAATAATTTCCAGATCACATTATCTGTTAAGTTGTTTCTTAATATTTAAATTGTTTTGTAACCAAATGTCTTCATATTGTTATTTTATTATGTTAATATACTTTTATTAACAAAACAGAAATCTTGGTATGTTTTTGCTCTATAGTACTCTCAGCTCTTCAAAGGCTTATGAAACATTTTATACCATGTTGTTTTTTTTTTCAAATTTCTATTTTAGGATTATTGTGTTTTCTGTTGTTTACTACACATTTTTAGCTAGCATTTTCATCAGCTTGGGAGACAATTTCATCAGAGTGAGGAATACTTTTATCTACATAGTTTTGAAATAACAGTAGAAGTAATACATGCAAATGTGGAGATAATCATACAAATAATAGTTACACCGACAGACAGATATAAGGATGTTTTAATATTATGACTGAGTTAAGGAAACAAGTCTGGACTGATTTCAGTATTCTATACCTGGTTTATGTTTAACAAAGATTTTTTTTGTATGGATTTCTCTTCAAATGAACATATATACTAATATTAATTTGCTATTTTGAAAACAAATGTATATCATTAAGATTCTTTTATAATATATAAATCAGTTAACCTCTGTCAGTTTATTCATATCTATCTCTGTTTATTCATATCTGTCTGTCTATCTGTATGTTTGTCTGTCTGTCTGTTTATGCATATCTGTATATCTATCTGTTTATTCATATATGTCTGTCTGTCTGTTTATTCATATATGTATGTATGTCTGTTTATTCATATCAGTCTGTCTGTCTGTCTGTCTGTTTATTCATATCAGTCTGTCTGTCTGTCTGTCTGACTCTATGCTACAGTCAATCCGTGGAACCAGTCTTTACACATATTACACAAAATAACTAAAGTGATTTAAGTCGTATTGCTGACAGTTCTTATACAGGGGTTTTTTGGTGTTTTTTTTTTTTTTTTTTTTTGTGTTCCTATGATGGGTAATTATATTAAAAAATGTATGATAGATGGTTATAAATATTTATTTCTCTACAAATGTACACATACATATTAATATTAATTTGTCATTTTAAAAATATATATATGTTTTTATTAATTTTCATTTTTAATGATAAAGTGGATGGGAAGAATGAATAACAAATTCTGTGTTTAGCTGTTATTACAGACATTTCACCAAATGTCAGTCTTGTCTGAGAATCAAGTCAGGGCAGCAGATCGTATTTTTTACAAAATGACAATGAAGGATATATATATATATATATATATATATATATATATATATATATATATATATATATATATATATATATATATATATATATACATATATACATATATATATATATATATATATATACATATATATATATATATATATATATATATATATATATATATATATATATATATATGTGTGTGTGTGTGTGTGTGTGTGTGTGTGTGTGTGTGTGTGTGTGTTGAAAATCGTTCATTAGAGAGACAGAGACATCTAAGACATTATCTTTCCAAATAATTTTCTCGCAGTTAAATTAAACACTAATAAAAAGGCAGGATAAGGACTGGTTAAGGAAAGCTTGCAAATAAAGTTATTATAGTTCTTAATTTCAGTACTCATTTTATTATATAGCCAAAGGGAACTTCTTAATTTTAATTCAATAAATGTGTATGAAAACATATACTGTATACTATTTTTACAACTTCAGTTAGTGTTAGATTTAAAATTTAAAAAATCATAATTTCATATTTATTTATCTGTTTCTAGAAAAGGTATGATATCAGTTCACACTGAATTTATTCTTTCGATCCCATCTTTTTTTTTACTACTACTACTAACACCTGTCATTATTACCAAACGTATAATACTACTTTTTCTAATAATAGATATGTTCATTGCTTGTGTTATTTTAATTTTATTATATTTACATATTTAGTTATTTTCTTTGCTGACTACCCTCTTTTGGCCTGTACCTGAATTAATTTTGTGAAACTCGTATGACTGCGCGTATTCAAAACCCGACTGAACATGATGAAGCGTTTCGCCTCGCTAAACAGATATAATGTAAACTGATAACGTATACATAGGGGTTCAGCACTGGCGTGTCACTGTACATACAAGACGAAATTCCAACCTCTTTCTATATCTGATAGTTGTATTATATTGTCTTATCTTAACCAGATCCAGAATCATCCAGTTCCACGTTCAGTTTCAGATAGGATTCATTTTTCCACTGTGTGTGTTTGTCTTAAAACAGGTTCATTTTCAAATGAGCATGTTATTCGTGGTAAATGATATCTAACAAAGACCCGATTCAAGATAGTTTATTATTCACATTTTGAAAATAAATAAGTAAATAAATAAATAAATAAATAAATAAACGAAATGATGATGGTTATGATGATGATAATAATTAAAATAATAGTAATAAATAAATTAATAGCAGTAATAGTATCTCTGACAGAAAATAATAGTTTTACGCATTAATATCTCTCTCTCTCTCTCTCTCTCTCTCTCTCTCTCTCTCTCTCTCTCTCTCTCTCTCTCTCTCTCTCTCTCTCTCTCTCTCTCTCTCTCTCTCTCTCTGTGTTTGTGTGTGCGTGTGTGTGTGTGTGATATATATGTTAAAAAAGTTTCTTTCTTGCTTTCTTTCTTTTCTTAGATGAAAAGGGTCTGTAGATTTTATTATTTGTAGGTTACTGTTTGCATGGACTAAGCGAACAGTATATATTTTATTTTTATATTCTAATTTGTTAGACAGCGAGACAAATTACATTCAGAAATATCAGTATTTCTAGATACTGTTAGATCTGGAAAGAGATTTGATTAATTTCATATCATAATATGTTTGATCGGGAAATTCGTTTAATACTGACATAAAGTATGAAGAAACATGATAGTTTAGGTGTACGTTTGTGTTCTTTTCCTTTATTTGTAATGTTCTTTATTTCTGTATTTAACAAGACGAGGACATCTTGATCATGCTTGTGTGTGGAGTGTTGTCTTTATAGTACTCCTGAATAAATCTGTCATATTAAAACACTTTTTTATTTTTCATACATCAAACAATGTAGTATGGTTCGCTTCACTAAACAAATAAAATATTATTTGAAAAAAGAAATTAGTATGGAGACGTGAAGAGCTAGAAAAACAAAAGAAATAAAAGAAAGATAGACAGAGCAGAAGAAGCGATTCCTTTGTTCGTCAGTGAAACAAAATCTTATCTTTATTTTCTTAGAGTGGCCATATTCAAGATTTCTTTGTTTCATTTGTTTTTCTCCACCCACCCATAGACGCTATTAACTGAATAAACGTGGGTGATTTCACTTTGTAAGTTGGAGCTTTTCTTTTCTGGGAATATGTGTGTATGAGTGTGTGTGTGAGTGTGTGTGTGTGTGTGTGTGTGTGTGTGTGTGTATATATATATATATATGCGTCTATATATTTTCACTAGGAAGCTAGAGTTCGAAATGACAAATATATATATACATAAGATAAAACAAAACGAAACATAATACCTTTTTGAAAAAACAACAACAACTGAAAGTAAAGGCAACATCGGCTAAAACATTAAATACTCCTAACATAATATTCAGTTCACTTCTCTGTAAATTTATTGACAAAGGTTTAGATAAACAGAGTGCGAATCATAATTAAAATACTTGTGTGTGTCATAATAATTAATATCAAGAAATCAGTTTAGTTACACTCATAGAAAAAAATGGCATTGTAACACAGTTACACACACATACGCACACACTGTATATATTTTGCTTAGTCAATTAATAAAATATGAACTAAAATATTTTGAATTAATTAGTTTAAAAACAATGTTTGTATGTGTGTATATGTGTGTTAATAATAAGAAACAAAGATATCTAATATATAGAGGGAAAAGGTATGAATTATTAATAATATCATTATTATTATTATTATTATTATTATTATTATTATTATTATTATGTTATCTTTCTTTTCTGTTTTTCACTGCTATTGATTACTTATATATAAAAGGGTTGATAATCGTCTACATGTAACTATACAATTTGGAACAAGATCTATTTTGGTGTAGAAGTGTATTATCTTTCTCTTTCGTCCGAAAAACCTGTTCGCTGTCGATCTGGTGCATTTTACCTGGAACAAACAACTATTATACTACTTTACCTATATCCTCACTGAATTAGTTTGATACTTGTCTGGTGGACTAACAGTCATTTACCAATTAAACATGGCTGACAAATCAAAGAACAGATTCCAACCAGAATTTCATAGACAGGAACTATAAACATTAGCGCATGTTGTTAGTGATGTCAACATATGATTTTTATGTAGTGGCAGAAGGTGCCGAGCGTATCATGTTTAGTTAATAAGAGGCAGTGTTTTCTTATCTTTTTATTTTTATTTTTTTTTTTTAAATTTTTTGAACTTACAGAAAATTTCTATAAGGTGTCTGAAGCCATTCTTATCACTGTTGTTGTTTTCGTGTCGTTGCTATTAATGCTCATACTGTTATTGTTATTATTTCTTTATTGTTGTTGTTATTACTATTACTGTTATTGTTATTATTATTGTTGTTGTTGTTGTTGTTGTTATTACTGAATGACGCTTTGTACAAAATGTTCTGTTCACAGATATTAAGGATGTTCTTTGACCCCCTCTCTCATTACTACGTAGAAACCTCAAAACATAAATAATTGATATCTCAAAAACGTGACTAGATACTAAATTGGATACCTCACAAGAGATATGTACTCACGTGTTTTAAATTCCGGTGTTACTAATCATATTTCGTCTTTTCTTCTCTATGCACGCTCGAGTTAGTTTCAGCAAGGGACTGATTCACTCTAATAACAGAGGAGGGGAACAGGGCCGGTACTGAGTCTTCAGTGTTTTAAGATGAGGAACAAAATTGTATAGTTTTCTTTCGGTTTTGTTTCGTAGAGACACACACACATGCGTTTTAACGTAACAAGAACTGTAACAAGAACTGCAACAAGAACTTCGATATATATATATATATATATATATATATATATATATATATATTTATTTACTTACTTATTTATGCTTGTATATATATACACACACACAAACATAAATAAATAAATAAATGATGTATACAAAAGTAAGATCAAGAGAATTAGAAGGTTAAAACAAAGAAGACAAAAGAAAAACCCGAGATAGGAAAAACGTGACTACGTATTAAATTTAATACCTCAATGAAAATCTTAGACGCGAGTTTTAAATGCAGGTGTTACAGATCAGGTTTTGTCTTCTGTTTACTCTGCACGTTGAAGTCAGCTTAAACAAGGGACTGATTCACAATAATCTAAGGTGAGGGTGACAGGGCCGGTACTGAGATTTGTAGAAATTAATGGTGAGAAATAAAACTGACAAAGATAGATGGGCACACAGAAAACTAGACAGAGATCCAACAGCAACACTGAACATTTCTTAGACGGGAAAATAATAATATAAAACAGTAATTAAAATAGCTTCACAAAACTGTTCTACTAGCATGGTACCGCTGAATGACGTCACATGATGTAACAGTTTTCTGTAATTTTAATATGACCGTTTACATAATTAATTACTTATTTTTATGTCTATACTGTTATTACTATTGCTACCAGTACTATATAATTAACTTATTGAATAATGCTATTTATTTCAATAATATTACAAATGTTTTTTCTCTGTTTGTTGCTTTATTTATTTATTTATAGGGAACAAAATTGCTTTGTTGTGCAGCTTTTCGTTTTTGGCTCCAGATTCGTTGAGAGAGACAGAGAGACAGATTTCCTTCATGAACTAAGTTCCTGTTTTTTGCTACTTAGAAAAGTAGTTATTAATAATGAGTCACTGACTAACACTACTTACTTTGTTTTGTAAATGGCAAAATTTCTGTAAAGATTAGAATGTAGCTTACAGAGGCACTACATTTCACACACATGTTAATAACAGCAAGAGAATTTTTATTTTTTACACTGTGTGGATAATAGTTATTTGATGACGTCAGACAGTGGTTGGGAACAGAGCTGAATTAACAACGTAGCAGTTGTAGTAAATGTTCGGGTTCAGGGGCCCGCGGATCACACATACACAGATACATAAACACACACTAGATAATTAACACATCAACAAAAATGTAGTTTGAGAGAGAGAGAGAGAGAGAGAGAGAGAGAGAGAGAGAGAGAGAGAGAGAGAGAGAGAGAGAGAGAGAGAGAGAGAGAGAGAGAGAGAGAGAGAGAGAGAGAGAGAGACAGATTTCCTGCATGAACTAATGAGTCAGTGACTAACAACACTTGTTTTGTTTTATACGTGACAAAACTTCTGTAATGATTAGAATGTAGCTTACACGCGCACTACGCGTTATACACATATCAGAAACAACAAGAATGTCCTTATGTTTTAGACTGTGTGGATAAAGGAAACGCAATAATAATAATAATAATAATAATAATAATAATAATAATAATAATAATAATAATAATTATTATTATTATTATTATTATTATTATTATTATCATTAGTAGTAGTAGTAGTAGTAGCAGCATTACTATTATTGTTATTATTATTATTGAAACTATTTGATATTTCCAAAAGGGACATTGGCAAAGAGTTTGACTTTGTACTGTATCGTTTAGAAACATCACGATATGAACGACTGAACTGAAAGGCTATGAAAACCAGCGAAATGATAACTTGTATTACTCATATTGTCCTGTAGGTTGTTTTTATAATCATGATTTTCAAACAGACTGGTTCGACAACACATTTATTCAAGATATCGATAAACGATGTAGATTAAGAGAAAACAAAATAAAATTAAGATAATGAAAGAAAAGTTGTAAATTGTTCCAAGGGCTCACTTTAGTTTTACATATGTAGTGTTAATGTGTGAAACACGATATGTAAACTCATTTTAGTGTACGTACACACACACACACACACACACACACACACACACACACACACACTTCTGTATATCAAACTTCGCGAACAGTCAAATATCAAAATACCAGATGTGCAGGTAGACATCTTCTCAGAGTTTTTAAAGTATGTTAAAACACACTAACACACACACATACACACATAAACATACACACACACACACACAAACATACACAGACATGGAAACATACGTACGAACACAGTGAGGAAGAGAGACATAGAGACAGACAGAAACGTTGATAACAATAGAGTTTTTGTTAGTAATCTAATTATTTTCTAATTAATTAATCTCACATAGTTATCTCACATTTAAAAATCTTAATCTACTTCTTTTACACAGATATCTTTACACGGATGACGTCGTCCTAACAGGCGACAACGTCACCGGTCTGCTGTATCTATCGAGAAAGAACATCATCACAACTCTTGAAGATCAGTGCACCAAATACTTGGAGTCGTCGTTGTCGTCACAGAATGCGTGCGTCGTGCTGGAACAAGCTCACCTATTTGATGAACATGATCTAAGGAAAAAAAAACTCTGGACTACATTTTGAAGAATGGCGACGAAGTTTTGAAATCAGATGAAGTCACCGATCTTTGTCACGAATGTCTGGTTCAGATCGTACGATCAGACGAACTGACAGCAGACGAGGAAATTGTTTTCGAAGCCGCTTTGAAGTGGGCTGACAGCGCGTGCAGCAAGCAAGAGAAGACGAGTGAAAAAAACATGCGCAAAGCACTGGGAGAGGTCGTGAAGCACGTGCGTTATCCATTACTAGATCAGACGTATTTTGTAAAACACGTTACACCCACTCACATACTCACTGAGACAGAAGAACTCAAGATTTTGAAACACTGGGTGAGTAGTAATGAAGATGTTTCACCTTTTAACTCAAACATGAGAACTAAAACACAGATTACAATAAACAGGTTTGGTGCGTGTAGTGGATTATTTGATGAATTATATGGTTACTACTTGTCATGTTCTGGTAAAGAAGATGCCGCCATTACTTTCTCTGTCAACAAAAACGCTTTACTTCGCGGATTTCAGTTGTACTGTCACTATGTACCACGACGCTACGACGTCCGCGCCTTCGTCACTCACACAAGAACAGACGAAATACTGGACGGGTCTCCATTGACACAGAGATATGAAAACGTCGTGTCTCCCGTGTATGACGTCGTGTTCAGACATCCAGTGAAAATTGCTAAAGTAACTAAGTACAGCTTGTTTGTTAATGTTAAGGGAGGAGACACAGGGTGGGGATCCTGGGGACGTGAAGGTAAATCAGAAATTGTTTTAGACTCTTTTGTTTGTAGATTTTCTGAGTCACACAAATCTAAACACAGTGACAGAAAATTTTGTACACCTGTGATAGGCGGACAAATACCTGCTTTGTTATTTTTAGTGTAAAAAACAACATCGTTCAAACAATGTCACTTTTAGTCATCACTGGGCTCATATTTTTATTTATTTATTTATTTATTTATCTTTGTTTACGTTTTGTTTTTCTGATGACGTCATTTGAAATATTTGATTTGTAATTGACTGACTTCTGTGAAACACGTGTATGATGTATATAAACATATAATTTCTTATTTCTGATTATTACTATTTTTTATTTATTTATTTATTTACGCATTTTTATTTGTATTTTTTTTATATGAAACATAATATCTATATAAATTATGTATGTATTACCTGGTTGATAGACATGAAAATAAGAACTGTGGTTTGATTTATTGATTCATTTTCTTTTACTAAGACTAGCAATTCTTATTTATTTAGTTATGGATGAGACTTAAAGAAACGTAACACAGATTAATACATTTTTATTTTTATTATGAATTTTGACTTCGTTTATTTTTGTGTTTTTGTTTAAAATGTAATCAGGTGAATACCAACGATATAGAAATAAATGTATCAGGTATTATGATTTACTTTTTGTTATTTATTTATTTATTTATTTCTTTTCTGCAACCATTGAGTAATAGTATATGTATATTTATGAGTATATATGTGTGTGTGTGTATACACACACACACACAAACAATACATACATGCATACAAACATATACACATATACATTAGCTTGCCTTAGGTTTCACCAACACTGATCATTAGTTAATTTTAAAAAAATAGACAATAATAAATAAAATGTTTTAAATTATTTCATCACAGAAAAAACACACACACACACACATACACACACACACAGTGCACTCGGCAAAAAAGAACCTTGGACTAACCGAGATTTGTGTATAAACTAGTGTAGCAGGAAATCACAAACCCTGTAAATCACAAACCCTGTAAATCACAAACCCTGTAAATCACAAACCCCTCCTAATATACCACACACATAGCAGTAGTAATGGTGTTTTTAATTGCATCTCACTATAAACATTCCTTCCATATGTGATTTTGTTATGAACAACATACATTTGATGTTAGAAATTTGTGCTTTTTGGTACATATTTCTGCCCAAAATTACGTTTGTGTTTAAAAACGGTTTCAAGTACAGTATATCTGTTAAATTTCAACCAAAAAGTATTTCATCCCGCCTGAGAAGAAACATTTCTTACAAAAGAAAAATGTTTTCATTTGTGTAAAAATACATTACTTCAGAATGCGAACGTCATTATACCAGGCAATTTTATAACTGACATTATAAATCTTAGACTTTTTTCATAAGACTAGTTAAACATCTAGTAATTAATCTATTTTTTATTAGTTCAACAAAATTCAGATGATGAAACAGTAATGAAACTGATATCTTTCGTACTGATAAAGTAAGACTATGTCATTTAAATGTCGTCCACGATAGTTCTTATAATTAAAAATATGATATTAGTTTTATATTATTTTCTTATTTTATTTAGTTATTTATTTTGTATTTACTTATTTATTTTATTGTATTCATTTATTTTTATTTTTATATTATTCATTGTTCAAGAGTTATTGGAAACAAAAAATATCTCCCAAAATCTGACCCCGAGAAGATAACTGCATTATACTAAACAGGCTTTATCAGCAAACAATTAAAATACACTGGTCAACGTTAAGTTAGTGGTCGTATAAAACAAACGTCTTTAACTTTAAGGGATTCTGGTGTTTACAAAAATGTAAGTCTTTACCGTTAAGATAAGGAGAGAATAATCAATTATCGACTTCCGAGATCGTGGCTCAGCGTTACTTTCCTCCATATTTGAGAGAGCACCACATTCGAGCAGTGTCTTCACTCACTAGACAATCTCAATCACGTTTACGTTACTTTGACTAAACTTCTGTGTATTTATTACTGCAGTAGACTTTTCGGATAGTTTATGTGAAGATAAATATAGTAATCAGTGTCCTACGTAGTTCGAGTTAAGAGATCCTATTTCTCTGTTGTATCGAAGCAAATAGAACATTTAAATATACTTGAAATAATTACAGCATAATGGTCAGTTGGTCAAACGTATAGCAATACAGCGATAATGTTTTTTATGTTTCTCATTGTAGGTGAAAGCAAATGCTATAACATTTTATACACTGGTTGGAACGGCTGATAGAGCAACAAGGAAGTTAAATAAGAAGGCAGGGACAAATGAAGAAAGAAAGTACGGAAGGAAGGAAAAAAGCAAAGAAGGGCGTAAAAGAAGGAAAGGAGGGAAGACACTTTATATTATTATTCTATCTTTATTATTATTATTATTATTATTATTATTATTATTATTATTATTATTATTATTATTATTATTATTATGATCATTATCATTATCATTATTATGTAAGATTTTTCATATTCTCTGGCTTGATATTAAAATATTTACTGATAGTATAGATGGTGCTATAGGATGCCAGAAAATTGAACATGGAGGCCACAAAGAGGGTAGTAAGAGGATGGCAATACAGGGTAGTATAGCGTTTTGATTTACTTTCATGGGTGTTACAAAGAGGTTTCTCTCTCAACATCAAATTTCACTTATTTCAGAGATCGATGAGTCGTAGAGGCTAATGCTTATTCATAACATTTTTAAACAACGTTTTATTACTCCAGGACGCTATTCGTTTTCATCTTAAATCAAAACTAACACCAGCCCTGATTTAAATCTAACTTTAAATAGAACATTTCTGATATCAGTTATGTGGGGCATCAACTCTACATTTCTCCATCTAAACCTATGATTAAATGTACCATTAATTTATTTCACACAGTGCAACCATAACACTGATCCCCAATAATTAAAAAAAATATTTATATAAGAATATAAATAAAAAAATAGCTAAATAAATAAATAATAAATAAATAGATATATAAGTAAATAAAAAATAATGTAGTCTTATTAGGTTGCATTGTTTACATCTGTGTTATAAAATGGGAATAATAATAATAATAATAATGATAATAATATAATGTAATGATAATAATAAAAAAAATATTAAATAAACATATCTATTTAATTTAACTGATTAATGCATGAACAGATGAATGAATATTGACTGAAAGAATCAGAAATCAAAAGATTGAAAAGAAAAAAAATAAAAGTAAATATAAATCAATGTATAAAATTAACTTAAAACTGTTCTTCTATTCGATCCTAATAATTTTGATGGTGTCATAGTATAATACAATTAAACTTTGTTATATTTTATTTATCAGTTAAAGAGTGTTTTAACATATCTTGTTACATACAGTACAGTACAGACCACAACTTTTACAGAATGTGTAGTGATTTAGAGATATTGACAAGAATTCAACCAACGACCTGTCAGTACGAAAATAATAAGAACAACAATTATATGTGCACACACACACACACACACACACACACACACACACACACACACACACATATATACATATACATATATATATATATATATGTATGTATGTATGTATGTATCTGTATAAAAAATTGTGTATACTGTAGATATGTACAGAAATGAGAACAGGTTCCTCCTGGGCGAAAAATAGCTATTAATTACTCGTTTAATAACTGACATAATACAAGTATTAAGAAATATTTTACAATATCAAAGTGATTCATGTCGAACATTAGAATTTATTGCACACGCAGACACAACGTGTCGTGGGAGAGAGACCTTTTTATTTTATATCAAAAACAGAATACAACGACGACTACCTTCATTTTATGTGTAGTGAGTGAAGAAAACGCAGTGTTATGTAAATAAATGATTCATGTTAAGAATAGAAGCTGTGGCGCGTATTCAGAGAGAGAGTTAAAACTTGTATTTTTACACTGCTCAGTTTTTCTGTTCATTCTACCTGACTGAACCACAGGTCAGTCGAGAAAGTCGTATTTTTAACAGTTGTAGCGTTTATACAAGAACAGTTGTGTTTAACAGAGACGAGTATTTCAGTGTGTGTCCGACTGCTTATATAATAGCACACAAGATAATTTAAAATAATAATAACAATAATAATAAATAAATAGAAACTCCTATTTTTCGCTGTGTTTTCGCTTCATTAGGTTATATTATTCTCTTTGTGTTAATCATTTGTTTCATTATTCCATTATTTCATTGATAAAAAAATAGTAACAATAATAATAATAATAATAATAATAATAATAATAATAATAATAATAATAATAATAATAATAATAAAAAATAATAATAATAATAATAATAATAATAATAATAATAATAATAATAATAATAATAATAATAATAATAAAATAATGATTCAAAGTTGTAAAATTAATATAACGTCACAGAAGACTTCTCCATATCGTGATATTACTTTCACTCTGCTAAGGCAGGAACAAATTAGCATACATTAACACAAATTTAACTCTGGTAGGTCACCGCCAGGTGTCGTGGGAAGGAATAATCGTGGGAAAGTTAAAATGTTCTGATCTCGAGTATATAACACTTCTTCTTTTAAAAAATAAATGAAAATGCCAAGCGTCATAAAAGATTGTATTATAAAAGTTCTGTTCACATTTAGGTCATCTTAGATCTCGGGTTGAAAAGAAGAGAATACTTGTAAAGAAGTTCTCACAGACAAATAGACAGTAATTCAAATTTGCCTCTGATATTCAACACAATAAAGTTGTCGGCTCACTTGAACAAACATAACAAAAAAACCCAGATTATTTGACTGTGAGGATCTGATACATTAAACAGCGACCTTTATATTAGATTCTAAACGTCTAAGAACACGTTATTAATTTATATATATAGTCTCTCTATATACACAAACTGACCATTCATACGTACATATCACTTCCAATGGAGGGTAATTTTCTTTTTAACGTAACTAACGTGTGTGTGTACGTGTGAGAGAGAAGAGACAGACAGAGAGAGAGAGAGAGAGAGAGAGAGAGAGAGAGAGAGAGAGAGAGAGAGAGAGAGAGAGAGAGAGAGAGAGAGAGAGAGAGAGAGAGACTAATAAATAATAGAGCCTCTCTTGACTGTATTTTATAATGTTGTGCTGAGAATAGATCATTTGTGATCAAGTTGTTTATTTAATGACGAAGCAAAATTTTTTCGACGTGAACAAGATAAACACGACGCTGAATATCAAAAAAAAAATTGTTCATTTTAGTTGACAACAAGTCAAGCGGGAAAATATATTTACAGAACGAAAATGTATTCAGAAAAATCTTTCACACCGACAGACAGATCGAGACAGAAAGAGAGAGCAGAGAGACAGAGATAGAAGACGAGAGAATGCATTGAATATCAAGAGAGAGATAATGAGAGAGAGAGAGAAGAGAGAGAGAGAGAGAGAGAGAGAGAGAGAGAGAATGACGCCTTTTTTTACGTTCAGAAGGAGAGAGAGAGCAAAACGTTCATTATTAAACATTTATTTACGTTCAAAATTTCAAAATAGTCTGTTCTTAGTTTTTTTTTTTTTTTTTATTAATGAAAATATGCACAGAAATATTAAGTATATTTAATAAAATTTGTGTAATGTTCATTCATTTATTATTTTTATTATGTCAAAAAAAATATTTATTTAAGAGAGAAATATTGTCTGGTTTGCGTTTGAAACTAATTGTAATATTTATTTTCTTTATATAAAATCGTCGGAATAACTTTGTTTTAAAGTCATATACTCCCATTGAAGTAAACTGTAACATTGTATATTATATAACACAATTGTTTTTATATCTCTTTGTCAGAAACGAAAAGGAAACATTAAGTTTCAAATAAAATGAAACAGATATCTGCTTGGCGTCATCTTAAGTACAATACGTCAATGTTTAATATTTAACCTGTTGAACGGGATTCACCGAATTATCCGCCGCAAAAATATTTCTCTGAACTGATGAAACATTGGCCGTGTTTTCCGTGTTTAGACTACGCTGTTGCCTAGAAACAAAGCAGCCTGTATGTGACGTCATGTTATCTTAGATGTGCATACTCGGGAGTAAGCGCGCAATTCAGTTCAGATTTATTATGTTCGATTTACTGAATCATCGGCGAAGAAATGTCAGATCTTGGATCAAGTTTTCTTGGAAGTATTTTGCGTGGGGTGTCTGTTTACATTTTAAACACAAATTAAATACAAAAATAAACGAAGTAAAAATTCATGATAAAAAATACAATTTTATTTATTTATCTGATTTCGTTTATATACATCTTACACATAAACAAATAAATAAACAAACAGTTGCAAATTTTCTGTCTAGTACATTTTAAGTATAACATAATTTACTTACATGTGTTGTATAAATCTTGACAAAGGAAACTGATAAATAAATTACATAACAGTTCTTATTTCCATGTTAAAAATCAGTAGATACCTATTTAATTTACGTACATTTTATATATACACACGGGGTGCACGAGATATGTCGGAGAACTCTTCGTAGGAACCGACCTCAGGCGATTTTCGATGCAAGTCAGAATTACAACAGCCTAAGTCACTTACCTAACCTAAACCACCCTAAAATCATAGGAACATATCAGAAACAGAACTAAACCATAACAAAATAAAAGGGAGCACGTAATAATAGTACAGAAAGATGACAAATGAAACTTTTTAATAACGTGTAGATTCACTTCTAATGTATTCACTTTCCTTTAGTTCGACTCTCTGTCATAGGAACAGTCTGCCTTTGTTTGGAAGACACACTGAAGAATAAAAAGTCCCAAAATAAAACAAACACAAAAGTGAGAGAGCAGATGTAAACAAAACACATGGTACTCAAAGACTGTATGTTATATATATATATGTTTATTTTTACACACATGGGAGTTATAACTATTTCTGTGTTCATAATATATATATATATATATATATATATATATATATATATATATATATATATATATATATATATATATATATATTTAGCTTTTAATATTATTTTGTTGTTTATTTAGTTGCAGTCAAAAAAAAAAAAAAGAAAAACTAGACAACAACAAACCACTTTGATAAAACAGTTGATTTTTGTAGTCTTGCTTTCACTATTTGTAGAAATATGATTCATTGCACAGGTTTTAATATTCACAAAAAAGTATATATATATTTTTATTACTATTATTATGCGTATCGTTTTTCATTCGTACAATTTAAAAGACACATACTCTCGTCAGTTAAGGTTTCAAATTTAAGCAAGATTTATTTTTGGCGGGGTGAAGTGTGTTATTTTACACTGTCCATCTACAAACCAGTTGTTGTGTCTTATTAATGTCTTGTTACAGACTGTGACAGTCATTTTATAAAATTAATTAATTATGTATGCCAACTTAAAAACGTAACACCTTTGTGAAAAAAAAAAAAAACCAGAAAATAATAACAATTCAAAAACTAGAAATAAAACAAAAATAGTGAGATAAATAACAACGTGTTAAATTAAAATTCTTAGAACACAATTATATATATGTTTTCAAGTTTCTAATGGTACTGACATAATATTTAATCTTTTCTTCTCAAAACGATGTAGACAAACAGATTAGAAAGTAGCTGTATTTCTAACAATACTTGGTATGTAATAATTAAGTGTTAGACTGGGAAATAAATTTAATTTGTCGACTGAGAATAATAACATTTACTGAATTAGATTAGCAACCCATTTTGAATTTATGTGATATTTTTTTTTTTCCAATTTCTTTTTTTTTTTTTTTTTTTTTTACGTACAATTTTTTTTCTGTAGGGTGTCTCAACCAGTTATTATTATTCTTGTTCTTTTTCTATTGTGTTGTTACTGTTCTTATTGTTATTATTATAGCTATTATTTCATTATTGTTGTTGTTGTTGTTATTATTAATCCTATTTTCGTTGGTGTTGCTGTAGTTATTGTTATCATTATTATTATTACTTCTACTACTACTACTACTACTACTGAATGACGCATTGTATAACATCTTCTATTCACAGATATAAAGGATAGTTTTTGACCGCTTCTGTCGTTAATACATCCAAACAACAAAACATTATTACTGATATCTCAAAAACATAACTAGATACTATATTGGATACTTCGCCGGTGTTCTGAAGACACGTGTTTTTTTATTCAGGATATTACAAATCATAATTCGCGTTTTGTTTGCTGTGCCCGTTCGAGTTAGTTGGATCAAGGGACTGATTCACAATAATCAGAGAGGAGGGGAACAGGGCCGGTACTGAGGCTTCAGTGTTTTTAGGATTAGGAACAAAACCATATATTTTTGTGCCATTTTGTATTTTTGTTTGTTTGTTTGTTTGTTTATTTGTTTCTTTCTTTCTTTCTTGTTTCATTTATATCTTTTTTTTATATACTCGATTTTATTTCACTTTTCTAACACTTTGTTACCTATAAACAGAGAGATTTGACGTTTCCAGTGCTCAAAATAAATATTGTGACGTCATCTTTGTAAAACAGTTTACACTGCAAATGACTTTGAAATATGCACAACTTGAGTTTTAAAGTTAAAACAATAAGAACATTAAAAACTTCGATAATATATATATATATATATATATATATATATATATATATATATATATATATATATATACACATATGTGTGTGTATGTTTGTAGATGTTTGTATATGTATACATGCCCTACCTCATTCATACGTGCAAACCAAGAAAAGAAATGTTACATATCACTACACAAATAAAGTATGTACTTATTATTGTGATATATTGATTTGATGTCGATAACAAGCAAATGAAACCAGAAATAAATAAAAACTGAATAAATAAATAAAATAAAAATGCTATCAGTTTAACCTTTAATAAGTGTCTTAGAAAATGTGTTAAGAAATAGTTGATAATATGAAAGCGATTCATGTCGAACATTAAACTTTATTACACACAGTGTCGTGAGAGAGTGACATTTCATTTTATATCAAAAACAGAGTACAACGATCACTATCTTCACGTGTGTGAAAGTGACTGAAGGAAATGCAGTGTTATTTAAATAAATGATTCATGTTCAGAATAGAATCTGTCGCCTGAATTCAGAGAGAGATAAAACCTGTGTGTTTACACTGCTATGTTTGTTAGTTTTCTCTGACTGAATTACATAAGTCTAAAAATATCGTGTTTATAACACTCGTAGCGATTATACAAGAACAGCTGTGTTTAACAGAGACGTGTACTTCAGTGTGTCTGTCCGACTGCGTGCATAAAATAATACAAGACAATAATAATAAAAATAAAATAATAATAATAATAATAATAATAATAACAATAACGCCAACAAGAACAACAAAAACGACAATAATAATAATAATAATAATCACAACAACAGCTACTACAACAACAACGACATTTACAACAATAATAATACTAATAATAATTATTATCATCATCATCATAATGATAATGTCGTTTCAGAGTTGTAAAATTAATATGAACGTCTCACAAGGCTTCTCTAAATCGATATTATTAAGGAATTTATAAATAAATCTAACTCAAATAGGTCACCGCTAGGTGTCATGGGAAGAAGTTAAAATGATGTGATCTTGAGTCTATAGCACTTATTCTTTTAGAAAATAAAGATAATAAATGACAGTTTCACGCGTCATAAAACATGATATAGTAAAAGTTCTGTTGACATTTAAGCTGATCTTAGATCTCTGGTTGAAAAGTAGAGAAAAATAGTGAAGAGGATCACACAGACAGATAGACTGTAATTCAAATTTGTCTCATATTCGACACAATATAAAATATCATATCAGGTTTTGTTCAAATTATGAACTT